>CM046876.1:514170763-514770763 GCA_025667525.1 Glebionis coronaria | reverse complement strand
ATAAATTTTTTTATTAATTTTCGAAATATACTTTTTTTAAAAATTTGGATTGAATTTATATCTTTTAAAAATATCTATTATTAACATAAATTTAAGTATCATATTATAGCAATATATCAGGTTACGGTTACACCATCGGGTCAACCCGGTCAAGTCACCGGGTAACGAGATAGATCATTGGGTCAACCCGATCGAGTCACGGGGTCACGGGTTCATCGTCAATGGTTCGTTCATATTAAGAAAAAAATACAATCCCGCCCGTTGACCACAAATAAACGTCACTTAAGCGTAAACTATAACTAAAATATACTAAAACTTAAATTACAATTCAAGAAACTAAAAACGCACAACAATAAATCTTCCGAAACAAGAAAAAAAGCGACCCCGCCCGTTGGGCGGGTTACAACGCTAGTATATATATATATATATATATATATATATATATATATATATATATATATATATATATATATATATATATATATATATATATATATATATCGTAAATATTTCATATATTTGTCCTAAACACCATTTACTAACGAGTATAACACGTAAAAACAAAGTTATGTTGCAAATACGTATAATTAAATCGCCAAAAAAACAAAAAAAAAACAAAAAATCCAAAAAAATCAAAACCCGACCGGGTCTCATGAACCGGGTCAACCTAACGGCTAGTTTTGAAAACTTTTGTTTTTTGAATTTTTAAAAACAGCCTAACTGCTAGTATTAAATAAAAATTAATAGCCAACGGCTAGTTTTTAAGAATCCCCAATTTTTTTTAAATACCCCTATATATACATAACAATATCCACTCTAAAATTACACACTTCTAATCCTTAATCCATTTCATATCACATATATACATAAGAAATCATGTCTGGAAACCTGAACAAACTTTCTTTCGTTGGCCTACCTAACACGTTTACTGGAGATCCGTCTTCACAAGAAATGTTTTTAGATGATTCGGCATGGCTAGAAATCCAACGACAAGCCTACGAAAATTTCCAACAACAAAGATACACTCAAGTTCAATCCGAAGAGGATATTCAATTCCAAAGCTTCAACAAAACCCACCTTCTTTCGATGAACCACAATCCTCACAATCCTCACAACCCACACCCGAATCGCTAAAAAAACCCCGTAAACGGGCGGCCAAAAATAAGAATGTTGATTTGAGTCAACTAGGGGCGGATTTTGAAAAAAATCGGATGTGTCGAAAACTAAGTCACGTTAGGTTTCATTTGAGGAGGCATTGCTTGCCTCATGTTATGTTTAGATTTCGGAGGACCCAAATGTCGGGAGATCTAAAAAAGGCGAAACGTTTTGGTATAGGGTTATGGTGACTTTTAATAACCAAAATTTTCAAAACCGTTCCAAGGATATGATTTCAAGTAAATGGAGGGATTTAAACCACGCTTGCCAAAAGTTTAATAGTTGTTACCGACGTAGTAAGGCGGAAATCAAAAGTGGGGAAATTGATTTGGATGTGATGGCGAGGGCTCGAAAAATTTATCAGGACGAAAATAAAAATAACACTTTCCACATCGAAGAGGCTTGGAAGGTTTTGAAAGCCCATGTGAAATGGGACCCTCCCGAAGCCGTTGATTTAATCGGCGGCGTTCCGTCTCTTGCAAATGAGGCTCTTTTTGCAAAAAACGATGCAAGACCCCCCCCCCCCCCCCCCCCCCCCCCCCCCCCCCGACAAAGAACGAACCGGAAATAAGGCAAGATCCGAGTCAATGAGCACGGGAGCGGGTTGTAGGTCGAACCCATTAGGGGATGCCTTAACCGCCGAGTTTTGACTCAAAAGGCAAGCCGCCCAAGATTCCTACGAAGTGTCGATAAACAAAGACAACGAGTGGCTTGTGATGGAGCAACTAAAATTTCTCACGACATCGACTCATGGTTGTGAGGAAAGGGAAACTCGTTTGATCAATGTGAAAAAGGAAGAAATCAAAAATAAACTTGATGGAAGTGAAGATCAAAGTGAAGATTAGTTTTTTTAATTTTCGCATTGTTTTTTTAGCCGAATGTTTTTTTATCTGAATGTTTTTTTTAGAATGTAATGTTTTAATTTGAATGAATAAAGTAAATTAGGATTTGAATAAATTAATTGTTGAGGGTAGTTTACGAAAAAAGTGGAAAAATGGGTAAATTGGTGTGGAAATGGTGTGATGATAAGATGGTTTTTTTGGTGTGGATGTGGAAGTGAAAAAGCTGACTTGGCGGGGTGTTTTTTGGTGTGGAAATGTGATGGTTCCATGTGCTCTAATAGCTGAAACACAAATCCCTTTTAAGTTTGATATTCATCTTACCAATATAAGATGAAAAAAATAAGTATATAAACCCAATATAATACCGAATACTTAATTTTGAAACTTAGTATCTAATTTATTTTAAAAAGAATAAAATTAAATGAAAAAAATAACACGTTAGAAAAAAAGTCGTCAATATATAAAATAATATTCAATAAAAAAATTGTATAGCCTTGTCATGAATTTCAGCCAAGCATTGACTAGTTACGCCTCTTTATTGATTCCGTTTGAAATTACGAGAAAAACATTTTCCATCATTTTCTATTTTCTGTTTTGTAGAAAAAGAAAAGGGATTTTCTTTTTCACAACATACTTAAAAATTTGGAGAACGCGTTTAGTTAGAGAAATATATGTTTGTGTCTTTCATTTTTCAAAACTAAAAAAAACATGCTCAAATGTTCTTATTTTTTTATCTCCATTCTCTATACATTTTTGTAATATAACAAGACATTTTCAAAACACGAAAACACGTATCATAAACTAACCAAATAAATGATAAAACAACTAAAAGGTATAATACGAGAAAGTAAAAAAAATAAAAAAATAAATAAAATTTAACGTTCACGAACATGAAAAATACATTTAAACGACTACGATTCAACAATAAAAAATCGTCATTAAACACCACCCACGATCATATATATTTTAAGATCACCCTCGAAAACCCCTAACAACACGACGACTCATATATTTTTCCCACAACTCATGTGTAATTGTATTTCTCACTTGAACCATCTCATCGTTATTCGTTATGCCTAACGGAATTCCTTCTTCAAACTATGTTAGAACCTTCGGTTGAAACTTCGTCACAGTCTTCACCATATAAGTTAAAGAGTCTGTCAGCCCTATCTTCCATCTGAATATAATTATGCAACACACAACAAGTGTGAAGAATCAACATTTGGTCGTCTCAACGGATAATTTGGTATACCTTTCAAAATATTAAATCTTGCTTTGAGTACACCAAAAGCCCTTTCAATTACATTCCTAACCGATGAGTGCATAGAGTTGAATAAATCACGTTTTCCCATAACAACCCCACGACCCTGCCAATCTGAACGATGATAACGTTCCCCTCGATATGGAGCCAAGAAACCCTTGAGATTTAAATACCCACTATGATGACATATAGTCCCTAGTCGGGCTGAATAACCCGACCCCCGGGTACTACACGTATCCATTAAGTATGGATCATACGTAGACAGCGCCTAAAAGCCCACGAGGTCCAATTAGCCGTTGTCACACGCGGTTATTCCTTAAACGTGTCCTTGTCGCGCTGAGACAGGATCAAACCGAATATAATCTAAATCAAGATTATATTCTCCTAAGTAGGAGAGATATATGCTATCATTGTTTATGTGATAAGGATCAACCTATATGCAGTTATTATCTCTTGCTTAGGTCGCAAGAATAGGGAAGCCCAGCCTATCCCTCGGGTATAAAAGAAACCCCAGAGGTTCCACAAAGGTACGATATTCATAATATTCTAACCCTCACATATACTCAAACTGATTAATTACTTTCACACCGGAGTCTAATCGTGGGACACGCACCCACGGTAAGCCTAACGGTGTCTGTTAATTATTATGTAGGGTCTCTAAACAAGTTCACTTGGTGCAAGAGCCAGAGTCCACAAGACCCAGAATTAAGCCTAATTCGGGTCAAGCGCGGTCCATCCAACTTTTGTATCAACAAGTTTGCGCCATCCGTGGGACCCTACACTAAACTCTAAACATGACTAAAAATGACACAAATGTTTCCTATCAAAAAGGAGGGGCAAAAGGTCATCAACGGTTAACACTCATATCACACCCGTTGAGTTCACCCCTGGATCCACTAGCGGAGCCAATAGTAGAGATATTGCTAACCCAACTTGTAAAACCCGCATAAAAATACCATGAACAGTACACTACGTAAAAACACGACTAAATTAAAACTTCCCATTTATAATATACGACACGCGTCACGAACATTAAATATCAAGAACTACGTATATTATTAATGCACGTTAAGTATTTACGTTTAACGTTTAAATTCACGACACTTAAACACGAACATTCACGATAAATAGTTAAGCTAGAAAACTTAAGGTTTTGGTGTTGGGCTTTCCTTGTGGTCATGGCATAAAAACAAAACATGGGAGAGGGCCTTTTGGCTCATTACCAAGTCTATGTTGTAAACTAATTAAAACACAAGGAATTAAATCATTATTTGCTTTCCAGAAAAACAAACGTAAACCCTAGCAAGCCAGATAGGCCGCCGGTTTTATCAAGACACAAGGGAGGTGATTTTGTTGATTTTGATCTTGGGTTAGTACGTGATCGTGTTCGTGTTCCAATTCCTTAAACATTCAAGTATTGGTAAATAAATCAACCTTTTTTTTCTTGAATTCATGTTTCATATTAATTATCATATTATGTTTATTAACAAGTAATCATGACATGTTAAAAATCAATAAAGGGGTTGGGTTTTGGCTCTGTTTGGTTCGGCCACACACCAACCGAGAGCCCAAGGCTCTCGATGTCGTTTCTAGACCACCAACCGCAACCTTATAAGGTGCGGTGGTGTTTGCTTTTGTTCAGCCGCAGGCCAAGGACCCCCAAACAGGGGGAACCGATTGCATTCAGTGGCAACCGAGGCTGGTTAGGGTCTCAGTGGGTCTTTAGCTAGGTCAGTGGGAACCCGGCTAGTGCCGGTGGGTGTCTTGGCAAAATAGTGGCAACCAACTTAAACCGATGCAAGCCACGACCATCCAGTGGCAAGCCAGGGCTGCAGCCCAGGGCTGCTAGCCGCCGGCTAAGACCACCAGCCACCGGCTGGGGGTGTTTGGTCCGGATTATTGGTGACTCGGGCTCGGATATATTTATTTTGGCCAACTTTATGTTATAAATTATTTAATTAAATTATTTCACTTCAAGCATTATTAATTTAATTAATCCATGACTTAGGTTAATTATTTAATTTAAATAGTACATGTTTTAACCTAAGTAATTATCTAGTATAATTAATTTAAAACCATGTTAATTTAATTATTAACATAAGGTAAAGTTTTATTAAAATTATCATGACATATTATTAATTATTAAGCCATGCATTTTACTTAATAATTAATAATCACTTTAACCTATAGTATTTATTTAATAAACTTTACTAATTTTTATCATGACTTATCACTTGTAACCAATAAGCTTCAACTTATATTTTAAACTTATTAATCCAGCTTATTTCTATTTATGGAAACTTTCTATTTCAGGAAACTTATTATTTTAAGAAACTTACTATTTTTGAAAATTTTCTATTTTTGGAAACCTACTATTTTTAGAAAGTTACTTATTATTACACTACAAGCATAATAATACAAGAATACATGAATTACATAATCAGAATACAGTAAAACATGAATAATGTAATATTACATTTAATAAAGTAAAACATGACAAGAACATATAACATAAGTTAAGAACATACAAGAACCAGTAACACACTCAGTAAACAGACACTCATTCAGGTCACTTGATTATGTAGCTATTGTGAAGTCGGGGTGATCTTTCGCGTTCGTTTTCGTCTTCATTTACTGGACATAAGGTACAGATATTCCGTCCTTCAGTAAGGACATTTTTTCTTCCTATATTAGGATTCCCCCGTTTGCAGCCATCTCTTTTCCCCAGTAGTTAAGTGTCTTAAACACTTTCAGTATATGTTATGTTTATTTTAGATTGCTTGAGCTATATACATGCATACTAGTTTCACCTAGTTATGGGGGTTCCATAACAATAACACTGGAGGCACCGGTGTTATGACTCTTCTGCGGTGAAAGTGATTGCTCGTAGTGTCCCTTTTATGTTATTTGTCCTATGTTACTATTATCATGTGGGGCGAATGGGTGCATCCTAGGAAAAGTTAGTATATTTCATGGTAACTCGATGCGTGCCTTGCATCCGTTACAGGAGCTGATCTCTCCACTCATATTATATATTAATTAGAGGCAGCCCCTCTAATTGCATGATGAGGTCACCCCTCTAAGTATTCATGTACGTTGATATAACATGACCTATATGGGCTCTTGGGCATATTTAAAATACAGTTTTTAGTATAAAAATAAATATAAGTCTTTTCAAAATATAAACCAGTTTATAAATATACACCAGGTTTTCCAGGACTTACAATATTCCGCTGCACTATCATTTCATACTTCCAGTTCACTTTGCTTATGTTTATGCTATTCATTTCATTGTCATATATCCGTTAACTGAGCGTATTGCTCCGCCGTATATTTTCCTTTCCATGAACCAAACGACATGTACCTAAGGACAGCCTAGAGCAGTTGGATGACGTGCATAGGATGGAAGCTGCCTTAGACTTCTTCTCCTTTTTGCCTCATATACTTATGCTTGCTTGGACACTTGTTTTGTCCTTCCTATCTCATTTACTTTATTTATGTTTTGGGCTTATGTATGGGAACCGATGTTTGATTCCGATTTTCCCTTTTTGGTCATTATGTTTTAGTACATTACCTTGCATGCTTTGATGACACGTTATAATTATCATGTAACGTTCCATTTATCCAAATGGGGTGTTACACAACTCCTCAAGGATTCGACTCACCATTCTTGACTCCCGCACTTATCGCAGGGGAAAAGAACCCAAATCAGGGATTAGCTCAACCCCCACCCAACAAAGACAAGCGAAAACTACCCCTCGTGTCAATAGAAAATGAGGAAGTAGTCGTCACCGAAGCGCGAGCTATGGAAGAATACGTGGCAAAAAACTTACATACCCTTCTCCCGTTAGTCACCAAACGCATGAGAGATCAACGGGTCTTAGGGAAAAAACAAATAAGTCCAGTACTAAGAAACGAGTCGCACAGACCTATGCAACCTCCAAGCGACGACTTGTCTAGCTTGGACTCAGATGATCATCGTTCTAAACGGCGCAAGACAAGGTGCTCTTCCTCAGAAAGCTCCGAAAACAAGATTGATCCTTATAAATCTTCTAGAAATGGAAAGGACTTCTCTCAATCATGGATAAGGGGTAGACTGAACACTTTTACAAAGCGGATTCAGTATTATGTTGACAGAAAAAGCGTCGCATGCCTTCGAATGAAAAAACATATGATGGCACTACATACCTAGACGATCAATTAAAAGTTTTCGAATCACAAGCAGGAATTGAGCAATGGCCCGAACCTACATGGTGCAACATGTTCAACTCCACCCTTGTAGGGAACGCACAGAACTGGTTCGACCGACCCCCGTGACGAACCATTAATGGATTATAAGAGCTACGTAAAGATTTCAAAAGAAACTACGTACAATAAAAGAATTGCGACAAAAGTGCTATATCACTAGCAAGAGTTAAACAACAACAGGGAGAATACCTTGAGGATTTTCTAGAACGCTTCAAGAGCGAATGTATTCAGATAAAGGAATGCCCAGAAATCCTAAAAGTATCCTGCTTCATAACAGAAATAAATAATCGAGATCTAATACAAAAACTGAATGAGAAAACTCTAGAAACCTTCGATGGGGTAATGCGGCGGGTAAGATCTTTTATACAAGGAGAAACTGCGGCGGTAGAGAGGAGGCAAAACACGCCCAATTACAGATCTTAGGATTTACCTAAAAGACAGGCAAATGGCTAGAGTAAAGCTCGAGGCTTTGATTACCAAGGAAGTCAACAAGGGGGACGTGATAGCAACTTCAAATTCACACATTTAAAAATGACTCCAAGAGAGATATTCATATTAGAAGGCGCGAACTTCCCAAAACCTCCGCCGATGACTACCCCTGGTCGAAAGGCGCATAGGCAATAGACACTGTGAGTACCATGGTGAAAGGGGCACGCTACAAACGAGTGTATCAAGTTGCAAAAACACATAGAGAGCCTGGTAAAAACAGATAGGTTTAAACACCTTGTCAAGGAAAACACGGAAGATGGGAAACAAAAGTCAAATGATACGTCTACAACCATTTACATGGTACAAACCTGGCAGCGACAAACGAAACAGAAAGTGAGCAAAAAATTCTCTAGAAGAGAAGACATCTCGTTTCCACCCCTCAGCGCAAACAATGTCGCAGATAGACCGTTGACAATAGAAGTCAACATTGGGGGTCACAGTGTTCATCGTATGTACGTCGACGTAGGCTCTTCATCAGAAATCTTGTACAAACATTGCTTCTCACAGTTAAGTCTGGAGATCAAGAACCAGTTAATAACTGCGACCTCACCATTAATTGGCTTTAGCGGAGAAGCAGTCTGGCCTTTAGGACATCTAAGACTACAAGTAACAATGGGGGATGACGAGCATTCAACCACCGTCCCAATGAATGTTTTGGTCATCCATTCACCATCGCAGTACAATGGTATTATTGTATGCCCTGTAATTCTAGCAGTGCGAGTTGTACCTTCCACAGCCTATGGCATGATGAAATTTCTAGTAGAAGGAGGAGTAGTAACAATCTTCAACACAGCCGTACCACTTACAGAGTGTAATACGATTGCGGGACTGAAAGTTTATGGACTTATATTTAATAGTCGTGTGATAGTGATAGTGGTAGTAATACACCTTTGCTTTAGGAAAAACAAAGAGCGTAATTAGGGTAAGTACGACGGTTTAGGAAAACTGTCCACAAATGACCCAATGAGTGAGTTCGTTCTCAATGAGGCTAGTGTGTAGTGTTAAAACTTGATTAAATGTTTGTGATTATGATTATGAAGAAAGAAAAGAGAAAAGGATGACGGTTACGATTAAAATTACACTAAGACGAAAGTCGTAAACGTAAAAACCGTAAAACGTGACAAAATTTAAAAATTACCCTAAAAATTTCTAGAAAACTGAAATAAATCCTAAAAATTGTAATTAGAGTTTACAAAAAATCAAAAATCACTCAAACCTTTTATTTAACTAAATAATAATTTTTTAATGTTAATTAAAGCCCAAAAAATCAATTTAATTAACAAAAAGCCCAAAATGACACTTTTCAATTTGTAAACCTCTAAAATAACTTAATTAAACTAAAAACAATTTTTGGAAAATTTAAAATTAATTAAAACTATTTGAAAAGGATTAAAAACTACTAAAATATTAAAATAATACTAAAATTTAATTAAATGACAAGAAAATTAATCTAAAAAATTTTAAAAATCCTAACTTAATGTATTTAACCTAAATAAATGAAAAAGGTGCAAAAATATTAAAAACAATTTTTAATAATAAAATAATAATAAAATATTAATAAAAATCCAAAATTCTAAAAAATTATAAAAACTTGCAAACTAGTTTAATTTAACTTAAATAAGCAGAAAATTAAAGTGAAATGTCTAAAATACCCCTAATGAGCCTCCAAATAGGCTAAAACTCAAAACAGTCCAAGCTTATTGGGCTTTTTGGCCCAATAAGCAAAACGTTATCCAAATAAGCTTAAAAGTTTTAGTCTAGCTTAAAATTTGATTTTATACACAAAACTCTAAAGGCCTAAAAGCTGAAAGTGAGCTTATCACAACTTAATAAGCAAACAACTTATTCTTAATGGGCTTTTTGGCCCATTAAGCCATAAGCTAATGCCATAAGATGAAATTTGACACATATCCTTCTCTTGACCTTATAAAGCTGTTTGTAAAAAGAATTTTTGAATAAGCCCAAGAAATAAGCCTAAAATAAGCAAAAGGTCTCTACACAAAATGACAAAATAGTCGGTTTTCGAGTTCTAGACCACTTCAAAGGCTGATTCTTTTTGCAAAAGGTTATAAATCCCTTAACTAAGCTTAATATTCAAAAAGGTTTTAAATAAGCACACTGAATAAGCTGGAATAAGCAATAAGCTGTTTTAAAAAAGAAAAGTCAATTCGTTTTCTAGGCAAACTTAAAAGTCAAAGGCTCAAATGCTCCAGAATAGTCAAATGGGTCAAATAAGGAAGATTGATTACCAAAACAAAGTTGTTGCAAGTCTAAATAAGCTATTATAGCTTATTGATAAGCTGAATGCAAATTAACACTAGCAGTGGGAAAGGATTCCCACTGTTTGACTTTCTTGACTCTTGTTTTTAGTGAGATTTACTTGGATTCAGTGAACAACAAGGGCACCCTTATAATAGTGGGTTGTAAGGAGTCAATAACAAGCAAGAAATCACAATAACACTTAGCCAATTAGTGTAGTTAATTCAAACAGTGCTCAGACATTGCACAGACATGGGAAATAAGCAGTTTTGAAGAAATAAGCAGTTTAAGCAAGATTAAGCCAACCAAATTGAACCAAAAGCATACAAAAGCTATAATAATATTAAATAAGCATAAATAAACTTGTTTCATGCACTGAATCAAAGATTAGACCTAGATTCAAGCCTATGTTACTTACTGATGAACAATGAACAAACACAATCCCTTTTTACTGATATACTTGACCAATCTTTGAAGTTTAAACCCTCAAATCAATTAATCAGATTACACAAACTATGTTTTACCACTTTTAAACCCTAAATATGCATACACTCTAGGTGTTCCCAAAATTTTAGATCAAAACAGGCAAAAACAAGCAAGTTATGGTACAGATTCAGATTTGATGTTCAAGAACACAAGACTTGCAGATAAAAGCACACAAACACCTCAATAACAGATAAAACACACAAACAAGCCCTAACACCTACTCAATCTTATGCAAACTTTAAACAATCAATAATCCTAAACACCCCTTTCACTTTTAAAATCTAATCTTAAACAAGCAAATGTGTTTTACAGGTTTACCCAAGCTTAAACAAGCATCAACACAACATCACTATGAACTTAGAACCAATTTCAAGCCACAAGAACACCTCATACAACAGTAGAACACAAAATCACTTAGAACAAGTATTTTGACAGATTTTTGGGAAAGAAAGCTCAAACCTCATGAATGTACATCCACACTCACAAATTTTAGAGCTTATGTGCCTAGCTTAACAAGGCACAAGCTTCCAATAAGCTTCTAAGAACAACAAAGTTAGAAACAAACAGATTAATAAAAGAAAAATGGAAAATGACCAAGATCCTTTCAAGCTTGTACCCCACCCCTTGATCCTTCCCAAACCACAAGCTCACTACACCTTGATAATCTTCTTATCAGGATGTTATGATCACTTATAGTCCAAAAAGTCAAGTGTTTGAACAAGACTTAGAAAAAAATCAGGTTTTTGAAAACTTTTGCAATAACTTGCACAATACTTAAAAACAATCCTTGAGATTTCAAAAACACAAACTTATAACATCAACAACAAATAAATAAGAATGGCACTTCGAATTCGTCAAAGAAATCACACACTTTTTCATTCATAGAAAAAAGGGTTTACAGATTCTTGACCAAAGAAAAACCAAGAGCAAGGACTAATGTGTGAGTCCTAATGCCTTATATAGGCTACATGAAACCTAAAATGCTGAATAAAAAAAACTAGAAACCCTAGTATATCGTCTTCCAAATTTTCCCTTGAAGTTTGAAATTTCGTTGACTACATTTAGAGTTGTGGCCGTTACATGTGAGTTTTCTTTGTTGTTTTGTGATCTCTCACGTCCAATAAGTGCTTAGGAAGTAAGCTGGGATGTGGGGCGTTGATCTTCTAACAATTCTTGTCTTCTTCTCAAACGTGTAGCAGGGGACAACTCATGTGACTTGGTGAGTGGTGAGGTGGCATGTTTAAGAGTTAGGTTTTGTCTGTTACAACCTTAATCATAAATCTGGACGAGATTATGGTCTAATTGTGGCATAAACACAAATCCCCAATTTGTGTTCTTGGTGAATAGTGGGTTGTTTGATCTTTAGTTAGGTTTAAAAAGTTGTTAGACGCCTTTATTTAAACTAATTAAGTAACTAGTTTAAACCGGTTGTGAGTGGGAAGTGAGGTGGAGAATTGGTGAGTTGTGATTGGCTGTGGAGGAGTGGTATTGGTCTAGGTTTGTTTTGTTGTCTGCCAGCTTTAACCCCCCACTTTCTTTCTTTTTGTCATTTGGTGTTTAAAGTTGTAAATTAGATTTCCCTTCATAAATAAAGTTTTGTTTTTCATACTTTGGCCACAAAAAGTTTTGCAAATTATTTCAAAGGGTATTTCTTGTAATTTCATGATTCCTCAAGGGCTCTTTTTGGCATATCTTCATTCTTCAAGGTCTTTACTTGTATCTTTGTCTTCATGCAGGACTAAAAGTGACAAGTCTTCAAATTTGAGGGACCATTCTTGCCAATTCTTCAAAGTTGAGGGTCCTTTTTGTAATTTTGACAAACTTTAGGGACCAAACTTGTAATTATGAATATACAAGGGTTTAAAGTGTCAATTCTTCAAAAATGAAGGACCCTTCTTGTATAATCTTCAATTCTTCAAGGACTTTTCTTGGAAAATCAACTCTAGAGCCTGGTTCATTGTGCGGCTTCGTTTCCTGTGTTCGTTTTTGCTTGTTTCTTGTGATCTTTTGCTATTTTCTCAATAACCGTACCTAAAATACACATTGAACAAACACAAGCATATATTTAGCACATTTTATGATATTTTAACCATTTTAAGCCCGTTTTGGACGATGAGACTATGTATAAAAGCAGTCTCATCAGATAGGATCGAACTCGAGATTACGGGATTGCACTCAATATGTAAAAGGTTGAATTATTTAATAAATATATTTATTGTATTTATTAATTTATTTAATAAATATATATTTATGTATTTATTAAATTAAACCGAGACATAACTTTCACGGTTGTTAAATAATTAAGAGTTAAGTATTAACGAGCGTTAAATAAATATATAGTAAGTGGAATAAAAAGAAAGAAGTTTGGAAGGTTCCGGAACACGCCATAAGGGGTGTTCGACCGTCGGTTATGAAGGACAAGGGGGAATGATTTCTTTCCTTTTATTTGTTTTAGGTTACAAGTTTAGGCCTATATAATAACCCCTCACCTCATAATTCAAGACACACAAATCTCTCCTCCCCCTCTCTCTTTTGCGATCGCAAGAAGAACCCACAAAGGGTTTTTGGTTGGTTTTCTTGTTTGATCTATTTTACTTATAATCTAGTCCTAGCCCCTCTCTAGGGTTGTTGGGTAGATTTTCTATAAGCGTAGAAGCTCAGTTTACACGTGCTAGAATCACGGTTAGCACGTTGTATTACGTGTGTACAAGATCGTAATATAGCCTTACTTTAGACTATATCTTGGTGGTGTTCGTTATAAACCATAATTGGTGATTCGTTCTTCGTCTTGTGGATTTGCTTTAGCGTAAAGGTTTGTAACCCTAATTCGATTAATTATAATTATGTTATTATTATGATATTGTTAAATCACTTCTGCTATGTGCGCATTTGATCTCGTTTAAGGTTTTATATAATTGTTATGATGTTAATAAACCTTTAGTGGCATCGAGAGCCGTTTTAACATGTTATAATTATCAAAAATCTAATGTTTTTTAACTGATAATTGTTTTGAGTTACAACTACATGTTTTTTAGGTTTTCTTAAAATTAGGGCTTTGTTTTTTAAAAATTAGGTTTTTTTTGGCCGAATTTTTATAAAAAAAGGAATTGTTTTGAAACCCTAAATTACATGTCGGATAATTTTAGATTAAATTACATGATTAATTGTTATGTCATGTATGGTTACGATCCGTAGAGATTTAATTGTTAAGATTCATCTGAGAATCCATGATAACGTGCATGTTTTCATGGATCGTAAAATTATATATTTTTATGATTTATGTGCTACGTGATTATTTGATTCAATAGATCTTGAATTAGGGAAGACTTTTATATAAATATAAAAACCTAGATTTGATGATTATTAAATAAATCGTATGCATGTGGCTATTTGATTTATTTATTGTACATATAAATTGTTATTATGTGTTTTGTTATTTAGTGTTTGTTTTTACTTGTTTATATTAAAATTATTGAATTGTTGTAAACAAGGGGTTTTTTAGAAAAGAAATAATATGGACTAAATCATATTAAATAAAGATTTGTTAGAGATCTAAATTACATAATATTAACGGTCTACTCCTTTTGACAAACTATAAAGTGAGTATAACGCACCGCTGGTCATGTACCCGGTTATGGAAGGAGGTGTTATGCCATTAGTCGCTGACCAAAGTCCCGGCTCGCCTGTGCGTCAAATTGAAATTACCTATGATTATTAATTGAATTATACCTTAAGGTTTATTTATCACAAATTCACATCCGAAACACAAGGAATAAGGGTATTGCTTTGTGCTTTAGCCGAGTTTTAGAAAAAGTACGTTGTGAATAGTTGTGAGTAAATTCTTTTAACCAATAATCAACATAATTTATGTAGAAATTTAGTCTCGTGAAAAGTTTACTAAATGTTTTATTAAACTTATACTATGGAGTTGTATGCATGCTTCTCCATACATTGATTTTGACATCAAATTTTATACCCCTAAAATTTAAGTCGAATGCTCCTAATTGACGAACACTTGAAATTACTAAGTCATCAAATGAGATTTTTCGGTGATGTTGTAATGGAGAGAAAACTTTCATAGAACGAGAATTCGTATGATAGTTTTACGTTACTCAGACTAGACGACTTAATTAAGTTACTTAGTGAGATCTGGAAACTTAAGGCATTCAGAAGGGATGAAACATGTTTACAATGCAAAACGTTTTTTGGCAATGTAAATCCCTTAAAAAATATAGAAATTGAAAATTATTTGTCAATTGAATTGTTTGACAAGTCGCTACATTGAGTACATTCATTAATAGCAGATCAACTGATGTGATGGATCTATGTCAATATAATTCTAGGATTTAAGGAAAATAATATGGTTTTTATACCAGGGTAATTTATTTTCTTGAAAGTATTTCGTTATTGAAAATACTAATATTTGAACTTATTTCTGTAGAAATGGCTCACCCCGACAATAACACTATAAGTTCTGCGTTCAAAGCATTCTTTGATTGTCCTGGACTTACTGGCCCAAACTTCAATGATTGGTACCGCTCACTAAGAATTGTCTTGAGAGTAACGGGTACTATTGATATCTTGACTACTCCTTATCCGAAGGATCTTGTTGAAGGAGCATCTGATGCGCAAAGGCTTGAACACGCTGCTAATGTTAAGAAGCACTCTGAGGTGGCTTGCTTAATGCTAGTAAAAATGGCTCATCCACTTCAACAGAAGTATGAGCTATTTTTACCTAAGCGAATGCTTAATGAGCTCAAGGCTATGTTCGAGAAGCCGCAAGCTGTGGAGATCTACGACTTAGTAGATGTTTTGCATAGCTGCAAGCAAGCTCTTGGAAAGTCTGTTAGTGCCCGTTACTTGGAGATGAGGGGTTATATGGAACAACTCATTGCACTAGGACAACCCCATGATCATAATATGGCTATCAACTTGATCAATAGGTCCCTTAACAAGGACTTCAATAATTTTGTTCGAAACTATAATATGCATTCCACGGGGAAGACAGTTAATGATTTGCATGCAATGCTCATTGACTATGAAAAGGGGCTGAAAGACAAGGCATCTACTTCTACGCCTCCTGTACTAACCATACAAAAGGGTAGAGTGAGTAAGCCAAAACCGAAGCGAACAAGAAGAAAGGCAAAGGCAAGGGTGATAAGGGAAAACAAGTTGCGACTTATTCAAAACCTTAGCAGAACTTTGTCAAGAAGAATAGATCTCAGAAGGATGAGACTTGTCACCATTGTAAGGCAAGTGGTCACTGGAAGAGGAATTACCCTCTTTACCTCAAAGAGTTGCGAAAAATAAAGAAGTCTGAGGAAAGTGATGAAGCTTCAGGTACTTTATTTATGATTGAATTGTTCAATTTAACATAAAAATTAAATTCCTAGGTATATGATACGGGATGCGGTATTAACATTTGTAATACGCTGCAGGGATTTAATCTGGAAAGGAAGTTTTGCTATGGGGAACAATTTCTGCAAGTGGGCAATGGCGCACAAGCAACGGTTGAAGCTATAGGAACATTTAATTTAGTTTTACCTTCAGGTTTAGTACTAATTTTAAATGATTATCATTATGCACCTACAATTATTAGGGGTGTTATTTCCTTTTCTTGTTTGTTGAATAATAGATTCGTTCACACGATTGATAATAATGGAATTTCTGTTTGGAAAGATGGTATATTCTATTTTATTGCAATAATTGTGAATGGTGTGTTTGAAATAGACATGCATGTTAATGAATCCAAGAATAATAAATCTGTCTTTAGCAAGGACAAGAAGAGAATTTTTGACAACAACTCTTCTTATCTTTGGCATTGTAGACTTTCCCATATTGGGAAGACTCGTATACAAAAGCTTCAACGTGAAGGTCTTTTGGAACATATCAATGATGAATCATTCGATAAATGTGAGTCTTGTATCTCTGGAAAGATGACCAAGAAACGTTTTAATTGCAATATTGAAAGAACTACTGATCTACTTGGATTAATACATATTGATGTGTATGGACCACCTAGACATGTGTCAAGGAAAGGTGCTAGCTACTTCTTAACATTTATGGATGATTATAGCCGTTATAGTTATGTTTATTTACTTAAGCATAAACATGAGGTATTTGAAACATCCAAAGTGTTTAAAGCAGAAGTAGAACTGCAACTAGGAAAGAAGATTAAAGCTCTTCGTTCTGATAGAGGTGGTGAATATTTAAGTCAAGAGTTTATAGATTATCTAAGTGAGAATGGACATGTTCAACTTCTTACTTTTCTTATACTCTACAACAAAATGGTGTATCCGAAAGGAGAAATCGTACATTATTAGATATGGTACGATCTATGTTTAATCTTACAACTTTACCTTTATCCTTTTGGGATTATGCTTTAGAGTCTGTTGTTCGCATTTTAAAATGGTTCCCACAAAGAAGGTTGATAAGACACCATATAAACTATGGAATAGCAAGAAGCCATATTTGTCTTGTTTAAAGGTCTGGGGTTGTGAGGCGTATGTGAAACGTGACTCGGGTGACAAACTTCAACAACGATATATGAAATGTATCTTGTAGGATACCCTAAGGAAACTATGGGTTACTACTTTTATTATCCACCTGAGAACAAAGTGATTGTTGCTAGGTATGGAGACTTCCTTGAAAGTGATCTTGTAAATCAAGAATTCAGTAGGAGAAATTATGATCTTGAAGAGAGTCATATAGATACATTACCATCTGAAAACACTGTCGATGTAATTCTTGTAGAACCAGAAAGTCTGGCGTTTCCACCGGAATTAATACCTCTGCGTAGATCCGCAAGGATTAAAAACGCAAATAGCAATATATGTCTTAACATAGAGGATGATGATGAAGTAGGGGATCTTGGTGAACCTGCTAATTATAAATCCGCCAGAATTGATCCTGAGAAGGATAAGTGGATGGTTGCTATGGATGAGGAAATGAAATCCATGAAAGTAATTGATGTTTGGATTCTTGTAGATCCACCACCAAATGCAAAAGTAGTGAGACATAAGTGGATATACAAGAAGAAAACCTACATGGATGGAAAAGTACAATCCTATAAAGCTCGTTTAGAAGCTAAAGGTTTTACTCAAACTTTTGGCGTTGACTATGAGGAGACATTTTCTCCTGTAGCAGACTTAAGAGCTATTAGGATTCTCGTAGCTATAGCAACATACTATGACTATGAGATATGGCAAATGGATGTTAAAATTGCCTTCTTGAACGGTCACTTAGATGAAGACATCTATATGAAGCAACATGAAGGGTATGTTGATCTTAAGAATCCAGGACACGTGTGCAAACTTCAAAGATCTATTTATGGCTTGAAGCAAGCATCACGTCAATGGAATAAGCGATTTGATGAAGAAATCAAAAAGTTTGGATTTATTCAAAATCGTGATGTGCCATGTGTATATTGCAAAGCTAGTGGGAGTGATGTAGTATTTCTAGTCCTATATGTTGATGACATATTAATCATGGAAAGTAACATTCCAAGACTTAAAGCTGTTAAAGATTATCTTGGTAAATGTTTTTCTATGAAGGATTTAGGAGAAGCTGCATACATTCTGGTAATTAAGATCTATCTGGATAGGAAAAGACGGTTAATTGGTCTAAGTCAAGATGCTTATATTGATAAGATAATGAAAAAAAATATAATATGCATAATTCCAAGAAAGGTTTTCAACATATGGAAGTTAAGCATAATCTGAGTCATGAGATGGATGCATCAACTCCTGAAGAGGAGGTATACATGTAGAAGGTGCCTTACGCTTTGGCTGTAGGATCTATTATGTATGCTGTTAGATGCACAAGGCCTGATGTGGTGTTTGCTCAGAACTTGGTCAGTAGATACCAACAGAATCCAGGGAAGCTCCACTGGACTGCTGTTAAAATATTATAAAGTATTTGAGGAGTACGAAAGATATGTTTTTGGTATTTAGAGGGAAACCAGACACAGAACTGAATGTGACAGGTTTCTGTGATGCGTCCTGGCAATGTGATAAAGACGATACGAAGTCTCAGACGGGTTATGTTTTTGTTATCAATGGAGGAGCAGTTGACTGGAAGAGCAAGAAACAGACAACGATTGCAATGCATGCTACTCAATCTGAGTACATAGCTGCTTCAGAAGCTGCCATGGAAGTTGTTTGGATTTGAAAGTTTATTGGAGATCTTGGAGTGATTCCCTCAATAAAAGAACCTATTGATATATATTGCGACAATTCTGTTGCAATAATATTCGCCAATGATTCCGGAGTCATGAAAGGCGCCAAACACTTTATGCGTAGACATCACTACGTCCGAGAACAAGTTGAAGCTCAAATTAATAAAAGTTCACACAGATGATAACGCAGCTGATCCTTTAACTAAGGCTTTGCCTAGACCAAAGGTAGTTAAGCATGCCAAGGCGATTGGGCTGCAACTAGCCAACGAACTCATGTAATAAAATCTGTGATTAGTATTTGGACAAAGGATTTTATGACATTATTATTTAATAAAATAAAGATTGGGTTTCGTTTATTATTATTACTTAATTTTGTATCCTATTTTACATGTTTTAATCCTTGAATAAATTGTTATGCTAAATGTCCGTTGTCGATTAATAATATGGGAATATTATTAAATTAAGACAAATCAAAATAGCGATAGAGTATACTTGAAAGTATATTGATCGATTTTGTATGATATTCGATGAATTGAATATTGGACTTGTCCTAACTATATGATTTTACTTTGTGGATCTTTCTCATCAAGTAAATCATAAATAGTTATTCTTAGACCCGAGATACCAGAAAACTGTTTTGAATCTAGTGCATCTCTATGGAATAATCTAACGCTAGGTAGCTATAAGGATTATTTTCGGAAGTGTTGAAAAATTCATAAGTTTTGCTCGTAGTCAATATGGGATTTATTTCCTCCGATTTTGTTTTGGAGTATAATACAGCTGTGACCCTCGTGGGATTAGTAAGATGTTTGTGTGGCCACACCCAAATTTGTTTTGGTAATCTTGCTGAATCTAGTGAATGAGAAACAGAATGGTTAATGAAAGGAATGACTGAGATCCATATCCTTATTAATGTTGTATTAGAAATAAAAGGATAATAATAACGATGATGAATCATTAAAAGTTTTTATCCAGGAGACCTTACTCGAGTTGTACTAGAGACATTGCTAAGTGTAACTAGACGCTAGTCAATGTAATCACGATATTCGAAATATGTCAAAGTGGGAGCTGAAAGTTTATGGACTTATATTTAATAGTCGTGTGATAGGATCGAACTCGAGATTACGGGATTGCACTCAATACGTAAAGAGTTAATTTATTTAATAAATATATTTATTGTATATATTAATTTGTTTAATAAATATATATTTATGTATTTATTAAAATAAACGAGACATAACTTTAATGATCGTTAAATAATTAAGAGTTAAGTATTAACGAACGTTAAATAAATATATAGTAAGTGGAATAAAAAGAAAGAAGTTTGGAAGGTTCCGGAACACCCCATAAGGGGTGTTCGACCGTGGGTTATGGAGGACAAGGGGGAAGTATTTCTTTCCTTTTATTTGTTTTAGGTTACAAGTTTAGGCCTATATAAACAACCCCTCACCTCATAAATCAAGACACATAAATCTTTCCTCTCCCTCTATCTTTTGCGATCGCAAGAAGAACCCACTAGGGTTTTTGGTTGGTTTTCTTGTTTGACCTATTTTACTTATAATCTAGTCCTAGCCCATCTCTAGGGTTGTTGGGTAGATTTTCCACAAGCAGAAGCTCGGTTTACATGTGCTAAAATCACGGTTAGCTCGTTGTATTACGTGTGTAAAAGATCGTAATATAGTCATACTTTAGACAATATCTTGGTGGTGTTCGTTATAAACCTTAATTGGTGATTCGTTCTTCGTCTTATGGATTTGCTTTAGCGTAAAGGTATGTAACCCTAATTCGATTAATTATAATTATGTTATTATTATGATGTTGTTAAATCGCTTCCGCTATGTGTGCTTTGATCTCGTTTAGGGTTTTATATAATTGTTATGATGTTAATAAACCTTTAAGAACCACCAAGGATAACTACGAAACCCAAAGTGTCATCACCACCAAACTTGAAGGTGGCGATTCATCCAGACTACCGGAGCAAGAAGTGATGATAGGAGGAACACTATCCGATCAAGGGAAGACAGACATGTGCAGACTTCTAAAAAATAACCTAGACATTTTTGCATGGGAACCGAAGGATATGACAGGAGTACCATGCTCGATCACAGAACATAGATTACAAATCCGCGATGGATATCCCCCAGTTAGACAAAAGAAACGCATACAAGCTCCAGAGCGCAGCAAGGTAATACTTGAGGAAGTGAAAAAATTTTGGTGGACGCAGGAATCATGCGGGAAGTTTATTACCATGAGTGGCTCTCCAACCCAGTTATGGCTAAAAAACACGTAGGGATCTGTCGTATGTGCGTTGACTTCACAGACCTTAATAAAGCCTGGCCTTAGGACTGCTACCCTCTCCTAGAGATAGACTGGAAAATTGAATCACTTTGCGGATACCCCTTTAAATGCTTCTTAGTTGCGTACAAAGGGTATCACCAGATACAAATGGTGGAGCAGGACAAGGAAAAAACAGCATTCCATACTAGTTAGGGAGTCTACTATTACACAAAAATGCCCTTTGGACTTAAGAATGCTGGAACCACCTATCAGCGATTAGTGGAATGTAACACCCCATTTTGGTAAATGGAATATCACAGGTAATTATGACGTGTCATCAAAGCATGTAAGGTAAATGTCTAAAAACATTAAATGACCATGAATGGAAATACCGGAAACAAACATCGGTAGTACAAGTATAAGCTCACACACATGAATATAAGTACTGAAATGGAAAGGACTAAACAATGTCCAAAGAAATAAAGTAACGTAATGTATGGAAATGCATAAAGTAATGAAGGCTAGATAGCTTCCATCCATATGCACATACTCAAAAAGTCTACGAGCATCCTTGAATACCTTCCATTTGGGAACATGGAAGGAAAACGGCTAAGCATAACGCCCATTAAACGGATATACAAGCATAGCATGAAATGACATAAGCATAAAAGACTAATAGCAGCGAAAATGTATAAGTCCTAGGTAACCTGGAACATGTTCATAAAACTGGTTTTATAGTTTGAAAAGACGTATGTTTTTATATGCAAACTGTATTAATTAGCCAATAGCCCATATAGATCACGAGGTTCCACCGTACATGAATACTAGGAGGGGAGACCTCGTCATACAATTAGAGGGGTTGCCTCTAATTAATTAGTCTGGGTAGGAGGGATCAACTCCTTGTGAAGGATGCAAGACACACACCATATTCACCATGAAAATCCTGTAAAAAAATGTAACTAGGATGCACCCATACGCCCCACATGATAATATAAATATAAGGCCAAAACTGTAAAGGGACGCCACGAGCAATCACTCCACCGTGGGGAAGTCATAACACTGGTGCCTCTAGTGTTATGGTTATGGTACCTCCATAACTAGGTGACATGGTCATGCATGTATATGGATTAGGCATCTAAAACTAACATAAGTAGATCAAAACATATAAAACAATACTTGGGAAAACAGTTGGCTGCAATCGGGGAATCCTAATAAGGAACGAGAATGTCCATACTGAAGGACGGGATATCCCTACCTTATGTCTAGTGAACGAGGAAAGATGAAAGGATGAAAAGTCCTACTCCGACCTCACTATTGCTACATAAATAAGGGACATGTATGAGTTGTCTGATATCTGAGTATGTTACTGGTTCTTGTCTGTTCTTATTTTGTTTTATATGTGTTAGGACCTTTGGAATAGTTATTTGTAATAGGTAAAATAGGAGGTATGTAGTTCCTCCTGGTCCTAGTAGTAGTAGGAGCAATACGTGCTCCTGGTCTTTAGAAAGTCAAAACTTTATTATTTTGAGTATTCTGTTAGGATATGCATGAGATATGTTAGGGAAGGATATGCATATCAGTTTTACACGTTTTGGTTTATTGATGTATTAGTGTTTCCTTGTAGTATAAAAGGAACCTTAGGCAGAAGGGTTAGATACACCTTCATCAAACATTATTCCAGTTTATATTAATATTAGAAATCCTTAGTAAAGGATCAAGTGATTTTAGTTATTATAGTTCTTCTTGTTCATAGTATTTGTATTCCGCACTTATACTGTGTGATTTATCTAGAGTCTCTCTGTGAATAGACTTGTGATTACAGAAGTCGTTAACCGTTCCTAACAGGCTGCAAGATCCACATCTAGTGGACCCAACAAGTGGTATCAGAGCCTGGGAGAGTCTCTGTACAAGAAGAATCAATTTTTTTCTTATTACTAACATCTTTGTTAAATCATGTCTGCCTCGAGTTCTACTCAAACAAGAGAAGATAACACCCCTAAAACATAGCAACCTCAACAGATCATTGCTACGGTTTCCAACTCAAATGGTAAGTTTCCTCTTCTGAAAAAGGATGAGTATGATAGCTGGGCAATGAAGATGGAATGCTGGATCACCAACACTGATCAAGATCTTTGGAAGATTATTCTGAATGGAAACAGCAAGAGGTTTACTAGAAGAGACAATAATGGTAATATTATTCTTGTTGACCCTAAAACTCATGAAGAAATCACAGCTGTTCAGAAGGAGATCAAAGCAAAGACTATTTTGCTTCAGTCTCTTCCTGATGATCACATGGGTGACTTTTATCACTTGGATGATGCTAGAGAGATCTAGAACGGAATAAAAGCAAGGTTTGGTGGGAATGAGGAGTCAAAGAAAATGTGCAGATCCATGCTGAGAGATGAATTCACAGAATTCAAGATCTCGGAAACTGAAGGTATTCATCAAGGGTATGACAGGTTCCAAAAGATACTGAGCCAGTTGAATCAACTCAGGTCGAAACCTGACAATGGAGATATCAATGCAAGAGAGCCTTACCCTACTCACGGAATCAGGTGGTAATCTCTCTTAAAGCAAAAGGTGGCCTTGACTATCTTAATTTTGATGATCTGTTTCATAAGCTCAAAACCTTTGAGCCTCATGTGAGAGGATAATCAAGTGATTCTTTTCCTACTCCTACTAACTTTGCCTTTGTGAGTTATAAGGGATCTAGCCCCATGTCTTATGCTAGTAGCCCAAGCTATACTGTGTCTTCTCATCATACTTCTCATCATACTTCTACTCATGAACCAAAAGTTAAGTCTAGTAGCATGGTAGAAGCTGTTCTTCACTCTTTTGTTGCGGATGTTGATCCACAACAGCAACTTTCTTTTGATGAATTCAAACAGGTCGATAAACTTGACCTGGATGAAATGGATCTCAAATGGCAGATGGCCATGCTCACTCTCCGGGTTCACAAGTTTGAGAAGAAAGCCGGTCGAAAGTTTAACTACAACCCAAGAGAGCGATCAAGGTTTGATAGAAGCAAGGTTAGATGCTATAACTATCAGCAGCAAGGTCACTTTGCTAGGGAATTCCCTAACAAGAATGACCAGGAGAAGAACAGGTACTCAACCTTCAAGATTCAAGAGGTGAAGGATGACAAGAAAGATTTGGTGTCTGTTGACTCTATGGTCAACTGGAGTGATCATCAGAATGCTACCCTGGAAACAGCTGAACCTTCTACTGACGTGTTTGCAATGATTGCTGGGAATCTGTCTGATGCCGATGAATTTGAAGAATTTGCTCTTATGGGCATTTCACCTCAGGTACAACACTGTCCTCTTGGTTGTCATGATAAATATTCAGAATTGTTGTCTCAATGCAATGAATTAAATGAAAAAAACGATAAGTATTTTTTTGAGGTTCAAGCATATAAGAATTCTTTAAAAACATTGGAACAACAAAAGAGGTGGCTTTAAGATACTCAACGAGAGTATGAGGATAAAATTAGAATTCTGAACATTGATTTAGAAAACACAACCAATACGCTTAAATACACTGAAAAGGTAAAAGATGACAGTATCAAGGATAGGCAAGACATGAAGGAAAAATTGGATGCTACACTTTTAAGATTTGAAAAATGGCAAAATTCACCTAAGAATATTTCAAAGCTAATTGATAGTAGCATGTCTGGTAGGACTAAAAGAGGGTTAGGATTTGATAAATATATTGATTCAAAAGATGTGTTTGATTTATCTTTTTCAAGTGTCTTTGATCTTGACAAGGAGGAAGAGGGAAAACCTAGCTACAATAGGTTTCAACCAGCTGTAGTAATGCATGCTATCCCTCCACCTCTTACAGGAACTTTTATGCCAATATCTAGGCATAATGACTTGGATGGATCACAGATGCATGAGTCCCCAAAAAGTTCTACTAATACTAATGACTTTTTCTCTTGTACTTTCAGTGACAATGCCAATGACTCTGCATCATGTGGTTCAAGTGAAGAGTCGAGACCTACAAGCTCCAAGACAAATGACCATGCTGCTACTAGTGCTAGGAAGAGTGAAGAGAAAGTTGCTTCTACTTCAACTGTGTCTAGTTCTGGTTTATTGAGTCCTAGGAATAATGTTTCTCCTAGAGTTGTGTGTAATAAAGATAGCAGTATGAAACAATGTCATTTGAATAAAAGGTCCTTTAAAACATGTTTTGTTTATGGAAGTATATTTCATTTGATTAAAGATTGTGATTTTTATGACCAACATCCTTCTGTTTATCAAGCATATCCTGCTCCTGGTCCACCAGGAGTTGCTCCATATTCTTCTAGAAGACTAAACCCATGTGCCAAATCTTTTTCTTCTTTTAGAAGGACCTCTCCTTTCGCTTCTGATCATTGGAGAAACAATGGCTTAATCCCTAATAGACCAACCAACAACTATTTTCAGAACTTTAATCAAGAATTATGCATTTAATTCAGACCAAATGTATTTTGGGTTGGGAAATTTGGGTACTGTTGTTAAGCCCTCAATAGGTTGTTCTTGGTCAAATAATAACACCCATATGATGAATAGGCAACCTAAGAACAACAATGGATCTCAACAATCTTCTTGGCTATCTACTAAAGATCCACAAGGCAGGCTCAAACCTGAAAAGGTTTGGGTCCCCTTAAGACACTAACTTTTGCATATATCTTTTCTTGTTGTTGTAGGTTACTCCATACCAAGATCCTACTCTAGGGATAGTTGATAGTGGATGCTCCAGGAGCATCACAGGGAATAAAGGACTTCTATCTAACTTTGTACCATTTCAAGGCGGAAAGGTCTACTTTGGAGGTGGTGAAGGAAGGATCACTGGCAAAGGAACGATTCAGACACCTAACCTTAACTTTGAGTAGATCTACTATGTGGAAGCACTTCAACACTTCAACTTGATCTCTGTCTCTCAGATATGTGACAAGAAGCAGTTTGTCCTCTTTACGGATACTGATGCACTGGTGTTATCCAAATACTTTAAGCTCCCGGATGACTCACAAGTTCTACTCAGAATCCCTAAAAGACACAGTCTCTATAGTATCAAGCTGAATGAAGTCAATCCTACTAGTCAACTAGCATGTTTGGTTGCTAAAGCCTCAGAAAATGAAGCCACTAAATGGCACAGAAGGATAGGACATGTGAACTTCAAGACCATTCACAAATTAGCAAATATGAACTTGGTCTCTGGTTTACCTCCCAAAACTTTCAGAAATGACATACATTGCCTTGCACGCAACAAAGGCAAACAACATAAAGCATCCTTCAAGTCCATTACTGCTCTCAGCCTTATAACTAAACCATTGCAGCTGCTACACATGGATTTATTTGGTCCTACCTCCATTAGGAGAATTGACCATAAACAATACTGTCTTGTGGTAACTGATGGGTATAGCAGGTTTACGTGGGTTTTCTTTATGGCTGCCAAAAGGGAGACCTACTCAATTCTCAAGGACTTTATTACACTAATTGAGAATCAGCTGTCCAAGAAGGTAAAAGTTATCCGATGTGATAATGGAACAGAATTCAAAAATGCAGACCTCATTGCACTTTGTAATTCTAAAGGTATCAAAAGAGATTATAGTGCAGCAAGAACTCCTCAACAGAATGGTGTGGTAGAAAGAAAGAACATGACTCTAATAGAAGCTGCGAGAACAATGCTTGCCGATTCCAAGCTTCCAACCATGTTTTGGACATAAGCTGTCAATACTGCAAGTTATGTCTTGAATAGAGTTTCTATTACCAATCCTCACAAGAAGACTCCCTATGAGCTACTCACAGCTAAAGTACCTAGCATTGCTCATTTGAAGCCATTTGGGTGTCCTGTCACCATTCTGAATACTAGTGACTATTTGGGGAAATTTGATGGCAAGGCAGATGAAGGATACATAGTGGGATATTCAGCTCACTCTCGGGCTTATCGTGTCTACAATCTCCAAGCAAGCGAGTCATTGAAACTATTAATCTCAGGTATTTTAAGGAGAAGTCAAACATACAAGGCAAGGGTCCTGACTGGTATTTTGATCTTGATTATCTTAGTGATTCATTGGAATATTTTCGTTTCAAATCTAACCAAGATGCAGGTCCACAAGTGTTTGCAACTTCTAGTACAGGTGCTCATTCCAGCTTTTCGGACTCAGACAAGGAGGATGATATTTTTTTTATTCCATCCTATTCCACCACAGTCTCTCCAAATGCCAATGCTACTCCTAATGATGCTACTCCATCAGACATTTTGGACTCACAAGGAGCTCTTGACACATTGCTCAAGCAACAACAAGATGCTACTACAGCAACTGCTCAAGGAGGCTTTAAGTTTCCGCTGAGTCCCCCTGTTTTCCAAGTTACTCCTAGTACTCCTAATGTTACTCCTAGTGCAAGTTTACCACCTATTGGTAGTCCGGTTAGTGATCCTACTTCCTCAACTAGATTCTCTGGTCCTTCTAACCTGGGAAACTATCAAAAGAAGTCTTCTACTAAGCTGGATGATATTCGTAAGCAACTAATAGATGGCATCTTCGACTCTGCTTCATATGATGATGACTATGTTGGGGATCTTAATAACCTGGCACCAGAAGTGGAGGTAGTCTCTAATCAAGTTCTGCAAACGCATAAAAATCATCCTACTACTCAAATCATTGGAGATCCTGGTTCTACTGTCAAGACTCACAGAATGCATAATAAAGCAACGTCTAATCATCATGCTCTTGTGAGGTATATTGAGGACCAAAAGCGTAATAATCATACGGACTTTCAACACTGTTTGTTTGCTTGTTTTCTTTCACAGGTGGTACCTAGATCAGTCTCTCATGCTCTTGAGGATCAAATTTGGGTGGAGGCTATGCAGGAGGAGATGCAGCAGTTCTTGTTTCAGAATGTTTGGATCCTAGTTGACTTTCCAGATGGAAAGAAAACAATTGGTACCAAATGGATTCTCAAAAACAAGAAAGATGCAAGTGGTATTGTGGTGAGAAATAAGGCTAGGTTAGTTGCACAAGGTCACACACAACTTGAAGGAATTGACTATACTGAAGTTTTTGCTCCTGTTGCTAGGATTGAGGCCATTCGTCTGTTTTTGGATTTTGCTTCTTATGTTGGCTTTACGGTTTTTCAGATGGATGTCAAGAGTGCATTTCTCTATGGCAAGATTGATGAGGAAGTTTATGTCACTCAACCTAAGGGCTTTGTGGATCCACTTCATCCCAAGAAAGTTTACAAGGTGGTCAAAGCTCTATATGGACTTCATCAGGCTCCTAGAGCTTGGTATGAGCGTCTTTCCACTTTATTGTTGAAACATGGCTATAGAAGAGGCACGATTGACAAAACACTATTTCTTAAGAGGAATCCCAAGGACATCATCCTAGTTCAAGTGTATGTGGATGATATTATCTTTGGTTCTACTAAGAAGGAATGGTGTGATGAGTTTGAACAACTGATGAAGGGCGAATTTCAGATGAGTGCTATGGGAGAACTCACATTTTTCCTTGGTCTTCAAGTCAAGCAACAGTCGGATGGAATCTTCATAAGTCAAGACAAATATGTTCATGAGATCCTTCAGAAGTTTGATATGGACCCTCTTAGACCTGCAACAACATTTTATGAAGTAACTAAAGTCAAACTCAAGAATGAGCCAGATCCTCCGGTAAATTTTCACATGTACAGGTCAATGATTGGCTCACTCATGTATTTGACTGCATCACGTTTGGATATTATGTTTGCAGTAAGTGCTTGCTCTAGACATCAGGTGGCTCCAACTGTTTCTAACTTGAATGCAGTCAAGAAAAATTTCAAGTACATCAAGGCTCAACCCAAGCTAGGCTTGTGGTATCCTAGAGAATCACCTTTCGTTCTTGAAGCCTATAGTGATAGTGACTATGCAGGTGCTAATAATGACAGAAAGTCTACTACTGGTGGTTGTCAGTTTTTGGGTAGAAAACTTATCTCATGGCAATGTAAGAAACAGACGATAGTAGCTACTTCTTCAACAAAAGCTGAATACGTAGCTGCTGCTAGTTGTTGTGGACAAGTCTTGTGGATACAAAATCAGATGCTGGATTATGGGTTCAACTTCATGAACACCAAAATTTTCATTGATAATCAAAGCACTATCTGCATTGTAAAGAATCCTGTTTTTCATCAACATACAAAACATATTGAAATTAGGCACCACTTTATAAGGGATGCCAATGAGAAGAAGTTGATACAAGTTCTTAAAGTTCATACGGATGATAATGTTGCTGATTTATTGACTAAAGCCTTTGATGGTCCTCGGTTCAACCACTTGGTGGTTCACATTAGAATGGTCAATCCTTGAGACCTAGGATTGAGGGGAGGCTAAGCCTAAGGGGAGGCTTAGTGTACATATTTAATTGCACATGCTAACATATTGGTAGTTTCTAACAACAGATTTCATGGGTATTTGCGGTGTGTGCTACTTCTAGTGGAGGATTTTGTTCACTTCTAGTGGTTGTATTCAGCTTCTAGTGGATACAAACTCTTCAATGTCATTGATGGTTGGCTTCTAGTATCGGTTTGGGTCACTGTTCACTTCGTTGACTTTCATAGACCACATTGTGCTTCTAGTGTTGACCCTTACGCGTTTTGACTTTTAGTCAACGCAAGTTACTTCTTTTATATATCTTATTATTTAACTTTGGTAACTGGGATTTGCAAATACAGGTAAAAGGGCAAATGGTTACTTTTGCATTAACTGCTTAATTTGAAAGGAAAACCCACATTATTAGGGGTCAATGAACAGTTACATTACCATTATTTATGGTCAAATCCCACACTTGACTTATTCATCCCAACCATAACACACACATCCGCTCCTACTCTTTCAATCTCCAATCAATCATCTTTCATCACCTCCAATCATCATCCATGGCTGCTCTCCTATACAAACCCGATCATAACAAGGTGGCATAACTTGGAGAAGGTCCTAAACGATAAGAGTTCACAGACATCATCGAGTTCATTGAGGCTTCCAACCTCAGGTATGCTTTTACGGTTTGCCCGACTGTCAATGATAGTGTTATTTGTCAGTTTTGGGCCACTGCCCACCTTGTGGATGTTTTGGGATGCCCACTTGAACTCCATGCTACCATAGATGGACGTTCATATGTGGATTCTGAAGCTTCTATTAGGTCTGCTCTTCATCTTCAGGATGAAGGTGGTGTTGTGTCCATCCCCAATTCTGAGGTATTGGATGGGATGGCTGATCTTGGTTATAATCATGGGGGGAAGTTTAACTTCCAAAAAAATAGGTTTTCCCCCCAATGAAAGCTTCTAGTGCACTTTTTGATTCATCGCTTAAGCCCAAAGTCTGGGAGTTGGGATGCATTTCCCATTCCTTTGGCTACTGGTTTGATTTGCATAGCACAAGGTCGTGTGTTTAATTTTTCTCGTTACTTGTTCGATGGGATGGTTTGCAATCTTAGTAGTACTGGCTCTAGGAAGAAGTTTTTAATGTACCCTAGGTTCTTGCAGCAGGTTCTTATGTGCATACCTAGAGATAGGGAGGAGTATGAGACCCTCAAGCTTAGTTCTAAAGTGTATTCAAATATGGCGCTTGGTTTTAAGGGGGCTTGGAGGCCTCTTACTGATGTTATGCTGGGCCTTGCCCAAGGTGCTCCTAATGTTATTCCTCTGGCTGTTGAAGCCGAGGAGGAACTTCCATTAGGGGATGATCCTATAGAGGAGGAGCATCAAGAAACTGGTGAGCCTCATGTGGCGGTAGAGGAGCCAGCTACAGAAATGGTGGTTGACATGCCATCCACTTCCAAGGCTGCCCCCTATTCTCTGCCACATAAGTCCCCATTTGTTGATACTCCCCCTTCTAGTCCAGCACCACATTCTGCTGAGAAGCCGTCTAGCTCTCATGCTCATATTGATGACCCCTTTGTTGCTTCTGGTCCCAATGATGCTTTCCCCGATCCAAGTCCTCTTGGTGGGGAAGCGGAGGAACCTGCTTCACTAACTTCTTTGATAGCTCTCATGCACAGGTATTACGCAAGGATTGTTTCTTTGGAGACTGATCTGAATCAGCATCGCAAGCTCACCCGGGACTTTGTCCTTCCATTGGCAAACTAGATTAAAGCTTTGGAGTCGCAGCAGAGGAGACAAAATAAGAAAGTTGTTCTTTCTGATTCTGATAAGGATATTGAGGAGGATGGGTTGACTTTGTTGGCGAAGGCTGCTTTTGTTGATAAGCCGTATTCTGATTTGCCTGTTCCTCCTAGTCCATCAAGCATCCCTACTGCTGCTGCTAGTCCTAGACCAATGGAGGATATTGTTGGTTCTTCTGCTGGCACTTATGCTGGTCCGTCTGCTGGGCCATCTCATGATCCTAAAGGGAAAGCCCCCATGACTGCTGCACCCTCTCCTTCAAGGAAGCGTACTCGCAGAAAAATTGAGGAAGAAAGGTTGGGGGAGGAGGCTGCACAATGATTGCAAGAAGAGATTGATGAACAAGCTAGGGCTGAGGAAGAAGCCTTTCAACAGCAGAGGCGTGAGCAGTTGAGGCATGATGCCATGCATTGAGATGATAATGATTGGATGCGGGTGCTTACTATTCTTACATCTGATTACTCGTAGTTTACTGATCTTTTGGGCGCTGATGTGAACCAAAATAATTGTATCCCACGGGAAATGGCCTTAATGCGTCAACAACAATTGTCTCTTGCTGCTCAGCTCCGTGAAAAGCATCGTAACAGACCTTTGTCAAGAACCGAGGAGAGGAAAATAATGCAGCAATATGTCAAATATCAGTTGGCTGCTTACTTTAATGTTGGATGGACTTGGGAATGGGTTAAGGGGTTGTCTTTTGACGAGCTTAAGGATCTGTATCAGAAGATGATCAAGCGTCAAAACACACTGGTCCCTGAACGCTTTATCTATCGCCCTCCTCCAAGGGTTGTTCACACTTCTCAGCCTGCTGCTGCTCGTGCTTCTTCATCTGATGTTCCTCATGTTACTACTGGTGTTTCATCTGGTGCTGCTACTTCTACTGCTGGTCCTACAACCACATATTCGGTTGTTCATCCCACTCCATATCCGGTTCCTACCACCACCACCAATGCTACTACTACCGCCTGCTACTCCTGTTGTGGAGCGACCGTCACCACCGGTAACTGAACCGCACCCTACCTCCACCGCTAGTGCATGTGACTTTGATCCTATGGTTGGTCAAGGTCTTGAGTCTACTCATGATGATACTACTGCTGCTGGGAAGGTAAAGGTTGAATCATCTTCTGGTGTTCCTTCCCCTCGTCGCTCAATTAGAAAGAAGAAGCCTAGACTTGGTAAGTCTGTTCCTTTTGAGAAGCGTGATCCTGAAAACCTTATTGATGCGGCTTCGGACAGTGAGACAGAGGTACCCAAGGGTAAGGGTTATATTGTTGCTTGGGAGGTTAATCCATCCCCTATTGTTGCTGGTACATTCACACATAGGATCTCCACCAGTGATGGTTATATTCGCTATGTCTCGGGACTGCAAAGTATTTTGACATGGGTGGACCGTCGAGATCTTATGTCCTTATATGGGTTGGTGGATGCTAGAATTCCTGTCTCTCCGAGTGAGGTGGCCAACTGGCCTGGTTTGACAATCTGGGGTGACTTGAAGATGATGCTTGATTCCCCTCCTGATGCTCCTCATTCTGGTGTCTGGAGAGATCAGCCTCGCTGGGTGATCAAGAGGTGGAAGTTATATGCTGGTTGTGGGGTTCATGTATTGGAGTTGGAGACTGGTTCCATAGTGTTCATGCTTACGAATATGGAGTATCCATTGGCGTTTGCTACTATGGAGGCCATGCTGGAATGTCATCTGCTGATATCCAATGCCCCTTCTGGGAATGAATCTACCATGGCTACTACTTTGGTGGAAGGAATTCAAGCTCGATTGCAAGCTGACAAAGTTGTAGCTTCTGGTTTGTGATGGGTATGTTTTTCTGTTTTGTGATTATACTACCATTCTTTTCACCAATCTGTATAGTGATTGGTGACTTACATTATAGTTAACAAAAAAAACAAAATATAAAAAAAAAAACTTTTTATATAATATCTACTTATACTTTGAAAATTTGATGGAATTTCACACTTGTACATAATATAATATCTGTTTATACTTTTCCATCATAAAATTGGTTTTCATTCGACTGTTTCACACTTGGGCTGTTTTGGAGTTACTTCTGGTGTTGGATCTGGTCCACACAACAAATGGTGCTCAACTCACCATGTCTCACAGACAAGAAAGAGTTGATTCACCATGAGGGTACGGCTCTGGTGTGATAGTCAAATCCGTTGATGGTTGACAGGTTACCCAAAACTGGATGGTTTTCACTTGCCGTGGTCCTCGACTGAAAAGTGGCTAATCCAAGGGGGTACGGCTCTTGGTAAAGATCTTATCAAATCCGTTGATAGCTATAATAGCTTGCTCAAAGCTATAGGGTTTTCAGCTCACCAATGCTTAATTGCTAAGAGTTGGCGAGTCTAGAAGGGTACGACTTTTGGTAAAGACATATCAAATCCGTTGACGGCTGTGATGGTTTGCCTATAATGATCAGGGTACCCCCACTCACCATTGATTCACGTTCTAAGAGTTGGGCTGGGTTCTGGTCTCCCAGGGTGATGCTTATTCCACCATAAAGACTGGCTAGCCCAAGAGCGAGCAGCTACTTGGTGAAGGCTCATAAAATTTGCTTATGTTGTTGTGACAATTCAACAGGATGCAGATTTGTTTCAAGCTTTCAAGAAGCTTCTAGGTGTTCCTTGTTGCAGCAGTCTTTATGTTCTTTATGCTGATGGTTATGATGCTGCTGTTTCATTTGCTGTTCCAATCCTCATGATGTTTCGCAAGATTTACCAGGAAACTTGAACTCAACAGGACAAATTCAAGTTTAAGGGAGGATTGTTAGGACCTTTGGAATAGTTATTTGTAATAGGTAAACTAGGAGGTATGTAGTTCCTCCTGGACCTAGTAGTAGTAGGAGCAATACGTGCTCCTGGTCTTTAGAAAGTCAAAACTTTATTATTTTGAGTATTCTGTTAGGATATGCATGATATATGTTAGGAAAGGATATGCATATCAGTTTTACACGTTTTGGTTTATTGATGTATTAGGGTTTCCTTGTAGTATAAAAGGAACCTTAGGCAGAAGGGTTAGATACACCTTCATCAAACATTATTCCAGTTTATATTAATATTAGAATCCTTAGTAAAGGATCAAATCATTATAGTTATTCTGTTCTTCTTGTTCATAGTATTTGTATTCCGCACTTATACTGTGTAATTTATCTAAGTCTCTCTGTGAATGGACTTGTGATTACAGAAGTCGTTCACCGTTCCTAACAGGCTGCAAGATCCACATCTAGTGGACCCAACAATATGTTCTTGTCTTATTTTACTGTTTTAAATGATATATTGTATTAATCATGTATTTCATGTATTCTAATTAAGTATTATCTTGTATTCTTGTACTATTATGCTTTATTGTGTAATAATAAGTAACTTTCTAAAAGTAGCAGGTTTCCAAAAATAGAAAGTTTCCATAAATAGACCAGTTTCTAAAAATAGAAAGTTTCCAAAAATAGTAAGTTTCCTGAAATATAAAGTTTCTATATTTAGAAATAAGCTGGATTAATAAGCTAATAATATAAGTTTAAGCTTATTGGTTAAAAGTCACAAGTCATGTAATAAACAACATAGTTTATTAAATAAATGTCATGGTAATTTAATAAACTATAGGTTATATGATTTGATTAAATAAAGGCATGATTTAATTAAATTAGTCTAAATAAAATACCTAGGTTAACCATAAATTATTATATTAATAATTATAACCTAAGTCATGTTTTATTAATTAATTATAAGTCCATGTTTTAATAATTAATTAATAAACTATAGTCGAAATTAAATGATAAAATACTTAGGTTAAAACGTGTATTATTTATTAAAATAATATAATGTAAGACCATGTTTAAATTAAATTAATTGAAAAATTAATTATTAATCATGTTCATTTAATTTAATTATTCTTGTAAAAATATAACTTGTAAAAATATAACTTGTAAAAATAATCTCGTGCCCGATTCCGTGTTTTACATAACAGCCGAACCAAACAACCCTTGACAGTGGCTACCCGGCCTAGCCGGTTGCCACTGTTTGAATGAATTTCCCACCGACTGTTAGCCGGTGGTTGCCACTGTCGTGGCTGCGTTTCCCCCTGCTAGAACCAAAACAGCCACCAGCTTAAGCAGGTGGTGCTGCTGCGCCGAGACCCACACCCGAACCAAACGTCACCCGACTCGCGTCGGAGTCCCTTGTCCTTGCGGCCAAGCAACAAATACCACACCGAGACCTCATGGTCTCGGCTGGTGGTGCGAAATAAATCAAGCCGAGAGCTTGGTGGCTCTCGGTCGTGTGTCGGCCAAACCAAAACCCCACCAAAACCCCCTTTTTCTTGTTTCTTATATTAATCTAACATGTTTTTAATTATGTTTTTATATTCTAAACACATGAACACAATTAAAAGAAAAATAAAAATAAAAGGATGAAGGTTATGGTGATACCGAATGCGTGATTGGAAAAGAACTAAGAACACGAACACGATTATCCCAAAATCAAAGATCAAAATAAGCCAAACACCCCTTTGGTGTGATGATAGCCGGCGGCAACAAGAGAGGAGAGAGGCTAGGGTTTTTAGTTTTTCTTAAAATTCATGTATTATGAAAACTCGGTGTTTTTACTTTTCCTTTAGACAAAATTTTAAATGGGTTGTGCCCCCTCCTTGTCCTTGTCCGCGGCTTAGATAAGGCCCAAGGCCAAATCCTTACAATTTTCATGTCTAAATAATACTCGTGTATGCTCGTGTTTATTATTCGCTCTAGTTCGTGTTTAATATTCGTGTTATAAATACTACATACATATATTGTGTTCTAAAAGTCTTGTCATAGTTATTATACGTAATAATTATCGTTATAACTATTCGTGATCATATGTTCGTGATTATAATTATTATACTTAATAATTGTCGTGTATTATCACGTACTTAATAATTATCGTGCACTAACATATACATAGTTTCTGAATTTAATGTTCGTGACACGTGTACATGACATAAATGGAAAGTTTTAATTGGTTCGTATGTTTACGTAGTGTATTGTTCATGGCATTTATATGCGGGTTTTACAACTCTTCCCCCCTAAAAAGAATAATTCGCCCCCGAATTATAGATAACGTAAGCTGAAAGAGGAACATACCCGAATCAAAACTTGAAATGAGGGTAAGAAGTCTGGAAAGACTCATCCGTCTCCCAAGTGGCTTCCCGCTCGGAATGGTCCCTCCAAAGGATTTTGACGAATGGAATCGTCTTCTTCCTCATGACTCGTTCCTGTCGATCAAGAACTCGTTCGGGTTCCTCGATGAAGGTAAGATCTTCACAAATCTGTTCAATTGGATACTGAACCATGTGAAGGGGATGATACTTGTACCCTCTGAGTAAGGACACATGGAAAACGTCATGAACGTGAGAAAGCTGCAGAGGTAACGCTAAACGATACGATACTTCACCGACTCGCTCAATGATATCAAACGGTCCGATGAATCGAGGACTAAGTTTTCCTTTGATTCCAAAACGTCTAACACCACGTGCCGGTGATACCTTAAGAAAAACATGATCTCCCACGTTGAAATGCAGATCCTTACGATGCTTGTCGGCATAGCTCTTTTGACGTGCACGAGCTTCTTGTAATTTCGCCCTAGCTACAAAGACTTTTTCGTTGGTCAAATCTATAGTCCCTGGACCCTAAAGTGTTTGCTCACCAACCTATTCCTAACAGATTGGGGCGCGACACTTCCTTCCATACAACATCTCAAACGGTGCACACTTGATGCTGACGTGTCAACTGTTGTTGTATGCAAACTCTACCAAGCAGATGTAGTCGTCCCAACATCCTGTCCATTCTAAAGCACATGCTCGAAGCATGTCTTCTAATGTCTGAATGGTTTGCTCCGACTGTCCGTCTGTTTGAGGATGAAAAGCCGTGTTAAGCTTAAGTTTGGTACCCTAAGCTTTCTACAGACTCCTCCAAAATCGCGAAGTAAACCGAGGATCTCTGTCCGAGATGATACTGGATGGAGCACCATGAAGTCTCATGATCTCCATCTTATATGTGTCAGCCAATTTGCTAGCTGGATCATCTTTCCAGATCGGTAAGAAATGAGCTGACTAGGTGAGTCGGTCAACGATAACCCAAATGGCATCATGCTTCCTCTTGGTCTACGAAAGTCCGGTGACAAAATCCATGGAGATCTTGTCCCACTTCCACTCTGGAATGTCTAATGGTTGTAGTAGACCACTAGATCATTGATGCTTGATCTTATCCTGTTGGTAGGTAAGACTTTTGGAGACATAGGTAGCAACATCCTGTTTCATACCACTCCACTAGAAATACTGTTTGATGTCGTGGTACATCTTGGTGGAACTAGGATGAATGGAGAATGGGGAGCTATGAGATTCAGCCAATAACGCCTCCCTAAGTGTAAGATCATCAGTAACACAAATTCTAGTGCCCTGCCTTAAGATATCGTCGTCATCTAACCGAAACTCCGTATGCTGCTCTAGGTTCTGAATAATTGCCCAAATTTCACCATCATCCTTCTGAGCTTCCTTGATCCTAGAGAGTAAGTCAGGCTCCACTCTAAGATTAGCCTAGTAGCCATGTTGTCCACGTACCATGATCTTAATATCCAGTCGCTCCAAGTCTCGTATAATCTCTTCCTCTATCTTAATGCCGTTGATCATACCCTACTTCCTACTAAGAGCACCTGCCACTACATTCGCCTTACCGGGATGATACTGCAGATTAATGTCATAATACTTCAACAGCTCTAACCACCTTCTCTGCCTCATGTTCAGTTCACGCTGAGTGAAGATATATTTCAGGCTTTTGTGATCCGTGAAGATGTCACATGATTCACCATACACGTAATGCCTCCATATTTTCAGTAAAAACGCGACTGCTGCAAGTTCCAAGTCATGCGTAAGATAGTTCTCCTCATAAGGCTTAAGCTGCCATGATGCGTAAGCAATCACTATCCTATGTTGCATCACTATAGATCTGAAATCCACTAGGTGTAGATACCAGCCTCTGCTTTAGGTCTTCAAAGCTCTTCTCTCTTTCTTTAGTCAAGATGAATTTCTCCCCTTTCCGCATCAGTTTGGTCAACGACAGTGCTAATCGGGAAAAGTTCTCTATGAACCTATGGTAGTAACCAGCTAAGCCTAGAAAGCTGCAAACTTCAGTTGCTGATGTCGGTCTTTTCCACTTGGTAATAGCCTCAACCTTCGTAGGATCCATGGTTATTCCCTCTGCGGATACTATGTGGCCTAGGAACGCCACTTTACTCAACCAGAATTCTCATTTGGAGAACTTGGCATACAACTGCTTCTAGCGAAGTATTTATAATACTGTACGAAGATGGTCTTGGTGTTCCTCCTTTGACTTCGAGAAAATCAGAATATCGTCAATGAAGACAATGACGAACTTATCCAGAAACTCATGGAATATACAGTTCATCAAGTCCATGAAAACTGTTATTGGTAACGCCAAATGGCATGACTACAAATTCGTAGTGCCCATAACGTGTACGAAAAGCAGTCTTTGTGATGTCCTGCTCTTTCACCCATAACTGATGATAGCCCGACCTCAGATCAATCTTGGAGAAATGTTTGGCCCCTTGGAGTTGGTCAAACATATCATCAATGTGTGGCAAAGGATATCAATTCCTAATGGTGATCTTATTAAGCTCACGATAATCAATGCAGAGACGCATACTGTCGTCCTTCTTCTTTACGAATAAAACCGGTGCACCCCATTGAGATGCACTAGGCCGGATGAAACCTCGTTCCAAAAGTTCATGTAGTTGTTCCTTTAACTCCTTAAGCTCTATGGGAGCCATGCGATAAGGAGCCTTGGAAATTGGCTCAGCTCCTGGGATGAGCTCAATATTAAACTCTACCTCACGAGCAGGTGGTATGCTCGAAAGTTCTTCTGGAAACAAGTCGGGAAATTCTGACATGATCGATTGATTTTGGATAGATGGAGATTCGGCCTCCATATCATGAACAGTAGCTAAGTAGCCCTCGCAACCGTGTGACAGTAATGCACGTGCTTGTAAGGTTGAAATTATTTGTATAGACCTTCTGGGTATAAAACCGTTATGAATGTACTCTGGTGCGTTTACATCACCGAAGATGACCCGATATGAATGGAAGTCAATGTTGGCGTAATGTTTGGATAGCCAGTCCATGCCTAATATCATGTCGAAATCGCACATGTCCAATGGAAGTGCGTCAACTGGACGAATTTTGTCGTCAAACTCGAGGGGAAGACCCTTGTACCCATGTGTTATGCGTATAGAGTCTCTTAAGGGCGTAGAAATGTTTAAGACATTTTCTAATGGCATAGGGGATATCCTAACACTCTTGGCATAAACAGTAGATATGACTGAATGAGTAGCACCCGTGTCAAATAAGACACATGCAGCTTGACCATACATATACAAGATTCCAGTGATGGTATTTGTTGACTTGTTGTCCTGATCACGTGAGGTCGTGTACACCCGTCAGTAGTAGGAGGTGGTTTGGAGTCGGCATGTCCAGAAGTGCCCTCAATCTCACCCTTACGGCAGTCCTTCATGTGATGGCCTCGTTGGCCACACTTGAAAGCATTGCTATCACGACGACACGGCCCTGGGTGCCCGCGGTTGCATGTAGTGCAGAGAGGGTGAGTATACCCTCCAACAGGTGCCCTAGCTGGCTGGGAGCTTGTTCAAAAAAGTATACGTGAGACATGATTAATGGATACAAACAGGACAATGCAAAAAATCATAAGACATAATACCAGATGTATCTGCATGGTTGGTCTGTGAACCTCTGCGGTCCTGCTCCCTTCCGTTGCCATTATTCCTGGTAGTAGATGCTGAAGTGTCAGAATTATGAATCATAAAGCATATAACATAAGAAATGCGTAAGTTTAGGGACCTGCTGCTGTTGGAGTTGTTGGCGTTGTTACGGTAATTGTCATTACTGCCACACCTATCCGAAGTAGAACGGTCTTGGATCTTACCGTTACCCTTGTGCTGACTCTGCTGCTGAGTGGCCGGTTGGGACCGGTCCCCGGTCTTCTGTCTGAAAGAGGCAATTGTATATAGAAAGATAAATATTTGGATAGTACTGAATGAAATGAAATGATCACCGTTAAATGACGAAATATACCTCTTGTCGGGTCTTTCAGCCTCTCCAAACTCATCCCTCTCTTCTGTTATCTCCAACTTACGGGCTGCATCTGCTACTTGTGCCACAGTATTGAATGTATCACACACCAAGTTATTGGAGACAGATGTGCGAAGAGCCTAGTGAAAGTGATACGCTTGCTCCTCTGCAGTCTCGGTTGTTGTGCCAAGGAATCCAACCAGTCGAAGAAACCTCTGCATGAACTCATTGCTGTTTTCCCTAGCTCTCTGCCTAATCCCATGATACTTCCTCTTAAGCTTATTTTTCTCAGCTTTCGGGAAGAACTTTCCCATAACCAACTCCCTAAACTGTGCCCAAGTCAAGCCAGCCATCCAATTGTCGCCTCCCTCTGACAGTTTCAGTGCTTTCCACCATGCAAGCACGTTCCCTTCAAACTTGTAACAAGCTAAGCTTGCCTTAAAGACAGGTTCGCATCCCATCACGTCAAAGATCTTCTCAATGTGAGCTAACCAGCTCTCAGCCTCATCGGGGCTGTTAGTCTTCTCGAAAGATTTCGGGCGTTGCTTATTGATCGCTCTAGCCATGTGATCAGGGTACCTGGAGGTGGAGGAGGAGGATTCTGATGCTGGTGCTGGTGCTGACTGTTGACAGCTTGCACCTCAGCCCAAATTTCATTCCTCAGTTGAGGAAGCATGGCCTGCATAGCAACTTGAACTGCTGCATTCAGTTGCTCTTGTTAATGTGTGACAACCATCTAACAGTATAAAACAAAATGCAATGATTAAGCTGATTAAAACATCATATATATACATGAAAAAAATTTATGCATATAAACATGAAAGAAATTTATGCATGAAAACAGTGTATGAATGTATGATAATGAAATGACATGGGTTTGTGTGAACGCCTATGGGTCGGTTCACCTAAACAAAATGACATAACGAGGATGAACACCTATGGGTCGGTTCATCAAAACAAAATGATTCGATTAAAAGCACATGCGACTAAATATGGCCAGTCCTGTACCAACCATTACTTAGTCAAAATTCCTACAATAATGATACATGAATAAATGCATGAAAACAACTGTCAGTTTGAGGAAGACCATGGTGATTACCCACTAATCACATGCCATGTTTTAAGAGCCTATAGGTTGAAACCTTGGCTCTGATACCATAATTATAACACCTTATTTTGGTAAATGGAATATCAGAGGTAATTATAGCGTGTCATCAAAGCATGCAAGGTAATTGTCTAAAAACATTAAATGATCATGAATGGAAATACATGAAACAAACTTCGGTAGTCCAAGTATAAGCTCACACACATGAATATAAGTACTAAAATGGAAAAGGACAAAACAATGTCCAAATAAATAAAGTAACGTAATGTATGGAAATGCATAAAGTAATGAAGGCTAGATAGCTTCCATTCGTATGTACATACTCTCAAACTCTACGAGCGTCCTTGAGTACCTGCCTTTGGGAACATGAAAGGAAAACGGCTGAGCATAACGCCCAGTGAACGGATATATAAGCATAACATGAAATGACGAGCATAACGCCCAGTGAACGGATATATAAGCATAGCATGAACTGACATAAGCATAAAAGTCTAATAGCAGTGTAAATGTATAAGTCCTAGGTAACCTGGAACATGTTCATAAAACTGGTTTTATAGTTTGAAAAGACTTATGTTTTTATATGAAAAATGTATTAATTAGCCAATAGCCCATATAGGTCATGAGGTTCTACCGTGCATGAATACGTGGAGGGGAGACCTCGTCATGCAATTAGAGGGGTTGCCTCTAATTAATTAGTCTGGGTAGGAGGGATCAACTCCTTGTGATGGATGCAAGGCACACATCACATTCACCATGAGAATCCTGTAAAAAAATGTAACTAGGATACACCCATACACCCCACATGATAATATAAATATAAGGCCAAAACTGTAAAGGGACGCCACGAGCAATCACTCCGCCGTGGGGAAGTCATAACACTGGTGCCTCAAGTGTTATGGTTATGGTACCTCCATAACTAGGTGACATGGTCATGCATGTATATGGCTTATGCATTTAAAACTAACATAAGCAGATCAAAACATATAAAACAATAATTGGGAAAACAGTTGGCTGCAATCGAGGAATCCTAATAAGGAAAGAGAATGTCCATACCGAAGGACGAGATATCCGTACCTTATGTTCAGTGAACGAGGAAAGATGAAAGGATGAAAAGTCCTACTCCAACCTCACTATTGCTACATAAATAAGGGACATGTATGAGTTGTCTGATATCTGAGTATGTTACTAGTTCTTGTATGTTCTTAACCTGTTTTATATGTTCTTGTCTTTTTTTACTGTTTTAAATGATATACTGTATTAATCATGTATTTCATGTATTCTGATTAAGTATTATCTTGTATTCTTGTATTATTATTCTTGTTGTGTAATAAAAGTAACTTTCTAAAAATAACAGGTTTCCAAAAATAGAAAGTTTCCAAAAATAGAAAGTTTCCAAAAATAGATCAATTTCTAAAAATAGAAAGTTTCCAAAATTAGTTAGTTTCCTGAAATAGAAAGTTTCTATATTTAGAAATAAGCTGGATTAATAAGCTAATAATATAAGTTTAAGCTTATTGGTTAAAAGTCACAAGTCATGTAATAAACAACATAGTTTATTAAATAAATGTCATGGTAATTTAATAAACTATAGGGTATATGATTTAATTAAGTAAAAGCATGATTTAATAAAATTAGTCTAAATAAAATACTTAGGTTAACCATGAATTATTATGTTAATAATTATAACCTAAGTCATGTTTATTAATTAATTATAAGTCCATGTTTTAATAATTAATTTATAAACTACAGTCTAAATTAAATAGAAAAATACTTAGGTTAAAATGTGTATTATTTATTAAAATAATATAACCTAATTCCATGTTTAAACTAAATTAATTATTAGTCATGTGCAATTAATTTAATTATTCTTGTAAAAATATAGCTTGTAAAAATAATCCCGTGCCCGTCTTCGTGTTTTACATATAAGCCGAACCGAACAACCCTTGACAGTGGCTACCCGGCCTAGCCGGTTGCCACTGTCCGAATGAATTTCCCACCGGCTGTTAGCTGGTGGTTGCCATTACCGTGGTTGCGTTTCCCCTGCTCGAACCAAAACAGCCGGTGGTGCTGTTGCTGCTTGATGCATCCGTCGTGGTTGGGATTTGGAGAACAAGTTTTAAATTTATAAACACGAATTACCGGATTGACTAAAAACGCGCAGGCAAGTATAACCCTTTTGTTTGTGTATAGCTTTTATGTGGTAATACCGAGATCGTTCACGGTGATTTAGAAAACCCATGATCATTCATAAATTAAACTATAGTCGTTGATTGTAGCAATTGTAGACAAACAAATAACATGTAAAATGATGAGATTAATAATAAGATTAAAAGCAACACTTGGTAAGACTAGTTTAGGCATCCGTAGTGGTATGATTGTGATGACACATTTAACAAATATGATTATGATAATTAGATGGATAATCCAATCTATTGTTTTCAAAAGCTTCAGTCCTCGTCAAGACTTTGGTTAAAGAAAACAAGCATTAGACTCAATCACTCAATTCAAGACTTAATCCAATTTCAACACATTCGATTCACGGTCGTTTCACGAATTTGCTAACACTTATAATTATGTTTCTTGATAATCAAAACTTCTTAATAAATGATCAGTAAAAAAGATAACCAATCATAGACAAACCGGCTATGACTTGTTGATAGAAAACAACCCTTTCGACCTATGAAATCTTTACCAACAAATTAAGTTTTGATAACAATTGTCACATGAAATATAAGTACCAATGGCTCAAAGGAAAGCTTGACATTGAAAGAAACATAAATCAAAATCACAACCACTACTTCATACCACAAACATCAGCCTACCAAGTGTATAATGAGATTTAGCTACTCATAACAACAATGAAATAAACTCTGAAATAATAGTCTCATATGTCATAATCAAGAGCCTTACAAAGTAGAATATGTTGCTAATGATTAGGGTAATGATCCCTAAGATTTTTGTGATGTTAACTTTGCTTTTCGGACTCCAAAAGTGACTTTTTCTTGCACCACCTTGCTCAAATCCGGGAATGGAAGTTTGGAAAAGGTTGAGAGAGTTATTTTGTGGTTATAAAAGATATTATGAGATGATGTGAAGAGATATGTTGTTACATGACCATAAGGGTCTTATTTATAAGCAAAATTGAAGGCACGGAGTGAATGCATGGCTTGGAGCCAAAGACAAATGCTTGGAGCCAAAGGAAGTCTAGAACTTTCTTGTATGATCTTGTGTGTTCTTCCACGAGCTTGCATGAATTTAGACACAAATTCCGCCTACACAAATGTGGGTGGCAACTTGAATCCTGCTGGTGGCAACTTGGATGAGTTTTGCTGGTGGCAACTTTGATTCTGCTGGTGGCAACTTCATGTTGAGTGACTTGTATGCTCCTTGGAAACACTTGTTCTTGCACCCGAAATTGATCTTTAAAGGCTTGTAACTTGTACACGGGTCTTGAACTTGACTAGGAATCTTCGTACTCGTACTAATCTCTATGTTTGCGTTGTTTTACACTCTATTCCTGCAATTGGCTACACAAAGACTTGCAAACACAATTGGGCACAAATATGCACAAAAATATTATAGATATGACCAATATACATGTACAAAAGTACGGATAACGCTCCCAACAACATGTTGGATTTGGGCATTATCAAATCCCCTCACACTTAAGTTTTGCTTGCCCTCAAGCAAGAAGAAAAGAAAATTGAATCCAAAGTAAAAAATAAAAGTCATCGATTTAAGTTTTTAAGGTTGAAAAATTGAGATATAAAGTCAATACCCATAAAAATCTAGAAAGTCTTTTATTTCTAACTACACTAATAACATATGAATTGAAGCAACATGTCTCCCGACTTAGCACATTGGATAATCGATACCTTTTATTTCTTCTTCTTCCTTCAACTTCATAACATTAGAGCTCATTGGCTATTTATTTATCTTTTTGACTTTTTCCTTTCTTTTTCTTTTGTTTTTTTTTTCTTTTGTTTTTTTTTCTTGGCTAAAACTCCTAGCCATGGATCAACATACTTACAAAGTTCATGTTGTATTGACAAACATGGAACTTGCAACTTTCTTCTATTTTTGGATTTTTGTTCTACTATTATATGAGACTTTGAATTGGGTAAGTTTGACACAAAAATATCTCAAATCTTCAAAATTACCGATTGGATAATTTCTTAATTATTTATATACATTTGCTTGAAACTTTTTATTTACGAGGGCAAAACATAACAAAATTTTAAAATAGCCCAAAATATGGCAATTAAGCATCTTTTTCCTCGATTTCCCTACAACCCCCTCACACTTAAGTTTAGCATTGTCCTCAATGTGATGAAACTGAACAAAATCATAGGGAATAAGAGAAAAACCAGAATCACGGGCGTATCATGTATCATACAAGAGTCTTGTCTTCGCCTTTAACTTGCGGTACCTACAAAAAAGATAAAACACACAAAAATACGAAAACACTCTATTTTTTGTATTTATAGGTTTTTATAAAAGCGACACATGTTACACCCCCTCACACTTAAGCAAAACATTGGTTAAAAATTGTGGGGTGTAAGCATGAATTTATTTTAAAAAGGAAAATCACACTTTAAAATTTTTAAAACACACAGGTTGCCTCCCTAGAAGCGCTTATTTTATTATCGAGTCATATGCCTGACTCATACTTCTTTTTAGTTTTCTTTATTTTTATCGAGTGGAAAATTTTCACTCCACTCATCATGGTATAGTTTAACACGGTGTCCATTAACAATGAAGCTTCCTCCATTCTTGTCATACAATTCAACATAACCGGACGGGTATCCATGTTTTACTATAAAAGGACCGTACCACTTTTGTTTAAGCTTTGGAGCTTTGAATTTATATCGCATATTAAACAAGAGAACTTTGTCTCCTTTCTTGAATTCTTTTCAGATTCGAAGTTTCCTGTCATGATAAGCTTTGGTAGGTGCTTTGTATAATTTGGAATTCTCATAAGCTTGGAGTCTTAATTCATCGAGTTCATGCAATTGCAAGAATCGGTTTTCTCCAGCGATTTTGAGATCGGGATTACAACTTGTCAATGCCCAATAAGAAAGGTGCTCAATTTCGAAGGGCAAGTGACACGTTTTACCGTATAATAAATGATAAGGTGTTGTGCCAATTGGTGTCTTATAAGCTGTTCAGAATGTCCACAGAGCGTCGTCAAGTTTCCTTGACCAGATGGAAGGATTGTCCTTAACCGTTTTATCGAGTATTCGTTTTAAGGCTCTGATGGTATTCTAAACTTGTCCACTCATTTGCGTATGATATGCGGTGGCAAAGAGATGGGTGAATCCATAACACTTTAAGATTTTCTCCATTTTTTTATTACAAAAATGGGAACCTCGATCGCTAATTAAAGCTTTCGGCATTCCATAACGAGAGAAAAGCTTTTTCAGAAAATTGATTACGGCTCGTGAATTGTTCGTGGGTAAAGCTTCGGCTTCGGCCCATTTGGACACGTAATCAATAGTGACTAAGATATATTCAAACTTATGGGATTTGGGAAAGGGTCCCATGAAATCAATTCCCCATACGTCAAATATTTCGCTAACTTCGATGTTGTTTTGAGGCATCTCATCTCTTCGTGAGAGACTACCAGTACGTTGGTAAGCATCACAATTTTTGACTAGAGTATGAGCCTCTTTAAAAATTGTTGGCCAATAGAAACCAGCATCAAACACCCTTTTTGTTGTGGTGGAAGGACCATAGTGTCCCCCAGTAGGGCCAAGATAACATTCATCAAGGATCTTTCTTGTTTCCGCACCATAAACACATCTCCTAATCATGCCATCGGGGCATATCTTGAAAAGTTAGGGATCTTCCCAGAAATAGTGTTTTAGGTCGGAAAATAATTTACATCGTTGGTGATAGGTTAAACCTATTTTTAGAATTCCTCCAACGAGGTAATTTGCAAAATCTACAAACCACGGTGATTCGTCCGTAGAGATTTGCATAAGAGTTTCATCGGGAAAATAGTCGTCGATATCTTCGTCCCTTAACTCTTCCATGTTTGGATTTTCATGTCGCGACAAATGATCGGCTGCGACGTTTTCAGATCCTTTCTTATTTTTAATCTCGATGTCAAATTCTTGGAGTAGTAAAATCCATCTAATAAGACGCGGCTTAGCATCTTGTTTAGAGAATAGGTATTTCAACGCCGAATGATCGGTGAATACAATCGTTTTCGACAAGACGAGATAGGATCGAATTTGTCAAAAGCAAAAACTACGGCGAGTAGTTCTTTCTCGGTAATCGTGTAGTTGAGCTGCGCGCTATTTAGAATTTTGCTCGCAAAATGTATAGGACGGAAATATTTTCCTTCGCGTTGTCCTAGAGGGTGTTTGGTTAAGCTTATATAACGGGCTTATAAGCTTATTAGCTTATATGTGTTAAATAAGCCGAAACAAGTGTTTGGTTAAGCTTATATAACTAGGCTTATAAGCTTATATAAGGGGGTTTTGGTAAGCCAAAACTTTATGGCTTTTCTAAGGAAGTGTAGGCTTATATATGAATGTTATATTAAAAGACTTTTATACCCTCATTTAATTCATTACACCCATTTTATTTTTATGTACTTTTTAGTCATTCTACTTTATTATTTATAAAAGCTAAACCAGACACTTATTAAAGGCTTATGAGCTCATTATATATAAGCCATAAATGGTTTATATAATATAAGCCTAACCTCATTCATAAGCTTAACCAAACACCCTTCTAATACGACTCCTACAACGAAATCACTTGCATCACACATAAATTCAAACGGTCGCGACCAATTTGGTGAAACCATGATCGGTGCATTCGTTAACTTGTCTTTAAGCTTTTCAAATACCTTTATGCATTCTTCGTTAAAATCAAAGACTATTTCTTTTTCAAGGAGTTTGGTCATCGGTCTAGCGATTTTGGAAAAGTCTTTTATGAATCGGCGGTAGAATCCAGTATGACCTAGAAAACTTCTAACGACTTTAACGTTAGTGGGTGGTGGTAATTTGGATATCACTTCGATCTTGGCTTTGTCTACTTCCAATCCGGCTCTAGAGACTTTGTGTCCAAGCACAATTCTTTCAGTCACCATAAATTGACATTTCTCCCAATTGAGAACGAGATGAGTTTGTTTGCATCGAATGAGCATGTGCTCTAGATTAAAAAGGCAAGACTCGAATGAGTTTCCGAAGACTGAGAAATCATCCATGAAAACTTCCATGGATACTTCGATCATGTCTTGAAAGATCGCGATCATACACCTTTGAAAAGTCGCAGGTGCAGTGCAAAGACCAAAATGCATACGCCTATAAGCAAATGTTTCAAAAGGACACGTAAAAGTGGTCTTGTCTTTATCGGATGGTTCGAATTGGTATTTGGAAATATCCGGAAAATCCATCGAGAAAACAAAAGAATTTGTTCCCTGCTAGTCTTTCCAACATTTGGTCCATGAATGGTAAAGGAAAATGATCTTTTCGTGTGGCATCATTTAATTTGTGGTAATCAATACACACACGCCACCCGGTAACCGTTCTTATAGGAACAAGTTCGTTATGTTCGTTGGTCACAACAGTCATTCCTCCTTTCTTAGAAACGCAATGAATAGGACTAACCCAAGGACTATCTTCTATGGCAAAGATGATTCCTGCCTCCAGGAGTTTGATTACTTCGGCTTTTACAATCTCCTTCATATTTGGGTTAAGTCGACATTGCCTCTCAATAACGGGCTTGGCATCGTCTTCAAGATTGATCTTGTGTTTGCAAAATTGCGAATCAATTCCCTGTATATCGAATGTTTTCCATGCAAACGCTTCTTTGTGGGTTTTGAGCATTGAAACAAGGCGTTTCTTCTCATCTTCCTTGAGCGAGGCTAAGATAATCACCGGAAGGAGTGAATCCTTCTCTAGATAAACGTACTCGAGATGTTCGGGAAGAGGTTTCAATTCAAGATCCGTCGGTGGATCATGAATAGATTTGTGAACTATAAAGTTAGATTTTGAAGGGAAAACTTCGAAGGGTTTGTTTTCCTCTTCTTCGAGAGTTACTTCAGAATCAAGGGCCATGAATTCTTCGAATTCACGATCACGATCGGTATCGCTAATCTTTTCCGAAGTTGTTTGGAATGGTACGTTGTCATCAAGCAATGCATCCAACTCTTCTTCCGTTACTTCATCGATTACATCCACGCGGAAGCATGTGTCATCATTATAATGGGAATGTTGCATTGCTTTATCGACTAAGAATGTGACTCGATCGTCACCAACTCCAAGGTTGAGTTCTTTATTCTTCACACGAATGATAATATCGACGGTGTGCAAGAATGGTCGTCCTAAAATGAGAGGGACGTGATGATCTTCCTCCATTTCAAGGATTACGAAGTCGGCGGGAAATATGAATTTGACAACTTGAACAAGCATGTTCTCGGTTATCCCAATGGGATATTGGTAAGTGTGGTTAGCCAAACGTATACTCATACTTGTAGGTTTCAAAGTATTGCTTGAAAGATTCTTGTATAATGAGTATGGCATAAGATTGATACTCGCACCTAGATCGGCCAAGGCGTGACATTAAACATTGTTGGCTAGAGTGCATGGTATGAGAAAGCGTCCTGGATCTCCGAGCTTTGGTGGAAGTTTGCTTTGCAAGGCTGTAGAACATTCTTCATTCAGAAACGCAGCAGAGATTTGCTCCGTCTTACTATGGTTGCTCACAAGATCTTTGAGGAATTTCCTATAGTTGGGCATGCCGGTTGAGATTTCAATAAGGGGAACGTTTATCTTAACTTCTTTGATCATCTTATGGAATTTGGCATTACGAGCCTCCATCTTTTCCTTTCGTAGGCGTTGAGGATATGGAATTTTGGGTGTATACGCCTTTGGTGTTGGTGTTGGAATGGGTGTGGTTTGTTTTGGTTTTGGTTTGGAAGGTGGAACGATTTCTGCCTTCTCGGGCTCATCGACTTCATCTTCACTTTCATCAGCGAAAGTGGGAGCCTTGGTGTTTGGGTTTTGTGGTGGATCATAACTCAGCCCACTTCTTGTGAATACGGTATTCACATGTTTATTACGGGAGGAGGGTGGGCGGTATGGTTTATCCATAGATGGTATTGGGTTTGTTTGAGTGTTACTTGGCAACGAACCACTTGGTCGATTAGCTATTTGGTGGGTGATTCGACTGATCTTGGTTTCGAGATCACTAATAGTGGCGGTGTGGTGTCTTTTCCTCTTTCAACGTTGGCTTTGAGATCGAAGAACTGGTTCTTAATGAACGTGTTTGTTGATTTTTGAGATTCTATGAAAGCTAACAACGTTTTTTCTAATTTTGGTCCTTCGGGTTTCTTCTCGTTTGATGGAACGGAATTATCGTTCTCACGAGGTCGTGAGTTACGATTTTCGTTTTTGGGGTACTCACGCCAAATGTCGGGGTTTCTACCGTAGTAGTTACCTCGATAACCACCTACTCGGTATCCTTGGGCGTAGTTTGCTTCTTGTGGTGGTTCTCTTATTGGTGTGTCATCGCACTCCGTAGATGGGTGTGGTCCTCCATAAAGAGTACATTCGCCTCGCATCTCTTTCATTTCTTCTTTGATAGTATTGAATTGCGAGTCGAATTTAGATGTGAGAGCGTCCATCTTTTCCATAAGTTTAGAATTTTCGCTACTTCCAACGAAAGCAACAGTTTTCTTGAAAGGTTTGGAACGGTTATCTTTGGACCAATCGAGTTTTAAGAGAACTCGGTAATCGAGCAATTGATATGCTTCGTTGGGAGTCTTATAGAGAAAGAGTCCACCGGCGTCAAGGATTGCTTGCGTCGGTTCATTGAGACCATGATAAAAGATTTGGATGATGGTTCCTTTTAATAAACCATGTCCATGACAACTACGTAGTAGGTCTTTCATTCGGTTCCACACATCAATGAGTGTTTCTTGTGGAAGTTGGGCGAAACTTCGGATTTCTCCCATGAGTCTTTCGTACATGGCGGGTGGAAAGAAGCGGCTAACAAAAGCGGTTATCATTTGTTCCCATGTTGCAATTGTACCAGGCGTCAACTCATTATACCAAACTCTTACATCTCCAGATAGAGATGATGGGAAGAGTTTGAGTTTTATAGCGTCTACATCGACGTCGGCTCCATATCGGAACATGCCACATATCTCTATGAATTTGGCTATGTGCTTATGCGGACCGGCCTCGTACGGCCGTCAAATTGGCGGTCTTTGATCATTGAAAGGTGATGACCTTTCACGGTGAAGTTTTCTCCAAGCTCAACTTGAACAATAGCAGCCTCGGGGGTAGGTGCTACTACTTGGTTGGCTGCCCACATAGATTTGTCATCGACCATTGGAAATGGTAGATCGTTAAATGGGTTATAGACGACAAATGCGTCTAAGAGATTATCAAACTGTGGGTTTTTGTTTTTTGGAATTCGGTTTTCAAAGGAAACAAAGGGTTGCTTCTTGCGGTTTTTCTTTCGAGATTGATGAATATAACGTTCGGGCTCGGTGTATGGACTAAGTAATTCTTGACCGGAAGAACGTGTGTTCATTCAAGTCTTGAAGAAATTTTGAAAAAGACTACAAGTAACAAAAATAAAAAAAACAAAATACTACTAATAGGAAAATAAGTAGATAGGAAATTAAATAAACCAAACATAAAAACATATTTTTTTTAGTTTTTTTTACTGTTCAAGTTTTTTGCCGGCGGCAAGATGGGGTTGCCGGTCGGCAAAAACTGTTATGTGATGATGTTGCCGGCTGCAGAAGGGTTTTGTCGGGCGGTAAAATCCTTTTTGTGATGAATTTGCCGGCGACAGGTCTGTTTTCCTGGCGGCAAAACTGACTTTGCTTCAAATTTTTTTTTTACTTTTTTATTTTTGGGATTTTTGGCAACAAGAACGCTACAATGGGTTTGATTATAGGATGATTTTGGAACTAAGAACACAATCAAATCCCCGGCATCGACGTCAAAAACTTGATGCGTCCGTCGTGGTTGGGATTTAGAGAACAAGTTTTAAATTTATAAACACGAATTACCAGATTGACTAAAAACGCACAGGCAAGTATAACCCTTTCGTTTGTGTATAGCTTTTATGTGGTAATACCGAGATCGTTCACGGGGATTTGGAAAACCTATGATCATTCAAAAATTAAACTATAATCGTTGATTGTAGCAATTGTAGACAAACAAATAACAAGTAAAATGATGAGATTAATAATAAGATTAAAAAGAAACACTTGGTAAAGACTAGTTTAGGCATCCGTAGTGGTATGATTGTGGTAACACGTTTAACAAATATGATTATGATAATTAGATGGATAATCCAATCTATTTTTTTCAAAAGCTTCAATCCTCGTCAAGACTTTGGTTAAAGAAAACAAGCATTAGATTCAATCACTCAATTCAAGACTTAATCCAATTTCAACACATTCGATTCACGGTCGTTTAATGAATTTGCTAACACTTATAATTATGTTTCTTGATAATCAAAACTTCTTAAGAAATGATCAATACAAAAGATAACCAATCATAGACAAACCGACTATGACTTGTTGATAGAAAACAACCCTTTCGACCTATGAAATCTTTACCAACAAATTAAGTTTTGATAACAATTGTCACATGAAACATAAGTACTAATGGTTTAAAGGAAAGCTTGACATTGAAATAAACATAAATCACAATCACAACCACTACTTCATACCACAAACATCATCCTACCAAGTGTAGAATGAGATTTAGCTACTCATAACAAACAATGAAATAAACTCTGAAATAATAGTCTCATAAGTCATAATCAAGAGCCTTACAAAGTGGAAATAAGTTGCTAATGATTAGGATAATGATCCCTAAGAGTTTCGTGATGTTAACTTTGCTTTTCGGACTCGAAAAGTGACTTTTCTTGCACCACCTTGCTCAAATCCGGGAATGGAGGTTTGGACAAGGTTGACAGAGTTATTTTGTGGTTATGAAAGATATTATGAGATGATGTGAAGAGATATGTTGTTACATGACCCTAAGGGTCTTATTTATAAGCAAAATTGAAGGCATGGAGTGAGTGCATGGCTTGGAGCCAAGGACAAATGCTTGGAGCCAAAGAAAGTTTAGAACTTTCTTGTATGATCTTGTGTGTTCTTTCATGAGCTTGCATGAATGTAGATGATTGTGGTAAAATACGACCTTTTAGGAAAAAGACGTAAATATGGTAAGTATTAAGTGTCGATTAATGAAAATCAAGCACTAATGACCCAATGATGTGTGAAAGTTCGTTTCCCAAGGAGGTTAATTGTGTGTGAAAAACTTGTATGATTTTGGATTAATATAGAAAGGAAAGATGAGAAATTAGAATGACGGATACGAGAAAATTAAACTACGACGATAAAACGTAAAACCGTAAAAAATAGACAAAATAAAAATTTACTCTAAAAATTCCCAAAAAATTACCAAAAATAAGTAAAAATCCAATTAGGCGTTACAAATGATCAAAACTTTTTCAAACCGTTTATTTATTTAGTTATTAATTTTTTAATGCTAATTAAAGCTCTAAAAATCAAATTAATTAATAAAAATCCAAACAAAGATTTTTCAATTTGTAAAATTCTAAAATGACTTAATAAAACTAAAAGGTATTTTTCCAAATTTTTAAAACTATTAAAACTACTTAAAATGAAATAAACTAAAAATAAAATATTAAAATAATATTAAAAATTCAAAAATTATAAAAACTATAAAAACTTGTAAACTAGTTTATTTTAACCTAAATAATTAGAAAATGAAAGTGAAATTACCAAAATACCCCTATTGGGCCCCCAAATGGGTAAAAAACAAAAAACAACAAGCTTAATGTGCTTTTTTAGCCCAACAAAATTCAAACTCAACCAAATAAGCCCAAAATCACCAGTCTGTCTCAAAATTCAATTTTAAGCATAAAAGTCTAAAGGCACAACAGTTGAAAATGAGGTTATCACAGCTTAAATACCATCAGCTTATTCTTAATGGGCCAATAAGCCCAATAAGCTATAAGCTAATACCATAAGCTCTGCTTAATCATACAACCTTCTATTGAGATTCTAAACCCTTTTGCAAAAAGAAATTTTGAAAAAGCTCAAGCAATAAGCCAAAATCTTGAAAAGAACTTTTTCACAAAACGACAAAATAGTCGGGTTTGAGTTCTAGAGGGTTTCAAAAGCTGATTCTTTTTGAAAAAGCTCACAAATAGCTTAACTAAGAATAATCAAAAAGAAAAATTCCAAAAAGTCAAGTAGAATAAGCTGTAGAAGCAAATAAGCTGTCTAAAAAAGCCAAATAAGCTAGTTTTCTAGCAAAAGCTTAACCAAATGAGCTGAAACCTTTCAAATGTGATAATAAGCTGAGAAAAATGTCACCTATAACAAAAACTAAGTTGTTTCATGTACCAATAAGCAGAACTGAAAAATAAGCCAAATTAAGCTTATTTGACCAAAAGTCAAAGTGTTCCAAAGTTAACCAAATTGCCAGGATTTGTTTATGAGCTTGTTATGAGCAACTTTTGTGAAGGAATCAAGGCTGAATCGTTTTGAATCAAGAGGACAGTTAGCCAAACGATTTCAGTATTGGTACAAATATGGCCAATAAGCCAGTTGGCTTACAAGCACTCAAACAGGCAATCCAAGTATCAAAATACACTCACAAGCAGCAAAATAGCAAGTATCAATCAACAAAATATCAGGACAAGCACTAGGTAAACAAATTCAAGGCATAATAGAGGTGGTCACTTTGCTGATGCAAATGACCACTTCAACCACTTTCAATAAGCTATAACTCACTCAATATGTGACAATCCGTCAATTAGTAGTTGATATTTTATTCTCAAATATTATTTAAAAATATTATTTTAATGTTATATTATGAACTCACTTATTTTTGGGAAGAAATTTGGATTTACTTCTTGAAGTAGCATCGACTACGTCTAAACCGGAGGATTCTACGTTACGTGCTTACGTTTACATACACCGTTTTGGTGACAGTCCGACATTTCAGGAAATAAATTTATCCGTGAATATTATTTTGGAATTTTAAATTTGTGTTGGTTCATAAACTCACAAATTTGCGAGAAGAGATTAGGACTTACGATTATAATTTAACGTCCTTTACGACTAAACCGGAAACCTTAGGATTACGTATTTATGTTTTCGAACTCCTTTTTGATGAGACAATTTTTATTAGATTCGTTTTGTGCCGTTGATTCATAATTTATAAAAACGTTTTTCGTAAAGGGACCCGAGGGCACGCAAATCGAGGAAACTAGAATCGAGGAGTACCCGTAAATTAAAAGGGATGGGACAAGTTTACACTTGCCCACCCCCATAACAAGTGGCGACAAACTTAGCCAAACCACCCTTTGGTGTCAAAAACCATGGATTTACTTAGGACACTTGTCCTTGATTTTGCAAGACACAAAACCACTACATGCATCAATCTCTCACACATACACACACTCATGCAATCTTAGCTAAAAAGTTTCTCCATCTTTCTTCTCTCCCTTCTCTTGGCCGTCCACCATAGCTTACCTACCACCATGATTCATCAAATTTAACCATAAACCTTATGTTGTTTCTACATATGATAAAGCCCTTTTGAAGCTCTATAGATTGGTGGTGATTTTAACATCCAAAGAGAAGTTTGCAAGATGAAGTAGGGCTGATTTTCAAAGACCAACATCTCCCTTGGCGATCTTGAAGATTTCATACAAGAGTTCATAAGATCTGGTGACCCAAAACCAAGTCTTGATCCTTCCAACTACTTAATCTTGGGGGTATAAAGAGTGTTCTTCCTATCCTCTTGTTATTTTGATTATGTAATCTTGTAATTTCTTTATTTATGTATATGTATATGATGATGAATGATGATTTAAAATATTATGTGGGGATTTGGTGTTGATAGATTTGATAAACATGGGTAAAAAGATGGAAAAATCACATGTAAAAATGGTTAAATCTTGTTTAAATAAGATGGCTGTATAAAACAGTAAGAATACTATGATAAACTGATAAAATGTCTCGGATAAATTAATATACAGTAAGCTATGATTCTTGTACACATGTGAGAGTTGGCCATGCAATGGAATCATACAAAATGAGTGAGATATGATCAAAACAAGTTTAAAGTGCAAATCTGAGTACATTGTTTTGGACGAATTTTATAAAATACTTAGAGGTTGATTAATCAGTAGCTATAAAGGAATAAAATGAAGCACATATCATGTAGTTTCTGTGATAAATATTTGGGGTTCTATCTCCATGTAGAACTCTAGATATGATCATTTTAGTAAACTAGATTTTTAGGACTGATTTTGTGAAATTAAAGTTTAATATTATTATATAAGCACTCAAATAAATATAGTATAAAATGTGAATTAAAACCCACTAACTTATATATTTCATTTATATAAAAATGCATAAGGATAAATAAATGGACATTATATAAAAATGGTATTTTGGTAAGTTTTATAAGTTATAAAAACTATATACTAAGTTTTACGTCTTTTCGGCTAAAACCGAAAGATTAACGTTTTTGTTAAATAAAACTTAGACGGTTGGACCCGTCTAATGTAAGCTTTTATAAACTCACATACTGATGTATAAACATATATAACAAGTAAAAACCGATAAAATCCGAGCTTTACAACATATAGACATTAACGGGCCAAAGTAGCCTTAATGGACAATAAACCCGACTAATTTGGTAAAACACTTATAAACTTATTTATTGGGCTTAACCCATTTGGGCCCAACACATAAAGTATAATACTGATAATAAAAGTATAATTGGGCTAATGAATAGTATTGGACTTGTAATAGGCCCATTGGGCTTCAAAATGTAAACAAGTTGAACTAGTGTAACTAGTCTTAAAAATTACCAACACATAAACACTATAATGAATGAGTAAAGATGTATAAACCCACTTGATCATCATCATATATATAAAAATCATCATATGTATACATAATTGTTATTTTGATAAAGTCATTGGATAAAAGTCTAAGACGAGTATTATTTGTCTAGGTTTCCGTGATTGAAGCACGTACCGTACATCCGAATTGTCGATAACCCGCTTTCCCACATCAAAGTGAGTTCATAGCCTCGCACTCTTTTAAATGTTTTTATGAAATGTTTTATAAACCCGCGAGGGAGATAACACATTAGTTTTGATAAAATAGGACACCATTTGTCCCGATTTTTTGTTTATTGATTTGGACTCGAATGATTGTATGACCCGATGAATGATTACATGACCCGATGTGAGAAAGAAAATGGATTATTAAAGTTAGGTTATGTCACTAAAAGTCCCATTAGCATGAGTTGTGAACTAACGGGATTTGGTAGACGCTTATGCATATAATAGTACTATTTGGGGACGATCACCCCAGTTCGCGCCTTGACGGTTGATCCCCGTCGTGCCACATTGATTGGTAAGTGAATTTATGTATGAGAAGATTTACACAAGCGTGATTATTGTGACGACACGCTAATTTAGATGGGCAAATGATTGTCCGGTTAGCTACCCGTTGTTTGTTGTAGTAAGGTAACAATGTCATGCGGCTTATAATAATCCATAAATAACGTGTTGGGAATAAAATATAGCCAGTCTACTTAAGCGCTGACAAGAGTAAATCAAGCGTTGATAGGAAGAAAACAAACGCTGACAGATCAAGCGTTGACAAGAAGAAGTCAAACGTTGATACACTGAAGACAAGCACTGATGGAAAGATTTAGTCTACGCGTATATTGTTTCTAGTTTGTTTCTAGTAAGGATAAGTTCAACATTGTATTTTCTATAATTATCTTTACCTAGAATAGTTGATACGTAGACTCTTGTACAAGGCTTCTTATGTCTATAAAAGAAGACCTTTAGGTTATTGTTCAATATAAGTTTTCATACGTTAAAACACTTTCATTGTAAGCAAGTTTGCCATTATCAATCAAGTGAAAGTTTGTTTACATCTTTGTGTGTTCTTGTTTAAGTGTTAATTCCGCATAACACTTAGATTACTATATACATATACAGAGGTTTCTCTACGTGTATAACTTGATCTAATCTCGTATACATAAAGCTAAATCAATCTAAGTTTGGGATCAACAAGTGGTATCAGAGCTTGTTGAGAAACTTTTTAAAGAACACAAGAACCCTAAAATCACCAAAACCCTAATTTTCACAAAACCCTAAAAATATCATGTCAAATCCAGAAGTAACCTCCTCATCCTCACCTTTACCAAATATCAAGATTCCCATGCTTGATGCAACCAACTTCGAGTTGTGGAAATTCAACTTTGAGCAATATCTGGGGATCTATGACTACACTCTTTGGGAGATAATTGAATACGGAAACACATACAATAAAGATGAAAAGGTTGCTGTTGCCATTGCTACAAGAACTGTTGTTGCTGGATGTCCAGAAGCAGATAAGAAAGAAAAACCTGGTGATGGTAGAGCTGTGTCTGTTGAAGACATAATAAAGATAAGGGTTGATATGAAAACCCTAAACATTCTGAAACTCTCTTTGGGACAAGAGAACCAACATAAATACAGAGGTATGATTCTGCAAAAGACCTTTGGGCAGCTCTTAAAGTTGCATATGGCGGCAATGATGATACTAGGGAAGAGAAGAAGAAGCAACTCATGCATGAGTATGCTGTTTTCAAGGCCCAACCTAATGAGAAGCTTAGCAGTGTGAGAAGCAGACTGCTTGACATTACAAGCAAGTTGTCCTTCATGGGGACACAACTTGGTGATGTTGATATTAATGCAACTTTTCTTAAAAGTCTTGGTGATGCGTGGAAGATTGAGGCAAGATCTATACTTGCCAATAACACTCACAAAAGTTCCACTTTTGATGATATCTACAAAAAACTAAGGCTGTTGGAGAATGAAACTCTTTTAGAGCATGGAAGTAAGTCTACCAATAGTAACATGGCCTTCTTCTCACATAGTGAAGGCCAATTTGATCAAAAGGACTCTTACATGCACCCAGTCACTGGATCAACATGTGTCAACGTTGGATCATGTCCTGTCAACGCCTCATATTCAAACGCTGACACATACAAAAGTGACTCACCAAGAGTTAAACCTGCTGGTTTGAATCTGGATACTGTATGTGCTTACATTGCTTCTTTGCCCAATGGTTCAGTGATTACATATGAGGACCTTGAGCAAATAAGTGATGAGCACTTGGAGGAGATGGATATTAAGTGGAACATGGCTCTTGCTAGTATAAGAGCAAACAGGTGGAATAGAAGGTTTAAGAAGAAGATGACCTTTAATGCAAAGGACACTGCTGGATTTTGTCACACCCCCAATTTATCAGAGTAAGGCAACACAATGGGGTGCGACGGTCATGACTATCACAAGACATAGATACAAAGAACGACTATTTAAAAGCCGTTTTCTTTTAATTAAAAGCATAAACTTGTTCAGAAGCGAATTACACAAGATCATAATAAAACATTGTTTCAAAAGACTTTAACATTGATCCAAATATCCATACACTAGTCACGACCATTTTCATTAAAAAATCTCCCATGCATAACCACGTCACTCCTCCATCTTGATACCTGAGAAAAACATTGCTAAAGCGTCAACACAAAGGTTGGTGAGTTCATAGGTTTAAGTTTAAATAGTGTGATGAACCATAAGCTTTTCAAGGCAACCGACATATAATCTTATAACAAATACAAGATTATAATCAAAAGTATACGTTTCAACAACCTACGTCTAAGCTCATGACACCGAAGCGTTAACCGACCAATAAGATATAATGAGAGCCCGAGCAAATGCCTGTCCCAAAGCATTCGTAACGACTCAAATATAAGTGTGTCTAATTTGGTCACACAACCAACATTAGATAGGGAGGTCCACCCCAATAGATCTATCCATAACATTCGCGCTTACATAAAGTAATTAACGGTCCACGATAGTGGGCTAAAGCATCTAGGGATATCGCTACTTAGACATCATGTAGGCAAACGTATCAGTTTAAGGCACTTATGTTCATCCGTTAAAAAAAGCAATGTTCTCACCCCAAAATAGTTAAAACAATTAAAAGTGGGGCTATGAAACTCACCTCAATATTATAGCAAAGATATCAAAAGGTGCAGGCACCGAGGCGGATTACGAACAACACTGTCAAACTCTATCCGCAACCTAGATAATAATAAGGTATGCTTAACTAAATGCGTTACAGAAGATGAATGCATTCGTGCTTGTCCCTAGTATGTGCTTGAGTCTATTTAAATAAATTGATAGTTTTTAACACTTGCGAAATAATCAAAGTGTAGATATTTAATTGGGATATATTTAGCAATATTGACCAATTCGTAGTCGAGCCAGTTTATTTAGTTAAGTCATTTAATTAGTCAAATATCTTAAATATATTTTGTATTAAATTAAGTTTATAAATCCAGTTTTTAATTATTAAAGTAAAAACAAATAAGAATTTTTAAAGTAACTAGCATGTCGGATGTTGGGAGACATACAACATTTGATATGTGAAATTGTAAATGTAACAACAGCAACTAAAATCATGGGCACATTTTGTACTTAGGGTAATAGTGATCTCGGTAGTTTCTCGGCGTGAATAGCGGACTCAATAGTAGCTCGCAGAGTAAACCGCAAGTACCGTTTGGTAGCTAGCCAAGTGGTCTATAAGTAGGCGTTTTAATTTTTATAAACCAAAGTCGTTTGATGCGCTAAAATCATTTTTCAAAGTAGGGGTCGTGAAACTGTTTTAAGATTTACGAGTTTAATGGGTCAATTTCGATCTAGTATATGGTTCTCGATAAAGAGTTTTGGGACGAGCCAAAAGTATACTCGTGTAGATGGCGTGGCCATCTACAATTTTCATTGTTTAACCGTCTCGGGGCAAGGTCGTTTCGGGGGTTTAATATAGGTCGGAAAAAGGTCGAGTGAAGATTAGTTTAAAACCATTGTGAAAAGCGTTGTTACTAGTAAAAATGTCATGTTTCACACACCTGTTTTCAAGGGCTGTTTCGACCTCGATACTCGACTATATTATGTAGTTCTTTTTGCGTCTAAGACTTGACACTAATGGCTATGTCACGAGCTATGTGTCTCGACTTGTAACGCGTTGTGTTGTTTTTAGATCAGGGTCAAAAAGGGGTCGAATGGAGACTATATGCTAGTTCAAAGTTTGAAAACATGGCTACTGTTATTTGTCAGTGGTAAATACCGCTCGTCTCAAATACTTGTTTTAAAGAGGTTGTCATCTTATTAGCAGGTTAATACATTTGTTGCCATTTTAGAGCTCAAGCACAATACTAGACCATGAATGCTTAACAAACGAAAAATGAGACAAGTATATTGTACGTACCCCAAGAGCGTGGGAGAACTACAAACACGCTAACACGCACAACAAATACCTACGCACGAAAACACGACAGCTTCCGCTCACGAATATGCTTGAACTAAAAAACAAACACTAACTCTTGAAACACCTCCTCTCGTGACCGGCGAAGTAAAGAAGATAAAATATGGCTTTGTTTTCCTTTAACAACCGAATGTAATACTAGGTAAATATTTGGGTTCGTAGTGTCTGTTGTTGCTTATGCTTATGGTGAATCAAAGAAAATGAAGGGAGATTATTAACTATGTGTGACTTTTGTGCCTAGTCGAATCACATAAGGATAATAAGGTTTTTGTGTTTGTTATATTGTGTGGAATAGGTACCCTATTTATAGAAGAGCCAAGTGATTAGGAGAGTAAATAAACTTAGTTAGTGTTTTATGGTTTTGGTTAGATTGCAACTAGATTGTTCAACTAGTAACTAACATGGATACAAGTGAGATGTTGGGAAAGAGGAAAGTACTCATGTATTGGGCAGGGAGAAAGAGGAGATGCATTTTACCAATGTATGACAACCTTAATGAGTTTGGTGAAGTACTAATATTTGAATGTCAAAGACCATGAGGCCTTTAGCTTTGTTCGCTGGTTTTAGGGGGAAAGAGGGAGGCAAGAAGTACTACTATTTATTGTAATTGTTGTACAAGTTTAAAAATCAACTTATGGGAGAGATCATGATAAAAACGTGGGTTTTAAGTGAAAGATGGGGGAACCGGTTGTTGGTGTAGGATAAATGAAGGATAATGGTTTTTCTTATAGTGTAATTTCATATATTTGGTAAAGTTTTACTTGTGTAAAATAAAAGGGTTTAAGTCTATAAATGAGGTTTCAAGCTTAAGTAAAAAAAATAAAAAAAAATGTGTAGGACCTAAACTGGTTAGGATAATTTAGGAGGAAGGTCGGATACATTTTTCTAAGTAAGTTAAGAGGTATTTTGGGTGAATAGCTAAATCGTAAATCGTAACACTTGAATTAAATCGTCGATTATAAATAGGAGTCGGTTCACATAATAGTGATATATATATATATATATATATATATATATATATATATATATATATATATATATATATATATATATATATATATTCTTGCACCCAACGTAGATAAACTAATATTCATTGAAGTAGGAAATTTTATGAACATAACATAAATTTTAAAATCGTACCTAATTTTCACAGAACAAATCGGAAACTTCAATAGACACACAAGTCTAACCCGTAAACGTCACGTTTATCATAAACTAAATAGTTCAAAACTCGTGATTGTTACATTCGATATCCGTTAAATTGAGTTTTTGTCCTCAAAACTCGCATGTCGATGTCGTTACCAAAACAAGAGGTAACCTAAATTTTAATTACTTCTCTTGGCGTTCATCGCCTTCGTTTTTACTTAGTTTCTTGCTAAGATAAAAAAAATTATATAATTTCATTAGGGTTAGAACGAATAAGATTTTTCTTCCGATTGTACATGATTTAATAGTTTTCCTTAATGCTTATTGTAGTAAGTCTTTTTTCGTACTTCGAGTTTTCTCGAGGATGTTGGTTTCGTGAAATGTTTTATCATTAATAATTTCTCGCGCCGTTTCGTGTATCGCTCCCACTTTAAAGGCCCGCGTGTTGTCATATTTTGCATAGATGCCTATAGTTGTGCTAATATTAATCTTGAGTATTTAACCTAACTAATCCTAAGGATAACACCGCACATTTGAAAGTCGTTCCACGTTGTTTGGTTAATTCCCTTCACCTTGACCGTCTACTTGGTAGTGATAAGTAGTGTATGCGTCAAGGTTTCTTGAATCGGTTTTCGAAAAATCTAGGGCGAATGGTCGTCCTAACACATGATGCTTAAGACATTTCTACCTTCTAGGTGACATTTACTTTTTAGATGATCTCCAAAATCAATTTGTGATCTGTGAGGGTTCATATTTTATAGACACAATAGTTTATATATTTCTTAGTTTTATGAGCACGGTGTTTTGCTAAAATTTAAGTAAAATAGATTTTTGTCCGGGTGGTCTCGATATCCAATTTCTTATACACAAGAGCATGCTTATCTCGACCCAATTGTTTCTTAACATTAGTTAAGTTACGGTGAGGTCTCGATACCCGTTAAATTTAGGTTTTCCTCACTTGGGCGTTTCATCGTTTTTATGACCAAATTGTTTTATTAATTTTTACTATTATATAGTAGTATTGTGATATCCGTTAAATTTGAGTTTCACTCAAATGGCGTCTCTTCCTTCAAATTATTATTTAGATTTTGGATCGCTGTCTTAGTTTTTCCGACTCAAGTCCTTTTTGATTTAACCGTCGTAGAAAATAGCGCTCTTAGTATTTCTCGCATCATACCCGCTCTTGTATGTCGTAGCGGCGAAGAATAGTCGTAATAGATCCACTTGTATTGCGTACTCGGCATTTTTATTTAACCGACGGTATAGGAATATCCGACGTTCAAAACATAAAATAATTTATTTTTTTGACAAGTAAAGTGAATTTAGAAGTTTTCAAGTATCACTAAAATATTTTATTTCTGCGAGGACTACTATGAGCATACTCGCGTTCGACCACGATCATACGTAGTTGATCAGGCTACGTACGTCTCGGGACCAACGGTTGCATCCTCCTTTTCATCATAATTTAACTCTTTGAGGTTGTAATTTATATATTGGTAATCCATAGTTCATTTCGTTCGTTACCATTATTCACTTTCAAAATCAGCACATTAGTCCATAATTCATTTTATTTGTTATCATTGCTCAATTGTAACAATCAACAAAATAATTTACATACTTATTTGTACTAGTTCTTGTCAAGTTTATCAATAGTTTAGGTCTTCCAAATCAAGTTGTTCGTAAAATAGATTTTTCCAAAACTTTACATGGTAGTCCTTACTAAAAATGTTTCAACATTAGTCGCGGTGTTTTATACATTAAGTTGGTCGTCACGCCAGATTTTCTAAAACTTTGCATGATAGTCTATATTAAAACATTTCGTCATCAATCATATAGTTTTTGTCAGTAATAACTTTATTGATTTTACCAAAACGTTTTATCAAAATTTCTAACATTCTTACAAATAAAGTTTTCGGTGATGGTTCCTTCAAAGTATTTTTTTACATTTTTATAATATTTTCCAAATATATTTTATAAAACTCATTGTAAAAAAAGTTAAAATTATTGGATTAATTTTTCTCCGACATATATAAAAAATATTGTAGGATAAAAACCATTTCTTAAGTAAAAGCTTCACAAGATATGAAAGATAACTTTTAAAAATACTGGAAACAATTATATAAAAAAATTAAAGTACGATTACATAACCCCATTTTTGTTGGTGGTGACATCGACGGATGTCGAGTCATTTGATCTTCATGAAAATGAATTATTTAATATTTCACATCAGTCACTCAATTCTATCACAGAATTTACTAGAGCTTTGATCACACTTTACTTACATCTCAGACACTTCGATTAATTTATTTTTATCCTAAAATTGTTCAGTTTGTTTAATCCAATCAACTAGTTAATTCTATCACAAGAATTTTCATCACAAAAATTGTTCTTTTTCTTTTTATCTGCTGTTTGTTCATAATCATTCTGTAGACTTTTTATTTTCGACACGCGCTATTAGGATTTCCAAGAAGTGACCATAATTCACATCTAGGGTTCTCAAGCTTAGTGATATGCGATAATCTCTTTAATTTAAAATATGGCATAATCCTCATATAACTGAGTTCTTCCCTTTAATATTAATTGTTATATCATACTTTGTAATTTTATTTAGTTGCAAACCAATGAACTAGAACTTTTAGATCCGTCTTTGTACAATTTCTCCAACATAAATTTCTCCTTGACGTGCATTCAACTTACGTGTCGCCATATTTCCAGATAGTTTTTATACTTTTATAATACTAATTTTTTGTTCCTTATGATATAGTACTTTGTGGAGTATTACATGAGTAATACTTTGTATAGAGTGTTTATCATCGTATGTTTTATAGAGACGACGACTTTCATTATTTTAGTGTTCGCACACTATGCAAACTAATGGTACTAATGTACCATACTAGTCAAACGTTAATGAGGTAATCACCTTGTCAGATCATGTGAGTCTTATCTATCCCCGAGGAAATTTACTAAAAATATTAAGCTGCGTTACAACTAGCACTTGACTAAGCCTCGCAACCCAATCAAACAAGAACAGCCTTGAGGTCTTGTCACACTCCCAAAATATCAGAGTATAATGGCGACAAGGGAGTGGTGACGTCATGATTATCATACACACACAGTTACAAAGAACGACCTCTAAATGAGACGTTCGGAAAATAGATCACTTGTAATTGATAAAATAAATAGTTTTAACATAGTGTGGAAGCATAAAACTGGTTACAGTTACAAAAGATAGTTTTCCGAATAGTACAAATGATCTTTGTTTCAAGAGAAATGACGGCAATGCATGCTCACTTAGCATCTTCCTTCTTAATACCTGAGAAAAACATTGCTAAAGTGTCAACATAAAGTTGGTGAGTTCATAGGTTTAGTTAATTTGAAATGTTTAATGAACCACAAGATTTTCCCAAAAGTGATGACAATATAACAAATACAAAGTCATCCTAAAAGTATTTATTACAGTCTAAGCTCGTGACACCGAAGCGTTAACAACACCGGTAGTATAATCATATAAATGTAGCCCAACTGGATGCCTAAACCCACGACATCCTATATCAGACTCAAATGAAACTGTGCCCGCTTGTCCCCTTGTTGGACAAGACAGACAGGGACGTCAATCCCGATAGATCTATCCATAACATTCGCGCTTACACAAAGTAATTAACGGTTCACGATTCACGGGCCAAAGAAACTGGGTTTTTAGTGGGACTTAGACTAACATATAAATCAGTAAATGCACTTGTGTTCATACGTTAAATCAAGCAATGTCTCACCCCAAAAATCAGTAAAAATAGTTAAACATGGGGCTATAAACTCACCTCGTAATTCAGCAAAATGACGAAGATAAAGGTAGCTCGAGAGTACGGTTACGCTAGCCGCGACCTATTTAATTATAAGGATCGTGTTACGATATTAAAATTTATACTAGTAAAAAGACGCGACACCCTAGTTGTGCTTGACAATACCTTTCGTTTACGGAAAAACACGATACATAAAAGTCGGTTATTAAACGATCGAGGTTTACGGGTTAAATAATATGTTTAAGTTACAAGTTTTCGTTTTAGGCTTTAAATAAACCCATACACCAAAACTGGCCCAACCAAGCCCAACATCCCCACCCCATGGCCCGGCCCAAGGGTTATTAAACCCGGCCCGGCCCACTGTCGATACAAACAAGGAAAGGGAAGGAGTAAATACGTGTGTTGGTTACACACACATATTAAAAACACTCAGTTATCTCTCTCTCTCTTCTCTCGAAACACTCCCACCGCCCCACTTCTCTCTCTCTCTAAAAAGTGGATCGGATCTCATCTCCCATGGCTAAGCTTGTTCTTCAGATAAATACATAAATCCTTTGTGATGGTTTGTGGTGATTAAGTCGCGTGGGATGTGGGGTTTCATCCCCACATCAAACCGATTCGGTTTTCATGGTGTTCTTCCCCAGGGTTTGAGTTATTCATCATCATTCAGAGATAAGTTTTCATCCTCTTTTTCTTTTTAAATAAAATGGTCTAATGATTTTCGTTTATAAAAGATTTGTGGTTTTAAATTATGTGTATAAACATGCTGTGAACAAGAGGCTCTCGAATTTAATAATAAACAAATTTGGGTTTCGAAAATATTTGGGGGTTTTTCTAAATCTCATGTTTAAATACAATTAATTAACGTTTTCTATCATAAAAACATGTTAATTTCAACATATGAACGATTTGTAAAAATTAGGGTTTCGTCAAATTTGGGGGTTTATTCATAACTTGAGTCCAATTAAATTAATTAATAGATTTGGGTTTGGATTGGGTTTAATTAGGGTTTTAATAATTAAAATGAAATTAGGGTTTATATAAATTGGGGGTTTTTGTATACGGTTGATTATTTAAAATTAATTAACGTTTTTGGAATGTATAAAGTATTAATTTCGTAATTAAAAAGGTTTACAATTTTTAGGGTTTCGAATTAAAAGGGGGTTTTTATACCCGCGGCATATTTGAGGGTTTTATGATGTTTCTGTAAAATAAACTAGTTAAAATCTTGGATTATGGTGACTTTGAGTGGTAAGGATTTCGGCAGAAAACAAGGACCTTGGTTGTCTTGGTTTGGTTCTCGGTTTGGTCTCGGTTTGGGTCTCGGTTTGGGTCGGTTTGGGTCTCGGTTTGTAATATTTCGTTTTTTAGTGTAGTTGTCTTCTCAGCTCGATTCGAATTGATATAACATTTTCAAGCTCGACTTAATTGTTTTTGGTTATACAAATTTGTTTGGTATTTATGTCTAATTGGCACAAAGCATTTAAAAATGTAAAAATATTATCTACTACTACGTATATGTACTACGCTAAAAACACATTACACTTACGACAATTAAATGCACGAAATTTAAAACTTGAAAATACAAATTTTAGACTACAAATGAAATTACACAATACAAAATATAAAACTAAATTTTAACAAAATACACATTGTAAATTTTATAAAACTAATCTTGAAAATGAAATGTTTATTTGATTTAGCTAATCAAACCAAACTAGCCCAACAAGGAAACCTATTAAACACATTAGTCTATTAAACTGGCCCATGTGTGAATTACAATTAAAATGTATCTTATACATTGGCCCAACAACTGATCCAACTCAAAACTTAACTTCTATCTAAAACAGTTACATCCTAATACACTAAACATTAACAAAATCAAGTTAGCAACAAATTCATTTTAGCTAAACCAGCAAGTTTACACTAAGAGTTTGCAGTAAAACGAAATATGCTTAACCATAACATCCAGGCCAAGTCCTTTGTGGGAGAACAACGCGGCGCTGAACCGGCTTAAATCGAACGCACCTCAAGTACGACTACTAATCTGCACTGAAACTGACATCAAATACCTGCACAAATGACATGAAAAGAAAACCGCACTTCTGGACTAAAACTTCGAGCTGAACTGTATCAGTTTATGACCAATCGTAAAGCCTAAACGGAATCGTATACTTTCAGATTTAACTACAAAACTCAAGTAAAATCTATTTGAATTAAAAGACTTTTAAACTGAAATCACAAACTGTCAAATTGATCAAACTAAAGAATATGAAATTTAAAGAAATCATTTAAAAGAACTCACAAAAATCTAAATGAAAGAAATAACCTAAAATAAGCTCAAAATAAGCTGATGAACACTTTATAAGCTACTTTAGCTGTAAAACTCAAACAACTATTAGAAAAAGCTTTTGAATCCTAAAATCAAAACTAAACTCAAACTGATTATATTCAATTAAGCAAACTGAAACTCGGTTAACTGTATCAACATATTCCATCGATATCTCAATCACTTGATTATCCTATCAATTCTGAAATCAAGTCATTACCTGAACAAACAAAAGAAAATAGCAACCTGTAACAAGACGCTATATATATCAGTGACTCAACATCACAATTACTAGTTAAACCTATCAAGTAAACAAAGACCCTCGATGTACAGTAAATTGAATCAGTAAAATAGAGAAAAACAAAGATTGAGAAAACAAGATTTCATCATTGTATCGAAAATAGAAAAGAAGATATTAAAAGAACTCTTAAGCTTTCATTAATGGAGAAAGTAAAGAAACGGTTACAACTGATTAACAGAATGTCTAACTGAAATTCATAAAAGCTTGAAAGAAAATTAAACTAACTATCCTAACTAACCTAACTATGTGAAAACTAACACCTAAGCTAACCGGTTGCAAATGATGGCCTTCATCTCTTATTTATAGCCGTGTGGAAGAGGTGTGACGTGGTCTATCCAATGAGTGGATGACACGTGGAAAATACGAGGATACTCGTTCTTCATCTTCAATCTTGAATTTGGGGCTTTCTTCGTCCTTGACTTTGAGTATAATTGATTTATATCATCTTGTAGAGGAGATTAAGATGAACATCTTCTCTTCTTTAATCTTTGGCTGAAAACCCTTGGATCATTCATGTTTTTCGTTTGCAGGTTATGAAGATGAAAAAGAGATAAACGTCTTTTCTCTCTCTTGCGTTGGGAAGAAGAAGAAGACGCGTATTGTGTACACGTTTGGAGGTGTTTGACCGGTCTGGTCAATGGACCAAGGTTAAGTAAACTTGTTTACTTTTCATTAAATTGCTATTTAGTCCTCATCTCTTCACTTCTCTCAAATGTGTATAGAAACTTTTTAAAGTAATTCCTTTCCATCCTTTGAATTGTAGAAGTTGCACTTTAAGCCCTTGATCTTTGGAAATTTGGCAAATAAGGTCCTTGGAAGCATCTTTCGTCTTTTTCTTCGTCTTTTGATCAAATAAATCCTTGAAAGCTCGTGTTTTGTCTCAAATGTACCTATATACCTGAAAATACACAAACACCAAATACACGCGTAATTCTGATAATTAACAGTTAAATATGATGTATTTGACTGTGTTTTGAGTGGTTTATGGATCATTATTGATGAGTGTTTTCACACTTATCAACTCCCCTCCACTTGACCATTGCCATGTCCTCATGCAATGCAGCATTTTAAAGCTCTAAATTACACTTTTCTCATAATTAACCCACCTTGGCCATTATGGAATGCATCTACACTACTCTACACTATATGATGCATGATTTTGAATATTTACAATGCAATGCAAAGAAAACAATTCTATTTATATATTTTTGATTTTTCTTGAAATAGGTTTGATGGAAATAACTCATAAAGAAATCAATGACTTGAATTAGGGCTTTGCTACCATGGACATTTATCACCCTCAAGTTTCACTTTCCCCATACCAAGCTAATAAATGGAATCATTGCATTCACAAGTAAAAAGTGCATCAACTTATTCATGACAATTAAATGTGGAACCGGTTATTATTTGAGCAAATTGCTTGTGGGCAAATTTGTCATTATTCAAGTGTGAAATATAAGAAGTGTAAAATCCAAAAATAAGGAAGCACGGTTTTAATCCTAAGTAATCTTCTCATCCATTACTTGAAAAACCGCTCACAATTAATATAAGTCCGTATTAAGAGTAATAAGTCATTCGCCTTATGTGTAAAATCCTCATGTCATGCTTTCATAAGTAACTACACACTCGCTAAGGAAAGAAAAATAAAACTCACGCAATAATTTACATCCGCATCTTTTTGAGATTTTGGATCTTCAACCCCGCAACCCGTCAAGGTAATATTGGATTGGAGCAATCTATTGAATCCCCGCAACCCGTCAAGGTAATATTGGAACTCAATAGTCACTATAATTAACACCACACTGCCCCTCTTGGGAGTCTTGCATTATTTTTTTTCTTTTTCTTTTTTTTTTCTAGCCACTCATTTTTTTTCATAAGCCGCTCTTATTTTTCTTTATTCCTCACCAAGAAATTTGCAAAGAAGAAAAGGAAAAACACCCGCTAAATATGGAGCATGACACAAGTCTAGTACACATAAAACGTGCTAACTTAGAATCTTAAGACGTACTCATATCAACCATAAATGATTAGCCAAAAATGCATAAGAGATTACGAACCAATTAAAACCGTACTTGATTATTTATTAACAATTATATACATGCGAAGAAAGTAGAGGTCAAGAAGAGAAGGGTTTAGCCACAATTAATTGCCATGAAGTCTATCTAGCCCTTTTACACTTGCTTCAACTCTATCATTTCCCATTCTCCACAAATTTAAAATTTCAAAGAATGAAATTGGTGGAAGCTTAGCCTAATAGACCAATGAAGGACTACATGGTTAAGGATACTAGCTAGAGAGTGCTAAAATAAGCAAACTCGGGTTGAGTCAAAATATCCATGGTGGGCCTAATATGTCAAAGAAGTCTAAATTTGTTAAAACCATGTTTTATTATATTTTTCCCTTTTTATTTATTTTTAATGAAAAATAAAAGAAGAAATATATACAATGCAAATGTGTTATGCAAATGAAAAATGATTGATGCAAAAATTATGAATGCATATTTTTGGTGGCCAATATAGATCAAAAATTTGAAAAATGATCGAAAAATTAATTTTCCCAATTATCATGAAGTTAAGGCAATGGTCTAGGTAAGGTCACTTCGATAGAAGTCTCCCCTACACTTAAGATAAACATTGTCCTCAATGTTTAAGAGCATGGGAGTGAACTCCCCTACACTTATGACATTGATTACGTTGCTTAACCCAAGCTAAGGAAGAGACAACTAAAGGGTATTCATTTTAAGCACAAGTGTTTAATATCACAATAGCAAAAACTAATCGAAATGAACCAGATACACGGGCCTCCTCCATAAGCTCCAAGCATGAAATGTGAGAGAGCAACCCTTGAAACAAACACGAAAAGACGAAGAAAGGCACCCCTCCACTTCAACTCTACTATAACATCCTTTTAATTAAACCTAACCTATTGAAAATCTACTCTACGTTTTCTAACCTAGTTATTCAATGCTTGAGTTTTTTTTAACCCTAAGTCGCTAGCTCGACTCGGCCCCGAATTAAGTTGTCCTTGGGGAAACATCATGGAGAACAAAGGATATCACTTTGAAACTCGGCTCACATGATATACTCAAACTTAGCACGTTGCCATTTACTATAAGATTTACCAAATCTGCCTCGATAAATGGAACGGTCCAACGTGTCTCAAGTTTGTCCAACATAAGAAATCTCTCAAATATGAAGCACTCCAGGATCAAATACATAATTTCCATCTCTACATATGAACAACTCCAAAATAGGTAGCATCACCAAAGTAAGCTCATACAAGAAGCGCATATCAATCGAAGGCACACTCTTAAGTGGAGTAGATGAAAACCAATTTTTCCCAAATATACGTATCCCAGGATCAAAAACCTTTCCCTTCATGGGAAAATAAGAAGATGAACTCGTATCAATCATATAAGATTCCCCCTTAGTGAGCAAAGCATCATGAGAATATGAAGGTGTAGGTATCAAAACATTCATAACAATTATGTCCATATTGAGCTCATCATCATCAAAAGGTGGGTAATCTTCCATAGAAGGCATAGAATAAGGAGGATCAAGATTAATAGTGTCTTGTGGAGAAGGTGTAGGCTCTAGGGTCCCAAAAAGCATGTTCTCAATAAGACGAATATCCTCTTCCCAATTAGAAGAAGATGTATCAACCACAATATCATCTCTCTTAAGATAATCTTCAATTTGTTTATCTATCAACTCATCTTCACTAAGCAATCTTTCAGTCTTTAGAATCTCCTCATTCTCATCAATGATAGACCCCTCCTCATCACTATAGGAATCATAGATTGGTTTGTCAAAGATTGGTGACTCCTTAAAACTCAAGGAAGTGTGATCATCAAAAAATGGAGATTCACAAGTGGAAAACTCATTATCACTATAATCATCATATATTGGTGTATCACAAAGAGAAGGTTCATCATTACTAAAATCCTCATTGGTTTCTTCAGCATGATGGAAAAGTGGGTTATCAAATGATGTTTCAAAAAGAGGATTCGATTTCATCACAAAATCACTTAGAGGAATAGGTGAAGGAGTCATAGAGGACATGGATTCATCATCAGATGTAAAAGACTCATCACTATCATAAGGATCATCAAAGGTATCATCACAAGAATCATAAAGTGGTAGAGGAGAAGGATCCACTTTTGCTATAGGAACAAACTCTTTATCCAAATTAGCAATGTTATCTTGACAAGACAAATCATCGGATGATAGAGCATAAGACGCGTCACTAGAATCACAATCATCATCCTCCATTTGTGTCAAGTCTTTCACAAACTCTTCCTCAATCTCATTATCCCTTTCTTTAAACAATTCATCAAGATCAAAGTCACCAAAATCACTAGTAGTAGCATGAAGGTCAATATGTGATAAAATCTCAATGTGATCATGAGGAGAAGAGGTATCAACACAAGGCTCATCACATGGTTCATTGGAAACCCTCTCAAGCTCTCTTTGGATTGGGATAAGGTTCTCAACACTAGAAACGGTTAATTCATCCAAATCGGTGTTTGTATTAGTGCTAAGAGGCTCGTCCCCCATGGTTAAAGAGTCGGTGGGTTCCACGTGAGGTAAAGGTGATGAAGGTGTGTAATGCTCAAGTATAGTCGGTGGAGAGATGGAAGGGTCTATAATAGGAACATCACTAAGTGTATCATCCTCAACATCTACTCTCAAAGAAGGCTCATCATCAGGTAAAGCATCGTTCGGTCTCATGTGTTGCAAGATGTATGTGCTCAAGCCTAATATTTTCGGATCAGTTGCCTCTTGCATTGACTCAAGTGCTTGCATTACCATATTAAAAGCGTCTTTACTCAAGAAATGATAAATGCCTTGATTGTTAACGGTTTTTTTATTAGGACTTTGAAAATTTTCTTCATTTTGAAAATTGTCTTGATTTAAAAATTCTTGATTTTGAAAATCCTCATCAAACCCTTGATCATAATTACTCGCGTATAGATCACAATTATTTTCATTATGTGATGCTCCACAAGTCGCACAAGGCCCATACATAGCTCGATATTGCTCGTCTTGGAATATCTCCAACATAGGACGATTAACCAAGTGTGGCAAAGTGGTCAAATATGAAAATCCTTGATGTTGAAAGGTGTCTTGATTATGGCATGGAAAATTCTCATCATTTTGAAAGCCTTCATTGTTTGAAAATCCTTGATTATGAAAGGTTTCTTGATTATAGCCTTGAAAATTATCATTGTTTTGAAAACCTTCATAAGTGGAAAATCCTTGGTTTTGGTATGGCACATTAAAGGTTTGATCATGAAAAGATGGTGGAGGTTGTGATGAAAAACCGGAATATCCCATATAGTCATTACAAGTATAGTCCATTTGAGTGTTAGGTTGAAAATTAGGGTTCTCGGTTCCATTGTAAGCATATCCCTCCCCATAATAACCATTATTTTGATCACATAAATAAGTATCGTGTGGACCACCACAAGTCGAACAAGACGGATAATTAGCGGTGGCGGATTGTTGTTGCAAAATCTCCAACATGGAACGAGTATCCATGTGTAACAAGGTGGCCGAATGTATATACAAGTATAATGACGTTTAAAAGCTTCCTCGGGGAAGGAAGTGATACACCAAAGGTGGTATGTTTACACGTGTGCGAGTACACGTGTAAGTAAACACAAGGAATGAGGGAGTAGCCCTCGGTCGACTTTGAAAAGAATAAGATTATCCTCTTCGAGTTTCGATATGAAATATCCACAAGAAAGTATATATATAATTACTACTTGGGTGCAAGACCTCCAATTAAGCCTTCCTTCTTAGAATACGCACTAGTGAACGGGGGGTTAGGTGGCGCGAAGCACTTAAGTACCTATTGACCCTTAGACGGCATTTTATAGCACGTCGCCTATCTATTCACTTTAGTAGTTTGTATTCTTCGAATTATTGCCAATTGGAAGTATTTATCTATTCTTGCTTAATTAAATTTTATCGATACGCGTGTCAAGGACCGGAACGCCCCTCAACACGGTGTATTGCCTCGGCAATACTTATGGAAGATAGGTATGTTGGTTGTTCGTATATGTATACTTATTTACATATAATAATATATAAAAAAAAATATTTTTGTATTTATTTGTTTTTTACGAAAAATACTATATCTACGTAAAAACCGATAAAAACGAATAATATATATTTTTTTGTTGTAATCTTTTAGGAAAAAGATTACTTTTTAGATTTTTTATTTTTTTGGTTCAATTCTTTAGGAAAAGAATTGACTTTGTGATTTTTTATTTTTTTGTATTTTTATCTTTTTGATTTTTTTATGTTTTTGATTTATAATACGTAAAAAATAACGTTCACAAAGTGAACGGATCCCAAAATCCAATCGTCTCACTCGAAATCGTTAATCGTCACGAAAAGAACCGGCAGCGGCGCCATTTAATATTTCGTTTTTTAGTGTAGTTGTCTTCTCAGCTCGATTCGAATTGATATAACATTTTCAAGCTCGACTTAATTGTTTTTGGTTATACAAATTTGTTTGGTATTTATGTCTAATTGGCACAAAGCATTTAAAAATGTAAAAATATTATCTACTACTACGTATATGTACTACGCTAAAAACACATTACACTTACGACAATTAAATGCACGAAATTTAAAACTTGAAAATACAAATTTTAGACTACAAATGAAATTACACAATACAAAATATAAAACTAAATTTTAACAAAATACACATTGTAAATTTTATAAAACTAATCTTGAAAATGAAATGTTTATTTGATTTAGCTAATCAAACCAAACTAGCCCAACAAGGAAACCTATTAAACACATTAGTCTATTAAACTGGCCCATGTGTGAATTACAATTAAAATGTATCTTATACATTGGCCCAACAACTGATCCAACTCAAAACTTAACTTCTATCTAAAACAGTTACATCCTAATACACTAAACATTAACAAAATCAAGTTAGCAACAAATTCATTTTAGCTAAACCAGCAAGTTTACACTAAGAGTTTGCAGTAAAACGAAATATGCTTAACCATAACATCCAGGCCAAGTCCTTTGTGGGAGAACAACGCGGCGCTGAACCGGCTTAAATCGAACGCACCTCAAGTACGACTACTAATCTGCACTGAAACTGACATCAAATACCTGCACAAATGACATGAAAAGAAAACCGCACTTCTGGACTAAAACTTCGAGCTGAACTGTATCAGTTTATGACCAATCGTAAAGCCTAAACGGAATCGTATACTTTCAGATTTAACTACAAAACTCAAGTAAAATCTATTTGAATTAAAAGACTTTTAAACTGAAATCACAAACTGTCAAATTGATCAAACTAAAGAATATGAAATTTAAAGAAATCATTTAAAAGAACTCACAAAAATCTAAATGAAAGAAATAACCTAAAATAAGCTCAAAATAAGCTGATGAACACTTTATAAGCTACTTTAGCTGTAAAACTCAAACAACTATTAGAAAAAGCTTTTGAATCCTAAAATCAAAACTAAACTCAAACTGATTATATTCAATTAAGCAAACTGAAACTCGGTTAACTGTATCAACATATTCCATCGATATCTCAATCACTTGATTATCCTATCAATTCTGAAATCAAGTCATTACCTGAACAAACAAAAGAAAATAGCAACCTGTAACAAGACGCTATATATATCAGTGACTCAACATCACAATTACTAGTTAAACCTATCAAGTAAACAAAGACCCTCGATGTACAGTAAATTGAATCAGTAAAATAGAGAAAAACAAAGATTGAGAAAACAAGATTTCATCATTGTATCGAAAATAGAAAAGAAGATATTAAAAGAACTCTTAAGCTTTCATTAATGGAGAAAGTAAAGAAACGGTTACAACTGATTAACAGAATGTCTAACTGAAATTCATAAAAGCTTGAAAGAAAATTAAACTAACTATCCTAACTAACCTAACTATGTGAAAACTAACACCTAAGCTAACCGGTTGCAAATGATGGCCTTCATCTCTTATTTATAGCCGCCGTGTGGAAGAGGTCAATAACCCTAAAACATGAAGCAAAATACCCTTTTATATTGTAAAAAGCAGTGTTATGTGGTATGTTTGTGTTTGTGTGATCTTATGTAGGTAAAAGGATACAATTTCAAGCAAACAAGGAAAAACCAAGCTCAAATGGATGAAAAAGACAAAAGAGGATCAAAAGTGACAAGACTTTGAAGTTCAAGGACCTATCTTGACAATTTGTGAAAGTTGAAGGACTTAAAGTGCAAATAAAGAAAAGTCAAGATTAAAGTCAAATTTGGTCAACTACAAAGTCAACACAAGTCAAAGGGCCATTTTGTTGAAGAATCAAAGTTGAAGGGTCAAAAATGTCAAATGAATGAAGATATTAGCTTGAAAGTGGAATCTGCCAAGTACAAGGACCTAATCTGCCAAGATGAGAAAGTTATGCATGTTTAATCCATGTGCTTAGGCTATTAACCAATCAGAAGCAAGATAAAGGGTCACACGGATCAAGTAATAACTTCCCACTTACAGCCGCCACATTTAATACCCAATCATAACAGTGCAATCCGCAACTCTCTTTTTCAACCAATAAGAAGCTGCCACGTGTCCTTCTCTTTCAACAAAATATTTTCCAGGAACGGGATTTTGATAGAGGGCATTTCAAGTGAAGATCAAAACATCAAAGTTGCTCGTTTTGAAGAGACGAATCCAATGGTGTTATCCAATTAACAAATAATCCATTGAATCAAAAACCCCCAAAATGTGTTCATCACCTTCAAAGAGGATTTGCAGAATTCCTCCACGTGTCAAGCAATGATTGGCCCAAACACGTCACAACTCCAACAGAATCTACTTATCTTGCCTATAAATACTTAGCTAGTTCTTCATTTGTCATTGGTAGCTTAATTCTGTAAACACATAGTTCTCTAAATTTCACTTTACCTTTTTCCCTCCTTTTCACCTAACTACTCAAGAGTCTGACAAACTCTTGAGTTAGTTAGTTAGTTAGAACCTTGTAACTACCTTTTGTAACTGATTTCATCAATAAAATTTCAAATTCAAGCTTTCCCGCCAAATTCTGTTTCTCAAATTCCTGTTGAATCTTGTTGATCTTGGATACACTAGTAGCTGTTTGATGTTAGTTATGATCAACCATTGATCATAGCTTACATTGGTGGAGTTTTGTAGCAGATTGATCAAGAATTCAGTTCATACCTAGTTACTTGAAGTTTTCATGGCAGAATGATGATTTGTAGCTGTTTTGGATGTTGAATTGAGTTGATAGCTAGTGATAGGTGGTGGTATCACTAGGGCAAGAGAGCTCAGCGCTCCTCTTCTACCCAAAGGATTACTACAATAGGTTCCAAAGTTTCTGATTTTTGTTCCTCTAAACAGTTCTTGCCTGCTCAATTCTTAGATAACTTTGATGGCTGCTTGATAATACTTGATCAGTTATTGTTTGATTGTGTGTGAGTGTTATAGTTTAGTTACTTCATTCCTATTCACTTGAGTTCAGTCTTGTAGTTTTAAGCTCATTTTCAGTAACTTTTTAGTCCTATAGCTTAATTGAGTTCTAGTTGGTAAACTTGCTTGATTTCAGTCTCATTAGCTTTCATTTTGATCACCTAAACTAGTTTGCTATAGCTCTTTAATCAGTCTTAATCATAACTCATAAATCCTTTGTTAAAGTTTGATCAAAATCAGATAAGGTGTGTTTGGGACTAGTGGTAAACCAGTTTTCAAGTGTTACTAATTGGTGTTTAAGTGTTCATTTCTACTTAATAGGAGTTAACAAGTAGTCCTGAGTCAATTGTAAGTCATAAAAATAGTCAAAAAGGCAATTGGTTAACAAAAAGTTTGGGTCATACTTGAATTCAGTTTTCATTACAAAACTTGCCAAATTCACTTGATCATTTCTCCTTCATTACTAGATCAAATTTGCTCAAACCAGTTTCTAGTTATAGCTTAAAACATAATCTTTCAGTATCTATAAGGAAATTCTACAGTTTCAAGAAATAAGCAAGAAAACAGCTTATTAGTTAAGGCCTTAGCATTTTGCATTCTCTGATGTGAAAGGCTGACTGTTTTGCTAGATCTCATTATCCACTTCATAAAACTAGTTGTTTTCTTTCACAAACCTGTTTAGTAAGTGTTGAATATGAGATTTTGAGATTTTGAGTTTTTTCCAAAATCTGGTCAACGTTTGGTCAACATAAGCTCATTTGAGCTTATTTTCAGATATCTAGCTTATTACTGGATGAAAATTGTTCTAATTTGATTTCCCCTTCCTTAAATCAAGTGCTTAATCAGTTTTGACAATAAAATCAAGTTGTGGATGTTTGGATTAAGCTGTAGCTTATTTTGAGCTTATTGATAAGCACTCTTTTGCTTATCTTGAACTTTTAGCTTATTTCCTTGAACACACGTAGTTGTAATTGGATTTTAAAAGTTTTGCAAGTTGTTTCAGCTTAATTGGTTGAGAAATAAGCTCAAACGAGCTTATTCTTTCTTTGTGCCCGTTTTTGGTTATAATTTTGGTTTATTTGCACTTTAGTCCCTATATTTCTAAGCTGTTTCTAAACCTAGCTAATTTTGCAAATTCCACAAAATTAGAAAGATTAGCTAGGTTTAGAAACAGCTTAGAAATATAGGGACTAAAGTGCAAATAAACCAAAATTATAACCAAAAACGGGCACAAAGAAAGAATAAGCTCGTTTGAGCTTATTTCTCAACCAATTAAGCTGAAACAACTTGCAAAACTTTTAAAATCCAATTACAACTACGTGTGTTCAAGGAAATAAGCTAAAAGTTCAAGATAAGCAAAAGAGTGCTTATCAATAAGCTCAAAATAAGCTACAGCTTAATCCAAACATCCACAACTTGATTTTATTGTCAAAACTGATTAAGCACTTGATTTAAGGAAGGGGAAATCAAATTAGAACAATTTTCATCCAGTAATAAGCTAGATATCTGAAAATAAGCTCAAATGAGCTTATGTTGACCAAACGTTGACCAGATTTTGGAAAAAACTCAAAATCTCAAAATCTCATATTCAACACTTACTAAACAGGTTTGTGAAAGAAAACAACTAGTTTTATGAAGTGGATAATGAGATCTAGCAAAACAGTCAGCCTTTCACATCAGAGAATGCAAAATGCTAAGGCCTTAACTAATAAGCTGTTTTCTTGCTTATTTCTTGAAACTGTAGAATTTCCTTATAGATACTGAAAGATTATGTTTTAAGCTATAACTAGAAACTGGTTTGAGCAAATTTGATCTAGTAATGAAGGAGAAATGATCAAGTGAATTTGGCAAGTTTTGTAATGAAAACTGAATTCAAGTATGACCCAAACTTTTTGTTAACCAATTGCCTTTTTGACTATTTTTATGACTTACAATTGACTCAGGACTACTTGTTAACTCCTATTAAGTAGAAATGAACACTTAAACACCAATTAGTAACACTTGAAAACTGGTTTACCACTAGTCCCAAACACACCTTATCTGATTTTGATCAAACTTTAACAAAGGATTTATGAGTTATGATTAAGACTGATTAAAGAGCTATAGCAAACTAGTTTAGGTGATCAAAATGAAAGCTAATGAGACTAAAATCAAGCAAGTTTACCAACTAGAACTCAATTAAGCTATAGGACTAAAAAGTTACTGAAAATGAGCTTAAAACTACAAGACTGAACTCAAGTGAATAGGAATGAAGTAACTAAACTATAACACTCACACACAATCAAACAATAACTGATCAAGTATTATCAAGCAGCCATCAAAGTTATCTAAGAATTGAGCAGGCAAGAACTGTTTAGAGGAACAAAAATCAGAAACTTTGGAACCTATTGTAGTAATCCTTTGGGTAGAAGAGGAGCGCTGAGCTCTCTTGCCCTAGTGATACCACCACCTATCACTAGCTATCAACTCAATTCAACATCCAAAACAGCTACAAATCATCATTCTGCCATGAAAACTTCAAGTAACTAGGTATGAACTGAATTCTTGATCAATCTGCTACAAAACTCCACCAATGTAAGCTATGATCAATGGTTGATCATAACTAACATCAAACAGCTACTAGTGTATCCAAGATCAACAAGATTCAACAGGAATTTGAGAAACAGAATTTGGCGGGAAAGCTTGAATTTGAAATTTTATTGATGAAATCAGTTACAAAAGGTAGTTACAAGGTTCTAACTAACTAACTAACTCAAGAGTTTGTCAGACTCTTGAGTAGTTAGGTGAAAAGGAGGGAAAAAGGTAAAGTGAAATTTAGAGAACTATGTGTTTACAGAATTAAGCTACCAATGACAAATGAAGAACTAGCTAAGTATTTATAGGCAAGATAAGTAGATTCTGTTGGAGTTGTGACGTGTTTGGGCCAATCATTGCTTGACACGTGGAGGAATTCTGCAAATCCTCTTTGAAGGTGATGAACACATTTTGGGGGTTTTTGATTCAATGGATTATTTGTTAATTGGATAACACCATTGGATTCGTCTCTTCAAAACGAGCAACTTTGATGTTTTGATCTTCACTTGAAATGCCCTCTATCAAAATCCCGTTCCTGGAAAATATTTTGTTGAAAGAGAAGGACACGTGGCAGCTTCTTATTGGTTGAAAAAGAGAGTTGCGGATTGCACTGTTATGATTGGGTATTAAATGTGGCGGCTGTAAGTGGGAAGTTATTACTTGATCCGTGTGACCCTTTCTCTTGCTTCTGATTGGTTAATAGCCTAAGCACATGGATTAAACATGCATAACTTTCTCATCTTGGCAGATTAGGTCCTTGTACTTGGCAGATTCCACTTTCAAGCTAATATCTTCATTCATTTGACATTTTTGACCCTTCAACTTTGATTCTTCAACAAAATGGCCCTTTGACTTGTGTTGACTTTGTAGTTGACCAAATTTGACTTTAATCTTGACTTTTCTTTATTTGCACTTTAAGTCCTTCAACTTTCACAAATTGTCAAGATAGGTCCTTGAACTTCAAAGTCTTGTCACTTTTGATCCTCTTTTGTCTTTTTCATCCATTTGAGCTTGGTTTTTCCTTGTTTGCTTGAAATTGTATCCTTTTACCTACATAAGATCACACAAACACAAACATACCACATAACACTGCTTTTTACAATATAAAAGGGTATTTTGCTTCATGTTTTAGGGTTATTTGTTGATAAAAGGATATGAGTTTAAGCTCATATCAAATTCCCCTACACTTGAGCATTGTCATGTCCTCATGCAATATTATATTTCAAGGCTTAAAAATTTACATTTCCCTCATAATTAATCCACCTTGGCCATATGAGATGCATCTACACTACTCTAAACTAGATGATGCATGATTTTGATTTTTAATAATGCAATGAATCAAAATACAATTCTATCTATATCTTTTTGATTTTTCTTGAAATGGTTTTGATGGAAATAACTCATAAAGAACTCAATGACTTGGATTAGGGCTTGGGTACCATGAACACTTATCACCCTCAAGTTTCACTTTCCCCATACCAAGCTAGTAAATGAGATCATTGCATTCACAAGTAAAAAGTGCATCAACTTATTCATGACAATTAAATGTGGAACCGATTATTAATTGAGCAAATTGCTTGTGGGCAAATTTGTCATTATTCAAGCGTGAAATATAAGAAGTGTAAAATCCAAAAATAAGGAAGGACGGTTTTAATCCTAAGTAATCTTCTCATCCATTACTTGAAAAACCGCTCACAATTAATATAAGTCCGTATTAAGAGTAATAAGTCATTCGCCTTATGTGTAAAATCCTCATGCCATGCTTTCATAAGTAACTACACACTCGCTAAGAAAAGAAAAATAAAACTCACGCAATAATTTACATCCGCATCTTTTTGAGATTTTGGATCTTCAACCCCGCAACCCGTCAAGGTAATATTGGATTGGAGCAATCTATTGAATCCCCGCAACCCGTCAAGGTAATATTGGAACTCAATAGTCACTATAATTAACACCACACTGCCCCTCTTGGGAGTCTTGCATTATTTTTTTTTCTTTTTTTCTTTTTTCTAGCCACTCATTTTTTTTATAAGCCGCTCTTATTTTTCTTTATTCCTCACAAAGAAATTTGAAAAGAAGAAAAGGAAAAACACCCGCTAAATATGGAGCATGACACAAGTCTAGTACACATAAAACGTGCTAACTTAGAATCTTAAGACGTACTCATATCAACCATGAATGATTAGCCAAAAATGCATAAGAGATTACAAACCAATTAAAACCGTACTTGATTATTTATTAACAATTATATACAAGCGAAGAAAATAGAGGTCAAGAAGAGAAGGGTTTAGCCACAAGTAATTGCCATGAAGTCTATCTAGCCCTTTTACACTTGTTTCAACTCTATCATTTCCCATTCTCCACAAATTTAAAATTTCAAAGAATGAAATTGGTGGAAGCTTAGCCTAATAGACCAATGAAGGACTACATGGTTAAGGATACTAGCTAGAGAATGCTAAAATAAGCAAACTCGGGTTGAGTCAAAATATCCATGGCGGGCCTAATATGTCAAAGAAGTCTTAATTTGTTAAAACCATGTTTTATTATATTTTTTTTTTCTTTTTATATATTTTTGATGAAAAATAAAAGAAGAAATATATACAATGCAAATGTGTTATGCAAATGAAAAATGATTGATGCAAAAATTATGAATGCATATTTTTGTTGGCCAAAGTAGATCAAAAATTTGAAAAATGTTGAAAATCCAATTTTCCATGTTATCATGCAAGACAATGACAAGTTCTAGGTAAGGTCACTTCGATAGAAGACCCCCCTACACTTAAGCTAAACATTGTCCTCAATGTTTAAGAGCATGGAAGTATAAAAACTTCCCCTACACTTATGACAATGAATAGACTTTGCTTAACCCAAGTTAAGGAAAGGACTACTATTAGTGAAATCAAGTTTAAGCACAAGGTGTCAATGAAAAATCACTAAAGTAACGAAGTGAACCGGATACAAGGGCCTCCTCCATAAGCTCCAAAGCATGAGATGAGTGAGCAACCCTACAAACAAGCATGAAGACAAAAGAAGGTCTCCCCTACACTTATCTCCAAATCTATGCCTTTATTTCTAACCTACAACACTCTAACCTAGTTATACGATGCTTGAGTTAATGAGTCTCTAGCTCGACTCGTCCCTCAATGAATTAATTCATGGGGAAAATGGGGACCTCTTGGATCATTTCAACGGAAATGTCCTCCCCAAAGTAATGCTTAACACGGTGACCATTCACTTTAAAATTTGGACCATCGGGTTGGGATAACTCAAGAGTTCCATAAGGAAACACTTGAGCAATAGTGAATGGACCGGACCATCTCGACTTAAGCTTGCCCGCAAAAAGCTTCAATCTTGAGTTAAAGAGGAGAACCGGCTCTCCAACTTTGAACTCACGATTCTTGATCTTAGCATCATGCAATTTCTTAGTCTTTTCCTTGTATAGCAAAGAATTCTCATAGGCATTGGCTCTCAACTCATCCATCTCATTGAGTTGATCTTTCCTATGTGAACCGGCTTGGTTTAAATCAAAGTTAGCCCACTTGAGAGCCCAAGATGCCTTATGTTCTAACTCAAATGGGAGGTGGCACGCTTTTCCATAGACAAGCCTATAAGGAGTACAACCAATTGGTGTCTTAAAAGCCGTCCTAAACGCCCACAAAGCATCATCAAGCTTATCCGACCAAGAAGCTCTATGCTCTCCCACCGTTCTCTCTAAAATTCTCTTTAAACCACGATTTGTGACCTTGGTTTGACCATTTGTTTGAGGATGATACGCGGTAGAAAGTCTATGATTCACTCCATATTTCTTCATAACTCTCGTGAATTGATCATTACAAAAGTGCGTACCACGATCACTTATGATGGCCCGAGGTACACCAAATCTAGCAAACAATTGTTTCAAAAACTTTACAACCACTCTAGCATCATTAGTAGGTAAGGCTTTAGCCTCCACCCACTTGGACACATAATCCACCGCCACAAGTATATACTTGTTTCCCTTAGAGGATGGAAAAGGTCCCATGAAATCTATTCCCCATACATCAAATATCTCACACTCTTGGATAAAATTTTGTGGCATCTCATCACGTTGTGTAATTTTTCCTTGTCTTTGACAAACATCACAAAATTTCACCATTTCTTGGGCATCCTTGTAAATGGAAGGCCAATAGTAACCCGAATCAAAGACTTTCTTGGCGGTGTAGTTAGGCCCAAAATGTCCACCCGTAGGTCCTTTATGACATGCTTCTAAGATTTTAAATGCCTCGGGCCCATCTACACACCGTCTAATGATTTGGTCCGCACATTGCCTAAAAAGATATGGATCATCCCAAAAGTAATACTTAACTTCCTTAAGAAACTTTTTCTTTTGTTGGTAAGTAAGACCCTCAATAAGCACATTGCCCACAAGATAGTTTGCAATATCCGCAAACCAAGGTGTGGCATCCTCTTGGGAAGAGATAGACATGAGCTCCTCTAATGGAAAGGATTCATTAATTTCTTGATGTGGGAAATCTCCTTGAAAAGGATGCTCAAGTCTACTCAAATGATCCGCCGCTAAATTCTCGGCCCCTTTTTTATCACGAATCTCTATCTTAAACTCTTGAAGCAACAAAACCCATCTCAAAAGCCTAGGCTTAGCATCTTGTTTTGTCATAAGATACTTGAGAGCGGAATGATCCGTATACACTATGGTCTTGGAAAGCACAAGGTATGGTCTAAACTTCTCAAAAGCATATACTATAGCAAGCAACTCTTTTTCCGTGGTAGTGTAATGAAGTTGTGCACCGGTCATGGTTTTACTCGCATAGTGTATAGGTTGGAAATGCTTATTAACTCTTTGTCCTAAGACGGCCCCCACCGCATAATCACTAGCGTCACACATAAGCTCAAAAGGTAATTCCCAATTTGGAGAAACCAAAACGGGAGCCTTTGTCAATTTTTCCTTAAGTGTCTCAAAAGAATCTAAACAAGCTTGGTCAAAAATGAAAGGAGCCTCTTTCTCCAAGAGATGAGTCATCGGTCTAGCTATCTTAGAAAAATCTTGTATAAAGCGCCTATAAAAACCCGCATGACCTAAGAAACTCCTCACACCTTTAACCGAGGTGGGTGGGGGAAGCTTAGCAATCACATCAATTTTGGCACGATCAACTTCTAATCCCTTATTGGATATCTTGTGTCCTAAAACAATTCCCTCTTTCACCATAAAATGACATTTCTCCCAATTAAGCACCAAACGTGTTTCCTCACAACGCTTAAGCATTCTCTCAAGATTGGTGAGACACGAGCTAAAGGAGTTCCCAAATACGGAAAAGTCATCCATAAAAACCTCCATGGTTTGCTCTATCATATCATGGAAAATTGCCATCATGCACCTTTGAAACGTCCCCGGTGCATTACATAGGCCAAAAGGCATCCTCTTGTAAGCAAATGTACCGTATGGACAAGTGAATGTGGTCTTTTCTTGATCCTTAGGGTCAATTGGGATTTGGAAATAACCCGAAAAGCCATCAAGAAAACAATAGTACTCATTTCCCGCTAAGCGTTCAAGCATTTGATCCATAAAAGGAAGCGGGAAATGGTCTTTCCTAGTTGCTTCATTGAGTTTTCTATAATCAATGCAAACTCTCCAACCGGTTACAAGTCTCGTGGGAATAAGCTCATTGTTCTCATTAGGCACCACGGTGATTCCACCCTTCTTTGGAACACAATGAACCGGGCTAACCCATGGAGAGTCGGAAATGGGGTAAATCATACCCGCATCTAAGAGTTTAATCACTTCCTTCTTAATAACCTCATGAATTTTTGGGTTAACTCTCCTTTGGTTTTGAATGGCGGGTTTATAATCATCCTCCATAAGGATTTTGTGAGTACAAAAATGTGGATCAATTCCCCTTATGTCGGATATTTTCCATGCTAAAGCTTTCTTATGTTTCTTAAGGACTTCAATAAGTTGCTCCTTCTCATCCTCTTTCAATTCCTTAGTAATAATCACCGGTAATTGGTCTTTTTCTTCTAAGAAAGCATATTCTAAGTGGGATGGAAGTTCCTTAAGTTCAATGGGAGGTGGACTTTCTATGGAAGGTTTCACTATGGAAGGTTCCTCAATGGTAATCTCTTGTGGAATAGGAGAAGGAATAGGGTCCTCATTGAGCAACTTTTGGATTGTAAGAATATCTTCTTCCCAATTAATGGGAGAATCATCATCACCAAGAAAGTTGGACTCAAATTCCTCCAAGAGGAAATCACTCTCTCCAAAAGGTGTTAAAGAGGGAGCAATTGAGGCCACGGTTTCAACATGTGGAATCTCATCACTAGCATTCTTACAAGCATCATGAAAGTGTTCATTACACACTTCATCTAGCACATCCACAATGTTAATCGTCTCACAAGGTCTAGACTCCTTAACCTCTTTTCTATCACAAACTTTCCCTAACTTAAACACCACTTTCTCATCCTCTACTCTCATAATTAATTCTCCTTCCGCCACATCTATCAAGGTACGACCCGTTCTCAAAAACGGTCTACCAACAATCAAAGGCACTCTAGGATCCATGTCATAATTGACCACTACAAAGTCGGCCGGAAAGGTAAACTTATCCACACCTACAAACACATCTTCCGCTATACCTACGGGGTGAGCTATGGTTCGGTTGGCTAGTTCAAGAGTCATCCTAGTGGGGGTGAGCTCGGGAAGAGAGAGTTGTTTCCAAACCGATAAAGGCATGAGATTTATGCTTGCCCCTAAATCCGCCAAAGCCATGCAATTTTCAACACCGGGAAAATTACAAGGTATCAAGAAGCGCCCCGGATCTCCAAGTTTTGTTGGTAAGGTTTTAAGTAACACCGCGGAACAATTTTCATTAAGTGATGTGTTGGGCAAATCAACCAATTTTTCTTTGTTTGAGAGCAAATCCTTGAACATCTTAGCAAACTTTGGCATATAAGCAAGAGCTTCCGCAAAGGATATGTTGATATTGAGTTGCTTGAACATCCTTAAGAAATTGGACACTTGTATGTCATCTTTGTTCTTTAACTTGTCCTTTTTCAACCTTGAAGGGTATGGAAGAGTAGGTTGGGGTGTAGGTGGAATAGGTGTTGTAGTGGAAGATTTGTCTTTGTTAGCCTCTTCATTGGGAAGTCTGGACGGTAAAGGAGAAGTATGAGGTGGTTGAGAAGGTGTGTTTGAGTGAATAGGAGCACTTTGAGGAGGTGGAGTAGAAGTAGAAGGCTTATCACAAGTAGGAGCACAAGTGGGTTGAACAATAGTAGGTTTAGGAGGTGAAGGATCCTTTGTTGTTGTACCACTCCTTGTTGTAATAGCATTGACATTGGCCCTAGGATTTGTTTGTGTGTTGGAAGGTAAAGCTCCTTGTGGTCTTTGATTTAATGCCATGAAAAGCTTATTGAATTGGTCATTCATTTTCTTGTCCATAGCTTGGAATTTCTTTTCATTCTCTTGATTCATCTTTTGCAAAAGATCCATTGTGTTTAACTCTTGTGGCACATAACCTTGAAAACCTTGAGGTTGGAAAGGTAAAGGTTGGGAGTTAAATCCTTGATTTGGTGGATAGAAGGTACTTGCTTGAGGTTGAAATTGATTTGGTGCCTTGTAGTTATTTCCTTGGTATGGTTGTCTTTGCCCTTGATTCCTTGCTAAAATTTGAGGAGGATTTTGTGGAATTTGGGTGGGTGGTTGGGGTGGAAAGCCGGGTGGAGTAAGGTAATTTTGGGATTTGTAAGAAAGGTTATTTGGATTGATGTTAGGCTTGAAGTGTTCACGGTGTTCCTCTTGGTAAGCATAGCATTCCCCTTGATAACCTTGTACCTTGTCACATTGTTCATAAGAGTGAGGACCTCCACAAGTAACACAAGAAATGGTGATGGCATTCACATTGTTTGAGGAATTGTTCAATGTCAAGCTCTTCAAGGCTTGAACTAACTCTTGAGTCATTTCTTGTTGTCCTTGTTTGACTTGTTGAAGGATCTCTTGGTGGTATTTAAGGAATTGGTTATCACAAGGTGTTTGAGAAGTGTTTTGGATAACATGAACTCTTTCTTCAAATGGATCGTTTGTTTGAACCATTGCCTTAGTCTCAATAATGGTCAAAGCCTCTTGGTATGTCTTGAAATGAATACTCCCTCCCGCGGAAGCATTTAGTGAATCTTGGTGGTGAGGTTTAAGGCCATTATAGAAAGTATTGATTTGGCTTAGATCATCCATTCCATGATTAGGGCATCGCCTCAACAACTCACTATACTCTTCCCAAGCATCACCAAAGGATTGACTAGGTTTTTGTGTAAAGCCCATAATCAAATTCCTCAAAGCCATAGTCTTTTGTGGAGGAAAGAATTTGTTCAAAAACTTAGTGGTAAACTCTTCCCATGTGGTGATACTATCGGGTGGTTGGGTGTCTAACCAATGCTTAGCACTCCCATCTAGTGAAAATGACACTAACAACAATCTAATGACATCCGGTGGAACCCCATTATGCTTAATGGTATTGCAAAGTGAAAGGAATCTCTTAAGATGAGCATGGGGATCCTCATTTTGTTTTCCATAGAAAGGTGATGCAGCAACCATATTGATCATAGATGTATGTAGCTCAAATGTGTTAGCGGGATAGTCGGGAATCTTAATGGCACTAACAAATCCATGAATGTTGGTTTGCATACGTTCAAACAAAGTACGGTTATCAACAGCCATGGCTCCTCGTGGTGGTGACAAAGCACGATTCTCGTGATCGGCTTGGTGAACGGTGGTGGTCTTACTCTTTCTCTTCTTCTTCCTTTTCGGAGGAAGAGGTTGTACACCAATCGGTATTTGTGCACGCCCGCGAGTGAGCATGCAACTCAATACGAGGAATGAGAGAGAAGCTCTCGTGTGACTTTGAAAAGAATAAGATTATCCTCTTCGAGTTTCAATATTAAATATCCACAAGAAAGTAACAATATATGTCATACTACTTTGGGTGCAAGACCCTCAATGAAGCTTTCCTTCTTAGAATACTCCCAAGTGAACGGGGGGTTAGGTGGCGCGAAGCACTTAAGTACCTATTGACCCTTAGATGGCATTTTATAGCACATCGCCTTTCTATTCACTTAAATGTTCGTATTCTTCGAATTATTGCTTATTGAGAGTATTTATCTATTCTTGCTTTATTTTGTTTGATCGATACACATTTCAAATGGCGCCGCTGCCGGTTCTTTGACTACACGAGAGACTATCGATTGACGGTTTTCATTGGCTTTTGGGATCCGTTCACTTTGTGAACGTTATTTTAATAATTCGTTTTTTAGTATAGTTGTCTTCTCAGCTCAATTCGAATTGATATAACGTTTTAAGCAAAGACTTGATTGTTTTTGGTAGACAAAAGATTATTTGGTATTCTATTTCTACTTGGCAATTAGCACGTAAAAATGTAAAAATACTATCTAGCTACGTATATGTACTAAACTAAAAACATATTGCACATACGACAATTAAATGCATGAAATTTAAAAATATAAAATACAAATTTTCACTACAAATTCAAATACAAATTATAAAATATAAAACTAAGTTTATTTTTATGAAACTAAAAAGGTAACCTAACAATTTTATAAAATCTACTTACTACTCTAAAAGTTAAATTGCTCAAAACTATCAATTGCCTAAATGAGTTTAGGCTGAAACTCAAAAGGCCCAATAAGGATAAACAGCCTATTATCAAATTAACCAACAAGGTCCAAATGTGTAAGAGTAATACTAATATACGAACCAATTGGTAATTACTACAACAATTACAAAGTTAACAGAAAGGTAGTTACAGAAAGTTAAGCTATTTAATCTATCCTACAAATCCTAAATTACACTATAAGGTGTCCATTCCAAACACAGCTTAACAAGAATGCACAGAAAACTGAATAACCACCACTCGAACTACAAAGTGCATGTATGAAAACATATCACAGAAGAAGTAACTAGACAAACAAGTTTACATACAATCAAATCGAACAAGCTTCACAGAAATTAACACCAAAGCTAAGCTACAAACAGATTACACTAACTATTTTACGCTCTAAATTCAGAAAATCAAAGCGCTTGACCTGCCATCCGAAGCCTAGTCCGTTGAGACGAGAAACGCGGCGCTGAGCCGGTTTAAAACAAAACACCACCAAACTGAATCCAAAACCTGCAAATCTGTTAACCTGCAAAATCTGAAGTAAAGCAAAGAAAAACTTGACAGATTTAAAAGCTTCTACTGACTATATTCCAAACTTAATATCAACGTGCGTCTTAATTCCTATCTGCTATCGAACCGAACAAGCTTAACGACTGAATTGATTAAAACTGATTAAAGGAATCAGTAACTATTCAGTTTCTCAACAGATTTAACAAGTTTAACAAGATTTAATTCTGAAAATTCCTGACTAAACTGAAAACGAAATTTAATACAAGATTTCTCTCAAAAACTGATCTAAAATCTCAAAACTAAATCAACTCGTAACAAGACTAACATTTATCAGACTACTACTCTCGTATGAAAAGTAACAGTAACTTTTAGTTTCTCAAATTTCATTATCAGTGAATGTAAAAGATAAAAATGAAAACTTCAACTTTTTAAAACTGATGACTAAAATATTCTAAACTGAATGATAAGCTGAAACTGACACCGAAAACAAATAACACTAAAACTATAAGGCTGAAAAATAAGAACATGTAATGAGTAAGTAAACAAGAATGAGTTAAGAAGAATCTTGAAATTTTCATTAATGGTGGAAACAAGAAAATCAGTTACAACTAATTAAGATGAAAAACGGAATTTGTTACAAAACTTAACAAGAAAACTGAAAAGCTGTTTATCTATCCTAACCTAACTATGTGCTAAACTACTCCTAGCTAACCGGTTGCAAAATGAGGCCTTCATGTCTTTTTATAGCCGCGAGAGAAGATTGATGACGTGGTCTATCCAATGAGTGGATGACACGTGGAAAATACGAGGATACTCGTTCTTCATCTTCAATCTTGAATTTGGGGCTTTCTTCGTCCTTGACTTTGAGTATAATTGATTTATATCATCTTGTAGAGGAGATTAAGATGAACATCTTCTCTTCTTTAATCTTTGGCTGAAAACCCTTGGATCATTCATGTTTTTCGTTTGCAGGTTATGAAGATGAAAAAGAGATAAACGTCTTTTCTCTCTCTTGCGTTGGGAAGAAGAAGAAGACGCGTATTGTGTACACGTTTGGAGGTGTTTGACCGGTCTGGTCAATGGACCAAGGTTAAGTAAACTTGTTTACTTTTCATTAAATTGCTATTTAGTCCTCATCTCTTCACTTCTCTCAAATGTGTATAGAAACTTTTTAAAGTAATTCCTTTCCATCCTTTGAATTGTAGAAGTTGCACTTTAAGCCCTTGATCTTTGGAAATTTGGCAAATAAGGTCCTTGGAAGCATCTTTCGTCTTTTTCTTCGTCTTTTGATCAAATAAATCCTTGAAAGCTCGTGTTTTGTCTCAAATGTACCTATATACCTGAAAATACACAAACACCAAATACACGCGTAATTCTGATAATTAACAGTTAAATATGATGTATTTGACTGTGTTTTGAGTGGTTTATGGATCATTATTGATGAGTGTTTTCACACTTATCAGTTTGGTTGACAGAAATAATGGGGTCATGGTCAAGTTCAAGTAAACAATGCTATGATTTATCTTTTCAGTTTTGATTAAAATAGAACCGTAACAAAACTAACACATTCATTTTATTTTCGCAGGTTTGGTCAATGACGAGCACAACTAAGATTTATTCAGAAAAATGAAGAGATGATTTAAAAGACTCACAATGGATGATTAGGTTTCGGTTTGCAGGTGTGGACGAGAAAGGATGGATCGGCTTGACACTACACTTCACTTTCACCCAGGAATTGTGTTTGAAAACTTGTCCAGGAACAATGTTTGTAATATTGGACTGTGAATATTGTTTGTGTGTTATGTTTGGACATTGGACAAAATTTGGACTGTATTTAATCTTGTATTATTAGTTTAGGGTTAGTCTCAAACTGAATTTGGTAAGCTTGTGATGTACCCATTTTGGGTAAACTTGGCATGTGTGCTGGATTGTAGTGCTTAGTGGATGAATAAACTATAAAATTAAGTTGTGACTGAAAATAGACTCTTGCTAAACAAGCTTTTGATATAAAAGTGAATAGGGGTTCACAATTTAAATGTTTGTACATGATGCACCAATATACCATTCGGCTCAGGTTTGACGAATGTTTAAGTCTTAGACGCGAAAACTGAATATGCACGACTCGATAACAACTTGACACACGATCCAAATCAAAGACAAATATGCGTGACCTCAAGGGATTTAGTAAGTACTTCAAATAGACATACGGCAAAACATAATACGTTTAACAACTTCGTGTATTACATTCATAATTTAATAGACGCGAAAACTCGAGATGTTACATTTGCTCTCCCTAAAAAGGGCTTTGTCCGCAAAGCAAAGTAAATAACACATTTATATCGACAACTCATCGGTAAATAATTAAAGTACTCCATTATATGAAGAATTTAAGATGGAAATTTGACGGATGTCACAGTATTCCCATGTTTTAGAGATTTCATCACGAAATCAAGACGTTGTTGTAGTAGGATGATTAGCGAAAAGATGAGGATACTTGCTCTTAAATTGATCTTTACGTTCCCACGTGTATTCTGGACTTCTACGCGCATTCCATCGGATCTTTACAATAGGTATACGACTTTGCTTGAGCTGTTTGACTTGACGGTCCATAACTTCTACCGGTTCTTCTACAAAGTTGAGTTTGTCGTCGAGTTGAATCTCTTCTAAAGGAATAACGAGTGTCTCGTCAGCTAAACATTTCTTCAGGTTGCAAATGTGGAACACATTATGCACTCGGCTAAGTTCTTGGGGTAACTCCAAACGATAGGCTACGGGGCCAATCCTCTCTATAATCTTGAAGGGTCCAATGTAACGAGGATTCAACTTTCCACGCTTTCCAAAGCGAATCACACCCTTCCAAGGTGAGACCTTCAACATGACTCTATTGCCAACCTCAAACTCAAGGGGTTTGCGTCTCATGTCGGCAAAACTCTTTTGTCGATCTCTTGCGGCTTGCATACGGCTCTTGATCTTAAAGATCTTCTCAGTAGTCTCGTGTATGATCTCGGGTCCAGTGAGTTGTGCTTCACCAACCTCTGCCTAACACACGGGTGAACGACACTTTCTACCATACAGTGCTTCGAACGGTGCTGCCTTAATGCTAGTGTGATAACTATTGTTGTATGAGAACTCCACCAGAGGTAGGTGTCTATCCCATCTATTTCCGAAGTCAATCACACAAGCTCTTAGCATATCTTCTAAGGTTTGAATGGTCCTTTCACTTTGACCGTCAGTTTGGGGATGGTACGCAGTGCTCATATCCAACTGCGTTCCCAATGCCTTCTGCAGCGACTTCCATAATTGCGAAGTAAATCGGCTGTCTCGGTCGGAGATTATAGACACAGGCACACCATGCTTCATGACTACTTCCTCCAATTATGTTCTTGCTAACTTATCCATTCCATCGGTCTCCTTGATTGGTATGAAATGAGCCGATTTGGTGAGTCGGTCGACGATTACCCAAATGGTGTCAAATCCGGCTGAGGTTTTTGGTAGCTTGGTAATGAAATCCATGGTGATCCTTTCCCACTTCCATTCTGGCAGTTCGGGTTGGACCAACAATCCTGATGGTTTCATATGTTCGGCCTTGACCTTGGCACAAGTCAAGCACTTGCTAACGTATGTAGCAATATCTGCCTTCATGTTTGGCCACCAATACAACATCTTCAGATCATGATACATTTTGTCAGATCCCGGATGTATGAAGTATTTTGACTTATGCGACTCATGCATAATCAAAGATCGTAGGTCACCATGGCACGGTAACCAACTCCTATTATCAAGGCATAACGTTCCATCCGAGCGAGCTTCTAACTTCTTTATCATGCCTTCAACATCTTCAGTCTTGAGAATTTCTTCCTCGACTGCCTCTTTCTGAGCCTTGAGAATTAAGGATGGAAGGTCTAAGTCAATGGTCATCACCAAGGCCTTCACCCTAAGAACTCTCTCCTTTCGACTCAAAGCGTCGGCCACGACATTTGCCTTGCCCGGGTGATAACGGATCTCGCAATCGTAATCACTGAGCAACTCTAGCCAACGTCGTTGTCTCATGTTGAGTTCCTTTTGATTCAAAATGTGTTGTAGACTCTTATGATCAGTGAATACAACACACTTAGTACCATAAAGGTAGTGTCTCCAAATCTTCAGGGCAAACACCACTGCTCCCAACTCTAGGTCATGAGTTATGTAGTTCTTCTCGTGCACTTTTAGTTGTCTTGATGCGTAAGCTATGACCTTAGTCCTTTGCATCAGTACCGCACCTAACCCTTTTATGGATGCATCACAATACACCACAAAGTCTTCATTACCCTCGGGTAGGGCTAGTATAGGTGCTTCACACAACATCTGCTTCAATGTCTGGAATGCCAAATCTTGATCCTCTTTCCACTCAAATTTCTTGTCTTTTTGAGTTAACTCCGTCATTGGTTTAGCTATCTTGGAGAAACCTTCAATGAATCTCCTATAGTAACCAGCAAGACCTAAAAATTGGCTGATCTTCGTGGGTGTTGTTGGAGTCGCCCAATCCTTCACGGCCTCGATCTTAGCAGGATCAACGTGAATACCACTGCTGTCGATTACATGCCCAAGGAATTGCACCGTGTTTATCCAAAACTCACATTTGGAAAACTTTGCATATAACTTCTCCTTCCTTAGCAGCTCTAGTATGGTCTTCAAATGTTCCTTGTGTTCTTCTTCATTACGAGAATAGATGAGAATATCATCGATGAATACAATCACAAACTTGTCCAAGTATGGTTTGCAAACTCGGTTCATGAGATCCATGAATACCGCAGGCGCGTTTGTCAAACCGAAAGGCATAACTTGGAACTCGTAGTGTCCGTACCGGGTTCTAAAAGCCGTCTTATGAACGTCTTCCTCTCTAACCCTTAGCTGATGATATCCTGACCTTAAATCGATCTTTGAGTATATGCTAGATCCTTGCAATTGGTCGAAAAGATCGTCAATTCTTGGCAATGGGTAACGGTTCTTTATCGTCAGCTTATTCAATTCTCGGTAATCGATACACATCCTAAAGGATCCATCTTTCTTTTTGACAAATAAGACCGGTGCTCCCCAAGGTGAGGAACTTGGTCTAATGAAACCTTTGTCAGAAAGTTCCTTTATTTGTTCAGCTAACTCTGTCATCTCGGCCGGTGCTAAGCGGTATGGGGCTCTAGCGGCAGGCGCGGCTCCTGGTGTAAGCTCGATGTGAAACTCCACTTGCCGTGCTGGTGGTAATCCTGGTAAGTCCTCTGGGAATACGTCCAAAAAGTCTCTAACGATCGGTACGTCTTCCACTTTCTTTTCGTGATCTTCTTCTCCTTCCTTTTGTGTTATTTGAACCAAGAATACTGGACATCCCTTCTCAATGTATCTTTGGGTTCTAATACATGAGATGACTTCTAGTCTTGATCCATTCTTCACTCCACTTCTTTCGCCTTGTATGATTAGTACATCGTTTCCATAAGGAACACGGACGCACTTCTCATGACATACAATTTCCGCGTGATGCTTCGACATCCAATCCATTCCAATGATGACGTCAAAACTTCCCAATTCTATGGGGAGTAAGTCGATACTGAACGAACGATCTTGTAACCTTACACTACATCCTTTCAGAATAGCGTTGGTGGTTACTGACTTCCCATCGGCTAATTCTACGTTATACTTAACATCTAACGCAGTAGGGGTAATATTTAGGCGTTCACTAAATACAGATGACACAAAACTCCTATCCGCACCAGAATCAAATAGTACTGAAGCATAGTTGTTATTGACTAGAAACGTACCAGTCACAACATTGTTGTCTTGCACCGCAGCTTCAGCACAGAGATGATACACTTTGCTAGGTGCCGTGAATCCTCCAGGAGTACTAGTTGTGGCTCGGTTATTCCCTCCCCGGTTCCCTTGATTCTGCTTCTGGTTTCCTTGGTTGTGATTCTGATTGCCTCGAATCTGGTTACCACGACCTTGGTTCCCACTGCTTGGACACTTGTTCTTGTAGTGACCTTTCTCTCCACATCCAAAGCAAGTGACATTTGCTCCTTGGCCACCTTGTGTTCCAGGTCCTCTTTGGTTAGTAGGACGAGGTGGTGCTCGACATTCCTTTGCCATATGTCCGGCCTTCCCACAATTGTAGCACGTAGGGGGACATGCTCCTTCGTGGTGTCGGCCACACTTTCCACAGAAAGGAAGTCTTCCAGCGTAGTTTCCAGTATTACCTTGTCCAGCAGTAAACACCCTTGCTACTTCTTGTCGCTTGTTCTGGTTGTAGTTGTTTGTGTTGTTGCTGTTGTTGGTATTGTTGGTATTGTTGTTGTAGTGGTTGCCAGACCACTTCCTTTTATCCCCAATATTTTCTCCCAACTCTTGTACCACTTGGTACATCAGACTCTGAGCCATATCGATTGCCTCGTGCAAATCAGTTGGCTTGGATGAAGTCACATTCCCTTTGATGCTCAAAGGTAGTCCTTCAATGTATCGCTCCAACAATCGGTCGTTGTTGGGCACCATTTCGGGACATAGCAAGATCAGCTCTTGAAAGCGCTGATTGTAAGCAGTAAGAGCAGTACCCTTGACCTTCAGGTTCCACAGCTCAACCTCCATCTGCTTGACTTCATTTCATGGACAGTATTTCCTCACAAACATAGCTTTAAACTCACTCCAGGGCGTCGCTTGGGCAACGTCAATGGTCACCGCACGAGCATAGACGTTCCACCAAGTCAAAGCACCATCCACTAACGTGCTTGACGCAAACTTCACCTTATCAGCTTCAGCAACATTGCTAATCCCAAATTGGGATTCTAGCTTCTCAAAACATCTGGTTAAACCTACTGCTCCTTCAGTACCGCGGAAACTTACTTGCGTAACTGCACGAAATTCCTTGTAGGTACAAGTCCGTGCAATAGCATTAGTAGCTCCTTGGTTGGTCTCCTCCTGTGTGCTTGCTGTACGATTTGCTTCGGCTGTTGTGATTTCCTCGGCCACTCGTTCGGCTATCATTTGACTTAGCATGACGGTATCAATTCCACCGGTAGTAGCTGGTGGATTCTGCGTTTCGGATCTTCTAACTGGCGCCATAATCTAAAAAGGTAATAGGACAATGAGTTTTGCCAGACATAACATGCATGGCACACACAATACAATTATGAAATGCTCCAGGGTATAATACACAATATATAATGATCTCACAATTTTTGTAACCCATAATATCATTCATAGAATTGTTTGGTGGTACATCATAGTTTGTCATACATAATAAAATAAAATAAAATGCCAACTAGCTAAGATAAACTTCAAAGCTTAGTGGTCATACAACGATAAGTCAATGGTACAAGATAAATCTAACTAGTGCCCTCACGGCGCTGATGAAGCTCTCTCTCCAACTCTGCTAACCTCCTCTCAACCACGATCTCACGAGCCTGTAAATCTCTAAGTCTAACATCGGTATCATAACAAGCGGCTCTAAACCTCTTATCCAAGTCTGCAACAGGGTCTTCCACAGGTGCCTCTAGTCCGCCTGTCTCAACCAATGGCTCTACTCCCCAATGGGTCATCAGGCTCTCGATCTCCTCAAGACGAGCATTCGGTATGGTATCCATCTGATCAAGAACAGTATAAAGCTGTCCTCGTAGACGGGTCACACAAACCGTCAACACTGTCTCATCCCTAACTAGACTCTTCTTTGCCAGTGCCTCCAGCTTATCCTGCACCTCATTATACTCTTCACCTAAAGCCTCTACAGCATCCTCCAACCTGTTTAATCGTGTCGTCACACATCCATCTGCTGCCCCAAGCATCACCACTGTCGATGTAGCTCTCCTAGGAAGAGGATTCGTAGCTCTCGGCCCAGTAGAGATGCCAGCATCAACAAGCATCTCCTGGTACACAGCAGGTACAGTCTCTGGTGGTGGTAGTAGTAGTGGTACCTCTGGGACAGGACTGGCAGGTGTGCGGGCTGCATGCCTGTCAGTGGCAGTGAAGGGTATGAGGGGTCGGTAAGGTGAAAGTGGTGGTCGAGCAGCTCTCCCCCGAAGACGTCGTCTCACATAGTAGAAAGGTAGAGTACCAGGTGCTGGAACAGGGATGTCAGTCCTCTCCCCTTCGTCTTCAGATGAAGATGAGGAGATGTGGGCTAGGGAAACCTCAGGAGTAGCAGCATATGTAGTAGGAGGGTCCTCAGTGTCAGTGACCTCCATAGGTTCACCTTCCCCATCGGTGAACTCCATATCATCATCCTCTGTCTCCTCTATCGTCTCATCCCTAGTGACTGATGCCTGACCTGGTGACTGCACCACATCAGCGTCTAGGTCATCCTCTCCTCCGCCTTCTAGGCTAAGTACGTCGTCAGCTGATGCATCAGGGATACGGATCGGTGAACGATGAACCTCCTCAGTCTCTCTCTCAGTCTCATCATCTGAAATCATCCGGTACCACGGATATCCTGATGGTGATCCTCTAGGTAGTCCTACTGATGAACTGATAGTCGACTGTGAACTACGGTTGTAGTACGCTCCTGTAGACGTGGAATCATCAGAAGAAGACATCGCTGTAATCATAAACAAAATAAATGTGTGTAAATATCTTATAAAATTAGTCCGTAAAAAGGGACATTAACATAACATAGCAATCATTGTTGAATCCACATGTATCCCATATAACATAATTCAGATTTTGTTGTTGCACATGTAACCCATGTAAATATACCTCGTATTTGTTAAATCACATGTATCCCATTTATTACTTATCTATGTCCATGTATCTACATATACTTAATACTTACAATCCGTATGATAATCGATTAAACACATAGCAGTTATAGTCTAGAGTTACTAAATGCAACCTAGTTCTCTATAACCATGTCTCTGATACCAATCTGTCACACTCCCAAAATATCAGAGTATAATGGCGACAAGGGAGTGGTGACGTCATGATTATCATACACACACAGTTACAAAGAACGACCTCTAAATGAGACGTTCGGAAAATAGATCACTTGTAATTGATAAAATAAATAGTTTTAACATAGTGTTGAAGCATAAAACTGGTTACAGTTACAAAACATAGTTTTCCGAATAGTACAAATGATCTTTGTTTCAAGAGAAATGACGGCAATGCATGAGACCTCACTTAGAATCTTCCTTCTTAATACCTGAGAAAAACATTGCTAAAGTGTCAACATAAAGTTGGTGAGTTCATAGGTTTAGTTAATTTGAAATGTTTAATGAACCACAAGATTTTCCCAAAAGTGATGACAATATAACAAATACAAAGTCATCCTAAAAGTATTTATTACAGTCTAAGCTCGTGACACCGAAGCGTTAACAACACCGGTAGTATAATCATATAAATGTAGCCCAACTGGATGCCTAAACCCACGACATCCTATATCAAACTCAAATGAAACTGTGCCCGCTTGTCCCCTTGTTGGACAAGACAGACAGGGACGTCAATCCCGATAGATCTATCCATAACATTCGCGCTTACACAAAGTAATTAACGGTTCACGATTCACGGGCCAAAGCAACTGGGTTTTTAGTGGGACTTAGACTAATATATAAATCAGTAAATGCACTTGTGTTCATACGTTAAATCAAGCAATGTCTCACCCCAAAAAGCAGTAAAAATAGTTAAACATGGGGCTATAAACTCACCTCGTAATTCAGCAAAATGACGAAGATAAAGGTAGCTCGAGAGTACGGTTACGCTAGCCGCGACCTATTTAATTATAAGGATCGTGTTACGATATTAAAATTTATACTAGTAAAAAGACGTGACACCCTAGTTGTGCTTGACAATACCTTTCGTTTACGGAAAAACACGATACATAAAAGTCGGTTATTAAACGATCGAGGTTTACGGGTTAAATAATATGTTTAAGTTACAAGTTTTCGTTTTGGGCTTTAAATAAACCCATACACCAAAACTGGCCCAACCAAGCCCAACATCCCCACCCCATGGCCCGGCCCAAGGGTTATTAAACCCGGCCCGGCCCACTGTCGATACAAACAAGGAAAGGGAAGGAGTAAATACGTGTGTTGGTTACACACACATATCAAAAACACTCAGTTATCTCTCTCTCTCTCTTCTCTCGAAACACTCCCACCGCCCCACTTCTCTCTCTCTCTAAAAAGTGGATCGGATCTCATCTCCCATGGCTAAGCTTGTTCTTCAGATAAATACATAAATCCTTTGTGATGGTTTGTGGTGATTAAGTCGCGTGGGATGTGGGGTTTCATCCCCACATCAAACCGATTCGGTTTTCATGGTGTTCTTCCCCAGGGTTTGAGTTATTCATCATCATTCAGAGATAAGTTTTCATCCTCTTTTTCTTTTTAAATAAAATGGTCTAATGATTTTTGTTTATAAAAGATTTGTGGTTTTAAATTATGTGTATAAACATGCTGTGAACAAGAGGCTCTCGAATTTAATAATAAACAAATTAGGGTTTCGAAAATATTTGGGGGTGTTTCTAAATCTCATGTTTAAATACAATTAATTAATGTTTTCTATCATAAAAACATGTTAATTTCAACATATGAACGATTTGTAAAAATTAGGGTTTCGTCAAATTCGGGGGTTTATTCATAACTTGATTCCAATTAAATTAATTAATAGATTCGGGTTTGGATTGGGTTTAATTAGGGTTTTAATAATTAAAATGAAATTAGGGTTTATATAAATTGGGGGTTTTTGTATACGGTTGATTATTTAAAATTAATTAACGTTTTTGGAATGTATAAAGTATTAATTTCGTAATTAAAAAGGTTTACAATTTTTAGGGTTTCGAATTAAAAGGGGGTTTTTATACCCGCGGCATATTTGAGGGTTTTATGATGTTTCTGTAAAATAAACTAGTTAAAATCTTGGATTATGGTGACTTTGAGTGGTAAGGATTTCGGCAGAAAACAAGGACCTTGGTTGTCTTGGTTTGGTTCTCGGTTTGGTCTCGGTTTGGGTCTCGGTTTGGGTCGGTTTGGGTGTCGGTTTGGTTGAGAGAATTAATGGGGTCATGGTCAAGTTCAAGTAAACAATGCTATGATTTATCTTTTCAGTTTTGATTAAAATAGAACCGTAACAAAACTAACACATTCATTTTATTTTCGCAGGTTTGGTCAATGACGAGCACAACTAAGATTTATTCAGAAAAATGAAGAGATGATTTAAAAGACTCACAATGGATGATTAGGTTTCGGTTTGCAGGTGTGGACGAGAAAGGATGGATCGGCTTGACACTACACTTCACTTTCACCCAGGAATTGTGTTTGAAAACTTGTCCAGGAACAATGTTTGTAATATTGGACTGTGAATATTGTTTGTGTGTTATGTTTGGACATTGGACAAAATTTGGACTGTATTTAATCTTGTATTATTAGTTTAGGGTTAGTCTCAAACTGAATTTGGTAAGCTTGTGATGTACCCATTTTGGGTAAACTTGGCATGTGTGCTGGATTGTAGTGCTTAGTGGATGAATAAACTATAAAATTAAGTTGTGACTGAAAATAGACTCTTTCTAAACAAGCTTTTGATATAAAAGTGAATAGGGGTTCACAATTTAAATGTTTGTACATGATGCACCAATATACCACTCGGCTCAGGTTTGACGAATGTTTAAGTCTTAGACGCGAAAACTGAATATGCACGACTCGATAACAACTTGACACACGATCCAAATCAAAGACAAATATACGTGACCTCAAGGGATTTAGTAAGTACTTCAAATAGACATACGGCAAAACATAATACGTTTAACAACTTCATGTATTACATTCATAATTTAATAGACGCGAAAACTCGAGATGTTACATTTTCTCTCCCTAAAAAGGGCTTTGTCCGTAAAGCAAAGTAAATAACACATTTATATCGACAACTCATCGGTAAATAATTAAAGTACTCCATTATATGAAGAATTTAAGATGGAAATTTGACGGATGTCACAGGTCTAGTCAAGTATTAGTCGTTAAACTTCTTAATATCTTTGGTGAATTTACTCGTCTTTAGATATTACTCATACAATTTAACATCAATTAAACCTACACCAAACTCATCAAATATGTTATACCCTAATGATCAAACTAATCACGCAAGATGTAAATTCATGATTCTTACCCATCCTCAAGAAAACTCATCAACAACCTAAGTTGTGTAACGACTCGCACTTAACTTAGTCTCGCAACCCAATCAAACAAGAACAGCCTTGAGACCTTGTTAAGTATCGTTATACCTATTAACATTTTTGATGATTTGTCTTGTTTTGGGTTTACTCACGACTTATTATCAACCATTACTAAATCTCAGCGTGTCCAAGTACTGTTTTGGCGTATATTTTTATTTCAGCGTATATCGATATAGGGTAACATAGAAACACACAAGTGTTTAAATAGTTCATAGTAGTCCAGTGGACTTTTTTTAACAAAATACGTAATAGCATATGTATGTGTATGTTTTACTCCAAATAAACATGGCACAAACCATCTTAGTTCGATTTAAACATGGCACAAACCAGCTTAGTTCGATTAAACATGGCACAAACCATCTTAGTTCGATTAAACATGGCACAAACCATTTTAGTAGCACAAAAATCCAAACAAGGATGTTAAGTCTTTTACTTCAAAATATAAGAAAAAAAATCGTCTTAGTACACATTCCTATAAGTACATCTTACATAAGGATCATTCAAACAAGGCAGAATATACTTAATGCTAATTACACGTAGCAATAAAGTTTTAAACTAACATGGCAAATCACATGGAATACTTCAAGTCACAACTTACTTTTATCGAAGACGCGGAGTGAAGTGGTTCTTGGAGATTTTTGAGTTAGTTATAGTCTAGAATTATTTTTCCCAAAATTAAATTTTTGACTCACGTTTATAAAAATCATTTTATAAAATAACCTAGTTCTCTATAACTACGGCTCTGATACCAATCTGTCACACCCCCAATTTATCAGAGTAAGGCAACACAATGGGGTGCGACGGTCATGACTATCACAAGACATAGATACAAAGAACGACTATTTAAAAGCCGTTTTCTTTTAATTAAAAGCATAAACTTGTTCGGAAGCGAATTACACAAGATCATAATAAAACATTGTTTCAAAAGACTTTAACATTGATCCAAATATCCATACACTAGTCACGACCATTTTCATTTAAAAATCTCCCATGCATAACCACGTCACTCCTCCATCTTGATACCTGAGAAAAACATTGCTAAAGCGTCAACACAAAGGTTGGTGAGTTCATAGGTTTAAGTTTAAATAGTGTGATGAACCATAAGATTTTCAAGGCAACCGACATATAATCTTATAACAAATACAAGATTATAATCAAAAGTATACGTTCCAACAACCTACATCTAAGCTCATGACACCGAAGCGTTAACCGACCAACAAGATATAATGAGAGCCCGAGCAAATGCCTATCCCAAAGCATTCGTAATGACTCAAATGTAAGTGCATCTAATTTGATCACACAACCAACATTAGATAGGGAGGTCAACCCCAATAGATCTATCCATAACATTCGCGCTTACACAAAGTAATTAACGGTTCACGATAGTGGGCTAAAGCATCTAGGGATATCGCTACTTAGACATCATGTAGGCAAACGTATCAGTTTAAGGCACTTATGTTCATCCGTTAAAAACAAGCAATGTTCTCACCCCAAAATAGTTAAAACAATTAAAAGTGGGGCTATGAAACTCACCTCAATGTTATAGCAAAGATATAAAAAGGTGAAGGCACCGAGGCGGATTACGAACAACACTGTCAAACTCTATCCGCAACCTAGATAATAATAAGGTATGCTTAACTAAATGCGTTACAGAAGGTGCTTGTCCCTAGTATGTGCTTGAGTCTATTTAAATAAATTGATAGTTTTTAACACTTGTGAAACAATCAAAGTGTAGATATTTAATTGGGATATATTTAGCAATATTGACCAATTCGTAGTCGAGCCAGTTTATTTAGTTAAGTCATTTAATTAGTCAAATATCTTAAATATATTTTGTATTAAATTAAGTTTATAAATCCAGTTTTTAATTATTAAAGTAAAAACAAATAAGAATTTTTAAAGTAACTAGCATGTCGGATGTTGGGAGACATACAACATTTGATATGTGAAATTGGAAATGTTAACAACAACAACTAAAATCATGGGCACGTTTACTTAGGGTAATAGTGATCTCGGTAGTTTCTCGGCGTGAATAGCGGACTCAATAGTAGCAAGCAGAGTAAACCGCAAGTACCGTTTGGTAGCTAGCCAAGTGGTCTATGAGTAGGCGTTTTAATTTTTATAAACCGAAGTCGTTTGATGCGCTAAAATCATTGTTTAAAGTAGGGGTCGTGAAACTGTTTTAAGATTTACGAGTTTAATGGGTCAATTTCGATCTAGTCTATGGTTCTCGATAAAGAGTTTTGGGACGAGCCAAAAGTATACTCGTGTAGATGGCGTGGCCATCTACAATTTTCATTGTTTAACCGTCTCGGGGCAAGGTCGTTTCGGGGGTTTAATATAGGTCGGAAAAAGGTCGAGTGAAGATTAGTTTAAAACCATTATCAAAAGCATTGTTACTAGTAAAAATGTCATGTTTCACACACCTGTTTTCAAGGGCTGTTTCGACCTCGATACTCGACTATATTATGTAGTTCTTTTTGCGTCCAAGACTTGACACTAAAGGCTATGTCACGAGCTACGTGTCTCGACTTGTAACGCGTTGTGTTGTTTTTAGATCAGGGTCGAAAAGGGGTCGAATGGAGACTATATGCTAGTTCAAAGTTTGAAAACATGGCTACTGTTATTTGTCAGTGGTAAATACCGCTCGTCTCAAATACTTGTTTTAAAGAGGTTGTCATCTTATTAGTAGGTTAATACATTTGTTGACATTTTAGAGCTCAAGCACAATACTAGACCATGAATGCTTAACAAACGAAAAATGAGACAAGTATATTGTACGTACCCCAGGAGCGTGGGAGAACTACAAACACGCTAACACGCGCAACAAATACCTACGCACGAAAACACGACAGCTTCTGCTCACGAATATACTTGAACTAAAAAACAAACACTAACTCTTGAAACACCTCCTCTCGTGACCGGCGAAGTAAAGAAGATAAACTATGGCTTTGTTTTCCTTTAACAACCTAATGTAATACTAGGTAAATATTTGGGTTCGTAGTGTCTGTTGTTGCTTATGCTTATGGTGAATCAAAGAAAATGAAGGGAGATTATTAACTATGTGTGACTTTTGTGCCTAGTCGAATCACAGGAGGATAATAAGGTTGTTGTGTTTGTTATATTGTGTGGAATAGGTACCCTATTTATAGAAGAGCCAAGTGATTAGGAGAGTAAACAAACTTAGTTAGTGTTTTATGGTTTTGGTTAGATTGCAACTAGATTGTTCAACTAGTAACTAACATGGATACAAGTGAGATGTTGGGAAAGAGGAAAGTACTCATGTGTTGGGCAGGGAAAAAGAGGAGATGCATTTTCCCAATGTATGACAACCTTAATGAGTTTGGTGAAGTACTAATATTTGAATGTCAAAGACCATGAGGCCTTTAGCTTTGTTCGCTGGTTTTAGGGGGAAAGAGGGAGGCAAGAAGTACTACTATTTATTGTAATTGTTGTACAAGTTTAAAAATCAACTTATGGGAGAGATCATGATAAAAACGTGGGTTTTGAGTGAAAGATGGGGGAACCGGTTGTTGGTGTAGGATAAATGAAGGATAATGGTTTTTCTTATAGTGTAATTTCATATATTTGGTAAAGTTTTACTTGTGTAAAATAAAAGGGTTTAAGTCTATAAATGAGGTTTCAAGCTTAAGTAAAAAAAAATAAAAAAAAATGTGTAGGACCTAAACTGGTTAGGATAATTTAGGAGGAATGTCGGATACATTTTTCTAAGTAAGTTAAGAGGTATTTTGGGTGAATAGCTAAATCTTAAATCGTAACACTTGAATTAAATCGTCGATTATAAATAGGAGTCGGTTCACATAATAGTGATTTATATATATATATTCTTGCACCCAACGTAGATAAACTAATATTCATTTAAGTAGGAAATTCTATGAACGTAACATAAATTTTAAACTCGTACCTAATTTTCGTAGAACAAATCGGAAACTTCAATAGACACACAAGTCTAACCCGTAAACGTCGCGTTTATCATAAACTAAATAGTTCAAAACTCGTGATTGTTACAGATTTGATAAATCCAAGGTTGAGTGCTACAATTGTCATCGTATGGGGCACTTCATGAGGGAATGCAGATCTCCAAGAAGATCTGATGCTGGCAAACCCTCAAGCCAAATTGTTAAGGCTCAGGATCCTAAGGCCATGGTTGCAGTGCAAGAAATTGATGCTATGGGATGGGATTGGAGCTATTTGGCCAAGGATGGGGAAGAGGATAAAGCTTTGGTTGTTGAGATAGAAGAAGAAGAGCATGTCCAATATGCTCCCATGGCACACTCCTCCTCTTCATCAGATAATGAGGTATACGATGATGCTTTTTGTAGTAAGGGTTATAGGTTAAATACTAAGAAACTTAACAAAGAGGTGTTAAGGTTGTTAGATGATGTGAGTACTGAAAGATGCAAACTGTCTAACTATCAAATTGCTCTCACTCAAACTGAGAAGACAGTTTCTGAGTACAAGAAAATGGGATTTGACTTAAAAGATAAAATAAATATCTTAAAACATGAGTTAAATGCTAGTAATGATGTTAGGAACATCATAGAAAGGGTTAATAGTGAGTTACAAGCTAATTTAGATGAGGCCATAAAGAATAAGGATAATGTTGACCTTAAAATTCAGAGATTTGATAAGGCCACACAAACCCTAGGAGAATGTGTTAATAAACAAAGGGATCCTAAGGACATGACTGGGATTGGGATGAAAGACTATACTGTGGTTCCACCACCAGCTGGGGACTTCTATGGTGTCCAAAGAAAGGACCTATCTTGGACTGGTCTACCAGAACTCCAAGAGGAGGAATTTATTCCTCCACCAAGAGTCATTACCCCAGTTGAAGAGTATCAACAGAAGTTGACTAACTTGAATGAATGGAAGAAAGCCAACCCTAACTTGTTTGTTAAGGGTGGCTTGTTGTGTGAAAGTCCTAATGAGTCAACCCCTATTAAGGTAACAAACCCAATCACTGGTAAAACTGTTGACCTTGGCTCAAACACTGTTTGAAAACCTAGCATCAAGTATGCAGAAATGTATAGGAATACTAGGTCAGCTAAAAGCCAAGTTAGTAATGATGGAACAGGCTTCTTCTCTTCTAGACCTAGGGTTGTGTCTAGAAAAGCCTGTTACACTTGTGGTAGATTTTCACATTTAGCATATAAGTGTGTCAACGCTGTTAAAAAGTCAAACGTTGTCAGACCCAAAACTTTTGTGGAGCAAAGTCCACAAGTTGTTAGACCAGCCCCATTCTTCACTAGAGGGTCTAACACTCATGGACAAAGACCATTTCAAAAGACAAATATTTGGTCTTATAGGCAATGGGTTTCTATAGCAAACCCTAGGTTCAACGCTGAAACGGGTAATTTTAGCGTTGACAAGAAAAAATCCAACGCTGACAGAAACGTGACCAGACCTAAATATTTGCAACCACAGGGTAAGGGGTCTAAAGCTTCTTCAAGCTTGACATGGAGACCTAAGCAAGATCAAAACCCTAATGATAATGGGATTTTTATGACCTACAACAGGTTTAATTATATTTCAAAGGTCATTAATAAGTGTGTAAACACTTATCCTTTTACCACTTATTTCCAATAATAACAAGACCAAAACGTGTATTTTATGTCGTAAAAGTCGGAATTATGCGTGGTTTGTGTTTTTATTGTGTTTTAGGACCAAAAGATGAAAAAGGAAGAAAACACGGGCTTTCACGGGCTTTTATCGAAGAAAACGAGAAAAGACGAAGTCAAGAGATCAAGAGTGCTTAAAGAACGGATGTCCAAGACCTATTCTGAAGATTTATCGAAGAAAAAGTCTAAAGACGGAAGTTTAATGAAGTCAGAGAACTTAAGTCTAAATTAAAGAATAAAATTATTAAGACAAGTTCAAATCTCGAGACGACGTCGAAAGACAAAGAATTAAATCGAGTCGAGAAGAAAAGAAAGAAGGAAGCACCACACATGCACTTCCCATTTCTCTATAAATACCCTCCTAATCACATTAGGAGGGTGGTTAGCTAGTTTTAGTTTTTCATTTTTCTTTCTAGTTTTTAGAGAGAGAAAGTTCCCAACTTTCTCTCACTAAGTTTCATCTTTTTCTTTCAAGTTTAAGGTTTGATTCATTCTTGTATTTGGATTTCATTAATCTAATTCAAGTTAAGCTTTTTGTTCTTTAATCTCTTTCTACCTTTCTTTATTTTACTTAGTTCTTAATCCGAAAGTCCATGTTTGATCTGAATGGTTCTCAGTTCGTGTTGATTTTAGTGTTTCGTGATTAAAAAGTTAATCTTTCTTGTTCTACATAAGCTCTTGAACGTATAAGCTATAATCTCGTCATGCTTATTGGCTTATTCGATTGATTTCGCTTATTTACGTTTAAGTTTTCCTAAAAGATTTATTGTTCTAAATCCGTTTTATAGAAGTTCGAATGTTTAAGATTTCAAAAGTTTGAGAATTTGTGCTTATTTACTCCTTTAGAAGTTTGAAAATGCTTATTGGTTACTGCTTATTTGCTTGAGCTTATTTCCCTTTTGGACGCCTTTTCCATCTTAGGAGGGTTTACTTGGTCCCGATCTTGTTACGATTGCATAGACTGCGATCTGGTTCCTTCCCTGGTACGATCCATACCCACGATCACTCATTGCGATCTGGGGTGCGATCGGGTCTCTCTTCCCTACTTCGATCGCATTGATTGCGATCGGTTTGTTACGGTCCGGAACCACGATCAAAGACCACGATCACTCATTGCGATCGTGGTTGCGATTTGGTAGTACGATCGCCCCTCCCATCGTACTAGTGAGTACGATCGAATCTCTTTTGTTGTAATCGCATTGAGTGCGATTGGTGGGTACGATCCACATTGCGACTAGGTTACGATGGAATGTTGCGATGGATCATTGCGATGGAATGGTTACGATGGAGTGCGATCGCAGTGCACATTTATTTTAGTCTTTGTTTTATTTTCCTAAGTTTTCAAATTTACTCTTTCCCGCCTTTTGTCTTAATATATTTTAAACATCTTTCTTAGTTTTTAAACACTTACATTTTAGTTTCTAAGGTTGCAAGCTTTTATTTGTAGTTTAATTTTAAGACTTCTATTTTACTCAACGACAATTTTAATTACTTGCATTTAGTTTAAAAATTAGATAACCAAACCAAACCATTCTCTTGTTCACCAAAAGGCAAATGAGTCGCACTTTAGATTGGAAATCAATTCGAAGAGATTTGGAACAACGAAATTATTTTATACTAGGGTAAAACCATGTATTAAATGGCGCCGTTGCCGGCTCTTTTCGTTAAGATTAACGGTTTCTAGTGAGAGACGCATTGAATTTTGGGATCCGTTCTTTGAACGTTATTTTCCTTGCTTTAAAAACTTTCAAAAACCCTAAAAAATATAAAATTCTTCAAAAATACAAAAACATTGAAAAATCATAAAAGCAATTCTTTTCCAAAGGTTTGCACCAAAAAGATTATATAGATATTCTCTCTGTATATTTTTCTTCTGTAGGTTTATGCGTATTAGATCTTCAAACTATTCTGAGCCCGAGACTCGTGAAGATTTAGATATGGCTGGTGTTCATAACAACAATAATAACCCACCTCTACCCAATTTGAATAACAATAACAACAACAACAATGTCCCCCTACCTGATTTACGAACAATCGAGGAATTGTGTCAACCCACCATGAACGGACGCGGAGGCACGATTGCGCCGATGCACATCACGGCTCAGGAGTTTTCGTTGAAGCATCACATGATCCAACAAGTGCAAACTAACCCATTTCGCGGAATTCTAGATGATGATGCCAACAAACACCTCGACAAATTCATTACCATCACCCAAAGCATGAAGTCACCCGGTGTTTCTATGGATGAACTTCGCCTTCAACTATTTCCCCACTTGCTTTCTCACCATGCCAAAAAATGGTTTGACCGTCTCCCAAAGAATTCTATTCATACTTGAAATGACATGACTCAACGCTTTTTGTCGCGCTACTTCCCACCATCCATGGTCACAAGCCTTCGTAACCAAATTAGTGGATTCATGCAAGACAATGATGAATCGCTCTTTGATGCTTGGGAATGATACAATGATTTGATCGACCGTTGTCCGAACCATAACATGCTCCCCGTCACTCTCATTGATACTTTCTACAATGGTCTCACTTTTCGTGATCGTGACACGATCAACGCCGCCGCCGGTGGTACTTTTATGAAAAGGAGACTGGAGGAGTGTAGAGAGTTGATTGAAAACATGACTACTCACCACAAGAATTGGGATTCATCCGCATCCTCAAGATCTAACCCGAGAGTCAATGTTTCTTCTACTACTTCCAATCCCGAGATAACCGAACTTACCCGACAAATCGCGGAGATGAACAAGAATTACATGACCATGGCCACAAACCCCTTTCAACAAGCTAAAGCCGTTTCTATTTCTTGTGACACATGTGGTGGTCCTCATTCTTACAATGATTGTCCTTCCACTCAAGGCAATTTTTCTGAAAACGTTAACGCGGCATACGGTACTTATCCCACAGGAGGCTATCAAGCTCGTCCTCAAGGAGACCGTAACTTGCTAAGTTATCGTTCAAACAACTATCTTGCTCCACCAGGTTTTCCTCCTCTAAACCAAAACCAACAACAAAACTATAACCGAAATAACCAATCTCAACCTCGTGCTAACAATCAATATCAACCCCAAAGAAACCCATACCCACCTCAAGGAAATTCTCAAGCTTACCAAGCTCCACCTCTTAATCAACCGATGGCATTGAATCAAGACGTCGAGACGTTCATGAGGACTAATAGAGAGATGGTGACGAATCTTCAGAGTCAATTCATCAACTTGAGGGGAGAAATGGCGAAACAAGGGAGCGATATTCGAGCCGAGCTAAGGAATGACATGGTGAAACAAAGCAATGATATTTGTGCCGACATGAGAGACTCTTTCAGCACCCAAGCGGATAATTTACGTGATATGTTAGGTTCGCTCTTCCAAGGTAATCAACCCTCTTCTTCGGGTACTCTTCCGAGTAACACCGTTGCGAATCCAAGAGGGGAGATGAAATCAATCACCACTCGTAGTGGAAAAGATTATACGGAACCCGAGCTTCCTACACCTCCACCCGTGATTGTGAACAAGGAAAAAGAGCAACTTTCCTCACCTCCTTTGCCTTCTACCCCCATTCCCCCACCACCCGTGGTTGTGAGTGATCCTACTCCCCTAAAGCCTTCCTCTTCATCCGATATACCTTACCCTTCAAGGTTGAGGAAAGAGAAGCAAAAGAGCAAGGATGATATTCAGGTTTCAAACTTTCTCAAAATGTTTAAACAATTGAATTTTAACATCTCCTTTGCTGAGGCTCTCGCTCACATGCCTAAATACGCGAAGATGTTTAAAGATCTTCTAAGTGAAAAGGAGAAGCTTCTTGACATTGCTCAGACCCAACTTAATGAGAATTGCTCCGCGGTTCTCTTAAGGAAACTGCCCACCAAACTTGGTGATCCGGGTCGTTTCTTGATTCCTTGCAACTTCCCGGGAGTAGAGAATTGCATGGCCCTAGCCGATCTAGGTGCCAGTATAAACTTAATGCCTTTAAGTGTTTGGAAGCAATTATCTCTCCCCGAGCTAGTCCCCACCAAAATGACTTTGGAATTAGCTAACCGTACGGTTGCTTATCCAGTGGGGATAGACGAAGACGTCTTCGTTGGCGTTGACAAATTCACCTTCACGGCGGATTTTGTTGTCGTTGACTACGTGATGGATCCTCGTGTTCCATTAATCGTTGGACGTCCCTTCTTGAGGACCGGTCGCACTCTCATTGATGTAGCCGCAAGCGAAATAATCATGAGAGTTGGTGACGATAAAATTGTCTTCAACATGGGTAAGATTTCTAAACAACCTTATTCATATGAGAGTGTTAATGCTATTGATGTTCTCGATGAGGCTTGTGAAGAACACTTTCATGATGCTTGCAAAAGTACTCTCTCTTCTCTACCCAATATTGAGACCGTGGCCTCAATTGCTCCGTCATTAACTCCATTTGGAGAAAGTGACTTGGATGATTTTGAAGCTAGCTTGGGTCCTCTCGATCTTAAGTATGATGATTCTCCCACCGATTGGGATGAAGACATTCGTACAATTGAGAAACTTCTCAATGAAGACCCGTTTTCTCCTCCTTCTCCTAAAGAGGTGACTAATGATGATCCATCGTTAGTTACACCATCTATTGAGGATCCTCCTACTCTTGAGCTTAAGTACCTACCTCCTCATCTCGAGTACGTTTTCCTTGAAGACAACAAGAAGTTACCGGTCATCATCGCAAAGGACCTGAAAGAAGAAGAAAAATCCCGACTTATCGCCGTGTTGAAGAATCATAAGAAAGCGATTGCGTGGAAGATCTCTGATATTCGTGGAATTGATCCTCACTTTTGCACACATAAAATTATCATGGAGGACGACTTTAAACCCACTATTCAAAGCCAACGAAGGGTGAATCCTAAGATCCATGAAGTTATCAAAAAAGAGGTTATCAAACTTCTTGATGCGGGCATAATCTATCCTATCTCGGATTCACCGTGGGTTAGTCCAGTCCATTGTGTGCCTAAGAAAGGCGGAATCATCGTTGTTCCCAACGAAAACAACGAGATGATTCCTACTCATCTCGTTACAGGGTAGAGAGTTTGTATAGACTATCGCAAACTCAATGATGCTACGAGAAAGGATCATTTTCCCTTTCCTTTCATGGATCAAATGCTTGAACGTCTAGCGGGTAATGACTATTACTGCTTTTTAGACGGTTTCTCGGGTTATTTTCAAATACCCATCGATCTCCACGACCAAGAGAAAACCACATTCACTTGTCCTTATGGAAAATTTGCTTACAAATGAATGCCTTTCGGCTTATGCAATGCTCCTGGGACTTTCCAACGGTGTATGATGGCTATCTTCCATGACATGGTTGAAGAAACTATGGAAGTCTTCATGGATGATTTCTCGGTTTATGATGATTCATTCTCTTCTTGCCTTGCCAATTTAGAACGTATGCTTAAGCGGTGTGAAGACACTCGCCTTGTTCTGAATTGGGAAAAATGCCATTTTATGGTAAAAGAAGGCATCGTGCTAGGACACAAAATTTCAAAAGCCGATCTTGAAGTGGACCGTGCTAAAGTGGATGTCATAGCCAAATTACCTCCACCTTCAACCGTGAAGGGTGTGAGAAGTTTTCTGCGTCACGCGGGCTTCTATCGTCGTTTCATTCAGGATTTCTCTAAAATCGCTCGCCCGATGACCCACCTCTTGGAAAAAGATACTCCTTTTATCTTTTCCAAAGAGTGTATTGAAGCCTTCAATATTCTTAAGGATAAGCTAACTAAGGCACCGGTCTTGGTTACCCCTAATTGGGAGCTACCTTTCAAATTGATGTGCGATGCTAGCGACTTTGCTATTGTAGCGGTTTTGGGCCAAAGAGTGAATAAACACTTCCAACCAATCCATTATGCTAGCAAGACAATGACGGGGGCTCAATTACATTATACGACAACCGAAAAAGAGCTTTTAGCTGTTGTCTATGCTTTTGAAAAATTCCGCCCCTATCTTGTTTTATCCACCACCATCGTGTATACCGACCATTCCGCGTTGAAGTACTTGTTAACTAAGCAAGATTCTAAGCCAAGACTTTTTCGTTGGGTTTTGCTCCTTCAAGAATTCAACATTAAATTCGTGACAAAAAGGGAGCCGAAAACCTAGCAGCGGATCATCTGAGTAGACTTGAGGATCCGTATCAAGGGGATCATCTAAACCAAGAGATCAATGACTCTTTTCCCCTTGAGAATGTCTATTCAGTCCAATCTTGATGACACCCCGTGGTTTGCGGATATTGCAAACTACTTAGCGGGTGGTATTCTCATCAAAGGGTTAACATCCCAAGAAAAGAAGAAGTTCTTTAAAGATGTTAAAACTTACTTCTGGGATGACCCTTATCTATTCAAACAATGTGCTGATCTGATCATTCGTCGATGTGTTGATGGACCGGCAGCTTTGCAAATCCTTGATGCTTGCCATAAAGGACCCACCGATGGTCACTTTGGTCCCAACTACACCGCTAAGAAAGTGTTTGACTCTGGATTCTATTGGCCCACCATTTATCGTGACGCTCACGAAATGGTTAAGCATTGTGATGCTTGCCAAAGACAAGGCAAGATCACATATAAAGATGAGATGCCTCAAAATTTCATACAAGAATGTGAAATATTTGACGTATGGGGCATCGACTTTATGGGGCCATTTCCATCATCCAAAGGGAACAAGTACATCCTCGTAGCCGTTGACTACGTTTCTAAATGGGTTGAAGCTAAGGCTCTCCCAACGAACGATGCAAGGGTGGTTGTGCACTTTTTGAAGCAGCTGTTTGCTCGATTCGGTGTTCCTCGTGCTATAATCAGTGACCGCGGGACTCATTTTTGCAATGATCAATTTACAAGAGTCATGGCTAAGTATGGTGTCAATCACCGTCTTTCCACCGCCTATCATCCCCAAACCAATGGGCAAGCCGAGATTTCCAACTGTGGATTGAAGCGAATTTTGGAGCGTACTGTGGGAGAGCATCGTGCCGCGTGGGCCGATAAGTTAGATGATACTCTGTGGGCTTTCCGTAGCGCATATAAGACTCCGCTTGGTTGTACACCTTATCGTCTTGTGTACGGGAAAGCATGCCACCTCCCCATCGAGCTGGAACATAAGGCGTACTGGGCCTTGAAGTGGGCTAACTTCGACATCAACAAAGCTGGTAATCTTCGCAAGATTCAACTCAACGAGCTCAACAAACTGAGGAATGAAGCTTACGAGAACTCACTGATATACAAGGAGAAGACCAAGATCATCCATGACGCAAGAATCAAGAACCGAGAGTTCTACGTTGGTGAACAAGTTTTACTCTTTAACTATCGGTTAAAGATCTTCTCTGGCAAGTTGAAGAGCCGCTGGTCTGGTCCATTCACCGTCGCCAAAGTCTTTCCATATGGAACCATTGAGCTTTCTCAGCCAAATGGGCCCAATTTTAAGGTGAATGGCCAGCGTTTGAAGCTGTACTTTGGTGAGGACATCTCTCATGAGATGATCCCATCCCTCACCACGTTTCCCATAAACTAACTTTGGGTCGAGTCAGGCTCGTGACTCGGTTATCAAAAATAAGCGCTTCTCGGGAGGCAACCCGTGATCTATCCTTTACTGCTTTGATAATAAGTGTAGGGGGAGCCTCGTATGTGTTGGTTGTCTTGTTTCTTGTGCTGTGTAGGGATTAAAGCTTCAAAGATCCAATCTTGATGACTTTTGATGAATCGTGATCCCGTGTACCCGTCTTCCCGGTTCTATCCTAAACTCTCGTGATTCAATATTTCATATCTTATATGTTCACATTGAAATCACTATAGTTGTCCTTTCCTTAGCAAGATTTAAACAAAGTGCACAATGTCATAAGTGTACGGGAGTTTACTCCCACATGCTTCAACATTGAGGACAATGTTTACATCAAGTGTAGGGGGACTTCTATCGAAGTAAGTGGTCTTTTCCATGAATTTGCCCTCATTTTAACCGGAAATTTTGATTTTTCGACATTTTTCAAAATTTTTAATCTATTTTGGCCTAGTTGTATAGTTGTATTTTCCTTTGTTATGGTTATTTTCTTTCCTTGTTAAAATAAAGTGGTTTTAAATTTTTCAAAGTCGTGAATATTTTGAATCAACCCGAGTTTACTTATCTAAGTTTACTCTAGATAGTATCCTTAACGTGTTTAAGTCAAGTTTTGCTAGGCTTTTATATAGGGAGCTATAAAACGCGAAAGTCTTAACTCTCACGGGTTAAGAACAAGAACTTTTCGCAAGTTCCTATAATTGATCCTAGAGAGTTGTTTATCAAGGGAACTTTAAAATGCGATTTCTAAACTTGAAAAATTATAAGAATTTGTAAGATCCTATAGATGAATCGAAAACCCAAAACTTTGATTTAATAGGCTAAGCATCCACGAGTCTCATTCCTTGAGATTTTAAACTATGGAGGACGAGAGATGATAGAGTCAATTATAAGTTTGGTATTCTTTCGTGAATTTATGTGAATTAATTATGAGCCTCTTCTCCCATCACTTGTTAATAAATTTATCTGCAATAAATAAGGTTGTACGACTTAAAAAGTTACTTAGATTCTAGCCCAAGATCGTTTAAAAGTTGCTCGGTATTAATTAGAGTTCATAGCCAAGGCATAACTTATTGAAGCGGGATGCGAAGATTGGCGAGTCCGAAAGGCCCTAACAAGGCATGAAGGGCTAGATTTTGTTGCTAAAGATCCAAAAGTGATGTGAAGAATCATTTATCGAAAATCAATATGAAGGATCGAGACACACGATGAAAAGCAAGAACTCCCCAAAAGTCATGGAGAAGTCTATCCGAAAAGACCCTAGCAAGGTATGAGGATAAATAGATCCAAGTCCTAAAAGGAGGCGGATCGTTGTATATCAAAGTCCAAAATAAAGATTGGAGAAAAATGAAGGAAGTCGTGGTCTAAAGATGAAGAATCTCTCAAAACTTCAAGTGAAGAAATTCCTATTATGAAGAGAAGACCATAATTTAAAGAACGTCTCTCAAAGATACGAAGTATGAAGTCGCTGCCAAATATCGGTCCGAGAAAGGTCTCAAATCGTGAAGCGAGTTATGCCAAGATATGAACTTTATGAGGTCCCGAGAAGTAGTTTTAAAAGATTTTGTCCTTTAGCTAACTATTGATTAAATCGTCCCACTTTGTTTTCAGCCTAAATAACTATCGAAATAAGTCAAACAATGCATCCTCGTGATCATTCAAGACAAAAATAAAATATAAGAGATACACCTAGGAATAAGGGAGTCTAAGTGAATAACTGGCCCACATGAATTCGTGTTAGTTTGCTAACTTATAATAGCAATGATCTCGTTTTTAAGCTTGGTATGGGGAACATGAAACTTGAGGATGAAAAACGTTCATGGCAGCCAAAACCCAATGTAAGTCTTTAATTTCTTAACTTGTTTTTATCTTTTTATTTAGTGTTGAATAAAGGACAAGGTAGGTAATTTATGATGGAAAATGTAAACCGTGCTTTAAAATTAATGCATTGCATGAGGACATTGCAATGGTCAAGTGTAAGGGATTTAATAAGTGTGTAAACACTTATCCTTTTACCACTTATTTCCAATAATAACAAGACCAAAACGTGTATTTTATGTTGTAAAAGTCGGAATTATGCGTGGTTTGTGTTTTTATTGTGTTTTAGGACCAAAAGATGAAAAAGGAAGAAAACACGGGCTTTCACGGGCTTTTATCGAAGAAAACGAGAAAAGACGAAGTCAAGAGATCAAGAGTGCTTAAAGAACGGATGTCCAAGACCTATTCTGAAGATTTATCAAAGAAAAAGTCTAAAGACGGAAGTTTAATGAAGTCAAAGAACTTAAGTCTAAATTAAAGAAGAAAATTATTAAGACAAGTTCAAATCCCGAGACGACGTCGAAAGACAAAGAATTAAATCGAGTCGAGAAGAAAAGAAAGAAGGAAGCACCACACATGCACTTCCCATTTCTCTATAAATACCCTCCTAATCACATTAGGAGGGCGGGTTAGCTAGTTTTAGTTTTTCATTTTCCTTTCTAGTTTTTAGAGATAGAAAGTTCCCAACTTTCTCTCACTAAGTTTCATCTTTTTCTTTCAAGTTTAAGGTTTGATTCATTCTTGTATTTGGATTTCATTAATCTAATTCAAGTTAAGCTTTTTGGTCTTTAATCTCTTTCTACCTTTCTTTATTTTACTTTGTTCTTAATCCAAAAGTCCATGTTTGATCCGAATGGTTCTCAATTCGTGTTGATTTTGGTGTTTCCTGATTAAAAAGTTAATCTTTCTTGTTCTACATAAGCTCTTGAATGTATAAGCTATAAGCTCGTCATGCTTATTGGCTTATTCGATTGATTTCGCTTATTTACGTTTAAGTTTTCCTAAAAGATTTATTGTTCTTAAATCCGTTTTATGGAAGTTCGAATGTTTTAGATTTCAAAAGTTTGAGAATTTGTGATTATTTACTCTTTTAGAAGTTTGAAAATGCTTATTGGTTACTGCTTATTTGCTTGAGCTTATTTCCCTTTTGGACGCCTCTTCCATCTTAGGAGGGTTTACTTGGTCCCGATCTTGTTACGATTGCATAGACTGTGATCTGGTTCCTTCCCTGGTACGATCCATACCCACGATCACTCATTGCGATCTGGGGTGCGATCGGGTCTCTCTTCCCTGCTTCGATCGCATTGATTGCGATCGGTTTGTTACGATCCTGAACCACGATCAAAGACCACGATCACTCATTGCGATCGTGGTTGCGATCTGGTAGTACGGTCGCCCCTCCCATCGTACTAGTGAGTACGATCGAATCTCTTTTGTTGTAATCGCATTGAGTGCGATTGGTGGGTACGATCCACATTGCGATCAGGTTACGATGGAATGTTGCGATGGAGCATTGCGATGGAATGGTTACGATGGAGTGCGATCGCAGTGCACATTTATTTTGAGTCTTTGTTTTATTTTCTTAAGTTTTCAAATTTACTCTTTCCCGCCTTTTGTCTTAGTATATTTTAAACATCTTTCTTAGTTTTTAATCACTTACATTTTAGTTTCTAAGGTTGCAAGCTTTTATTTGTAGTTTAATTTTAAGACTTCTATTTTACTCAACGACAATTTTAATTACTTGCATTTAGTTTAAAAATTAGATAACCAAACCAAACCATTCTCTTGTTCACCAAAAGCCAATTGAGTCGCACTTTAGATTGGAAATCAATTCGAAGAGATTTGGAACAACGAAATTATTTTATACTAGGGTAAAACCATGTATTAGTCATTACAAAACCTATTGGGATTAACTGGGTATTTCATCCAAAGAGGGATGAACAAGGGGTTGTTATGAGAACTAAGTTTGTTCTTATTGAACAACCAGATGAATCCAAGTCTGCTAAGGCTTGGGTTCCCAAAGAAAACTAACTTGTTTTCTTTATGTGCAGGGCATTCAAAAATAGGTCAATGATTATGGATATTGGGACAGTGGATGCTCCAGGCACATGACTGGGAAGGAAGATTATCTGACAAACTTCACTCCCATTAAGGATGGTGATAAATTTTACTTTGGAGGCGGATATGGAACTATCACAGGCAAAGGAACTCTTCTCACCAAGAACTTGCGTTTTGAGAACGTGTTTCTGGTAAAGGAACTTGATTACAATCTTTTTAGTGTATCACAAGTTTGTGATAACAAAAATAAAGTTCTGTTTACTGATACTGAATGCTTGGTGTTAAGCAAGGATTATAAAATCCCAGATGAGAAATATATTGACTATAGAACACCTAGACATAAAGACATATATAATGTGAATCTTAATGGTATTAGGATGAATAATAATATGTCATGTTTTTATGCTAAAGCTTCAATAGATGAGAGTAATCTATGGCACAGGAGACTAGGGCACATAAACTTTAAGAATATAATCAGGCTTGTGAGACTTGGCTTGGTTGATGGCTTGCCTGAAAAGGCTTTCCACAATGACCACTCTTGTGTTGCATGCCTTAAAGGCAAGCAGCACAAGGTCTCATTCAAGTCTAAACATGTGCACTCTAGTTCCAAACCACTTCACTTGCTGCATATGGACCTATTTGGTCCAACTAATCTAGAAAGTTTGAATGGTAAATCATACTGCTTTGTCATCACAGATGACTTTTCTAGGTTTACTTGGACTTTCTTTTTAGCTATGAAAAGTGACACTGCTGACACTTTGATTGACTTTATTACTCAGATAGAAAAGAAAACAGGTAATGAAGTTAAAATGCTTAGAAGTGACAATGGTAGTGAGTTTAGAAACAAGCTTTTAGATGATTTTTGTGCCAAGAAAGGGATTACTAGGCAGTTTAGTGTTGCTAAAACCCCACAACAAAATAGGGGTGCTGAGAGAAAGAATAGAACCCTAATTGAAGCAGCCAGAACTATGTTGGCTGATGCTCACTTCCCCATAGCTTTTTGGGCTGAGGCTGTGAATACAACATGCTATGTTCAAAATAGAGCATTGGTCAACAAGATACAGAACAAAACACCTTATGAGTTACTTTGGGGAAGGAAACCTAATATTGGTTTTCTTAAACCTTTTGGTTGTCATGTAGTTGTTCTTGATACTAGTGATGCCTTAGGTAAATTTAGTGCAAAAGGTGATGAAGGCTATTTCATGGGTTATTCAGTGCAGAGCAAGGGATATAGGGTTTACCTTAAGAAGGAAAAACGTATACTTGAAAGAGTACATGTTAGGTTTTTAGAAAGTAAACCTAGTGATCCTGAAAGTGGTCCAAATTGGTTGTTTGACTTGGAACCTCTATCTAGGACTTTAAATTATATTCCTGTCACTAATCCAGACATTGTGAAGGTAACTTCAAATGTTGTGGAAGAACAAGTGGTTGATGTTTCAGGTATACAGGTTAATGAAGAGGTTGGATTGCAAGCAGAAAAGTCATCTCCCATACAAGAGTATGTCATAATTCCCATATGGATAGATGCTTTTGTTGCTGCTACTGCTGCTGGAAAGGATAATGGTGGTCCCCAAGTACCACCAATTAACAACATGCATGGTCCTTCAGGCGCTGACAAAGGCAAATCTAGCGCTGACAGGACAAATTCAGACGTTGATGGCTCAAACGTTGACAACAACTCTTCAGGCGTTGATACCCCAAACGCTGACAACCAAGGTTCAGGCGTTGACAACACTCTTGAGCATCTTTTCTCTTCTAATTTTGAACAAGGTGAACCTTCCAATTTATATGAAGATGTTCATCCAAGTATTGATGAAAGAGAGTCTGAGGAAGAAGATATTGGCAACTTGGATAATGAGATTGAAGACACCAGACTTTTTGAAGGAGGAGTTCTCACTTCCACTATGAAGAATCACCCTACTTCTCAAATCATTGGTGATATTATGACTCATGTTTAGACTAGAAGATCTCATCAAAGTCTTGGTGGATTTATTGCCAATATTCACAAGAAGGTTGATACCCCTCTTATGCAATCATGTTTGTTTGCCTATTTTCTGTCACAACAGGAACCCAAGAAGATCTTTGATGCTCTCAAAGAACCAAGTTGGGTGGAAGCAATGCAGGATGAGCTTCACCAATTTGCAATTCAGGATGTTTGGGAGCTGGTTGATTGTCCCAGATATGTCAGACCTATAGGGACAAGATAGGTTCTAAGAAACAAGAGAGATGAAAGAGGCATTGTTGTCAGAAACAAGGCACGTTTGGTGGCTCATGGATATACACAAGAGGAAGGGATAGACTATGAGGAGGTCTTTGCACCAGTTGTAAGGATTGAAGCTATAAGAATATTTCTAGCCTATGCTTCCTGCATGGGCTTCACTGTCTATCAAATGGATGTGAAGAGTGCCTTTCTCTATGGAACAATTGTTGAGGAGGTGTATGGGATGCAGCCTCCTGGTTTTGAAGATCCAGAGAATCCAGACAAGGTGTATAGAGTCAAGAAGGCTATGTATGGACTTCATCAAGCCCCAAGAGCATGGTATGGTACATTGTCCACTTATTTGGTGGAAAATGGATTCAAAAGGGGAACCATAGACCAGCCATTATTTACCAAGAAGGGTGGTAAGGATGTCTTGCTTGTTCAGGTTTATGTTGATGATTTTATTTTTGGATCTCCAAATCCAAAGATGAGTGAAGATTTATCCAAGCTTATGACAGACAAATTCAAGATGAGTACAATGGGGGAGATGAACTTCTTTCTAGGGTTACAAGTTCAGCAGAAAGAAGATGGTATCTTCATCTCCCAGGATAAGTATGTAGCAGAGATCTTGAAGAAGTTTGGCTTTTCTCCACATGAAAAGAGGGCTACTACTCCTTTGGATAGAGAACACCCTTGGGGAAAGATTGGAGATGGAAAAGATGTGGATGTCAGGCACTATAGATCAATGATTGGTTCATTGATGTATCTCACAGCCTCCAGACCTGATATCATGTTTGCTGTGTGTACTTGTGCACGCCATCAAGTGACTCCCAAAGAATGTCACCTTTATGTTGTCAAGAGAATCTTTAGGTACATGATGTGATCGTGATAGTATAGTGATAATTAGATTACGTTATAGGGTAAATTAGAAAATTACCTGTAGGAAAAAGTAATAGACTAATATTACCAAAGACGAATTCAATTAAATACCTTGGTGAATCAAGTTCGTTGTACACGAAGATCTTATGAATTTGAGACATTTTGCTTTGATTTGGACAATCGATTTGAATTGGTTTTCGGTTTTTAAACTAAAAATAAATCTACCAGTTTTAAATCCTATTTTAATCCTAAAGTGCATGAATCGTAAACCCCATAATGATATAAATCTAAAACAATTAATTACTTAAAATTTAAAACTATTTAAAAATTAAACTTTTACTAATCTACAAAAATAATTCTATTTAATAAAAAATAACTTTAAATCTATTTTTTTAGAAATCTATTTAACTTTTTAAACTAATAAACTTTATTAAAATTTTACTTAAACCAAATCTATTTTTTTTAAACTAATTTTATTTAAATCTAAAATTATAAAAATCTAATTATTAAAATAAACTAATTATACTTTTAAATTTAATAAAAACATTTTTTTAATATTTTAATTTATATTTTTAAACTATTAAAATATTTAATAACTAAAAAAATACTTTAATAAAATCACTAATTTAAATTTATTTAAACGGAATTAAAGTAAATAAAAAGTTACTAAATGAAATCTGCCAAGTCAATAGTGATACTATAATAAAGAACTAACTGGAAATAAAATCAAAAAGCCATGTAGCACAGTTGGCTAACACGCATGACGTTGAACCTGGGGGTCTCGAGTTCGATTCCCATGAGTGACAAATTTTTGGATTAATATTTTTTTTAGGATTAAAATTAAGCTGTCACAGGAGGTGACTTTTGGACTACTAAAAACTTGTGTAATAAACTGATAAGGTTATCAGTTTCTAAACATATCAGAGCAATGGACCCTGATAGCTTATAGTACATCCAACAGATTGTAAAACAAATTAACTAAATAATTAAGCAGTTAAACGAGGCCCAAACAAAGCTTATACACCAAATCAATCCAGTAATCACACTAAAACAGGAAGAAATAATCCAGGTCTATCTTAAATAGGTAACACAGAATCATCAATTAATTCACCAAAAGTCAGTTAAAAATCATTAAAATTAGATTTCAGTTAAATTTAACCAAAAACTTTAAATCGAATAGCAGTTAAACCTTTCCAGCTTATCTCAAGACTCATTAGCAGGATGCATAATATCATTCAGCTATGTTAACAGTTTTTTATCTATTATAAAACTCTAAAACCACAAAAGTTCAGCAGTCATCAACTCATATAAGTTCACTTATCAGATAAAAAAAACTTGCAATGAAACGAACTCATACATCAGATTCGGTACAGCTTATTCAATTAGAAAGACAGATTAGCAAATGTAAGCTAAACAATTCTAACTAAAGCTTATCAGAATAATCAGTCAAGTAAGCAGATAAAAGCTAAACAGACTCATTTAAAAACAAAGCAAACTGGAAACATTCAAGTGATACAACATGACCATAACAAAACCATAAAACAGTGAGTACACAATTCAGTAAAACCATATACTTCACCAATTTTAAATCCATTCATACTAAAAACTAAATAAATCTGAAATCATCGAAAGACTTAAAAAGCAAACATACCAAATATTTAAAGCAGACAATCATTAAAACTAAGATTTATCTAATAAACATGAAAATTAAAAGATAAATGCACCTTTCGAGATTTCCGTTGAGAAGTAGATAAGCGCTGAGCTATCTAATGAACCGAAATCGAAACCACCATCATCCACCATTTTTCGTGAACCGAACCAACACCACCAACAGTATCACCATTTTTAATTTCTTCCAGTGGAGAAAAAACTTAAAACCCTTTACACTTTTGATTATTCAATTAAACTATTAAATTAGCTTAAATAAATAATCTTTTCATATCATAACATCAAATAGATCATAAGAAAACTGAAATAAAATCACGACAGTAAAGTAAATTTCAGATAGAATTTAAAACTGAAATCACTTTTATTAATATATAAAAATCTATTACAATACTGATAAAATGAAAATATAATTTCCTAAATCTATTTTGACATTATAACTAGAAAGTAAAAAGAGGGATGAAGATTACAAAAGAAATGAGGGTTTTTATAGCCATCCCAGGGCTTGTGATGAGCGAATATCCGAATCTTCAATAGAATATTCCTCTTCAATATAAGCCCTTAGATCTTCATTTTCTCTCTTTTTTTGATCGGATGGTTGATAGGACACAACTAGCACACGGATTGCCAACGTGGCATCCGTGTGTGCTAGTTGTGTTTCTTTGCTGCCTCCTGATTGGTGGAGTGGAGAAAATGATGTGTCTTGGCCAGTAGTAACCTACCACGTAGCTCTTTTCTGCCCATCTTATCTTCCTTAAAATTGGGGTATTTAATTCCCCCACACTTGAGTCGAGCGTGTGAACAAAAGCCCCATGTTAATTTTATGATTATTTGATCTAGGGTTTTTTACACAGTAACTATTAAGTTACTAGTTTTTGGTGAGATGGGGAAGAAAGAGTTGCATAGAATGTATCGATATTATTTAATGTGTGGGTGAAAGGGAAAAAAGTGTGAAATAAATAAAGGTGAGTGGGTAAAAGGGACGGTTTAATTTATTGTGTGAGTGTGAATGTGAGTTAAATACTCTCACAATTCATTTGTTTAAACTGCACAACCCTAAAGCCCATTACTTCATTCCATTCTTTCCTTTTCCCATTATGGGCTTGGGCCCGTCTCTTGTCAATTAAATTGTGCATTGGACTTGGAATTTTAAACAACAATCCATCCGTTTAAACTTCCCATTTTGGGCCTCAAATGGGCTTGTTATCCGAATTACACAAGTTTATTTCCTCAAATGGGCTTTTGGGCCCATATACCCAATTGTGGGACCCACAAGCCCAATAACTCCAAATAAAATTAAATCCGCTAAGGACGAGTTCGATTTTGGCTTCTTCAATCTTTTTCTTCAAACTCGTGCCGGTTTTTGCCGATTTTCGCGAACTTGGTACCTACACACATTAAAACAAGAAACAAACATATACAAGGCATTTTTGATACATTAATTGCATTATTTCATTGTTTTAAGATACAAATGATATGAGTAAAATCACTCATATCAAACTCCCCCTTGCTAAGCATTTGCCGTGTCCTCACGCAATGATAAAGTAAAACACTAACTACACCATTATTCAACTTTTGACATTTTATTTTGCAAAGACATAATGTATTGCTTTCATTATTTGAAAAATAACTTTAAGGATCATAAAACTCAAATAGATTCATCGTCCCCGACTTTTCACTTTTCCAAGACAAGTGCTAAAACAAGATCATCGTCAATCATAATCCCCAAAATTAAACCAACTCATACGAGTAATTTGTGTTAAACTCAATCTCCTATTATTCCTAATTGTATCTCTAGATTTTATTTGTCATTCACCCAAAGTCTCATTTGACTTTATTTTGATATTTATTAGTCCAAAAATGAAGGCAAGAACGGTGTAAACTCATCACTCAAAACCTAACCTCGACTTCAAAAACCGTTGTCACTAAAGAAAGCCCACATCAAGGATAACTTAACACGATTTAGGGATAAATCCTGAACCCGAAATTGGGCTAATATGGCTACTTAAAAGCAACAATAAAACCTCCAAAGTCAATTATGACCTTATTAATGGAGTTAGCAACAATTACACTATAACACCTTGTGGCTCTTTAAGATACAATTGTGCTCCTTATTTGAAATCCACACCCTAAGGCTCCTTGGACAAAAATAAGGGAATTGACTTCACCATCCCACCTTACGGATCATGATGATGAAGCAATTTTTATTCAACACGCCCCTTGACATACACCCTAAGGCTCTAATGACAAGGTTAGTGCTACATGACTCCCACCCGAAGGCTCCTAGAGAACATGTTTTTATTTATTCTTCTTTATTAATATGATATTTATAGTAAGCCAAATTTCCGCAATCCCATGATCAAAAGTCCATGACGCTGACACCCTTAATGTGTTCTCACTTTAATTACAAGGGAAGAAAAAGAAGGAGTTACGAGTTAAGATATCAAGCCTAAACCGCTAAAACCTTCATTTATTAAGCAATTATTATTCAAGCGAGGAAAGTAAGTACGAGGAGATTAAATCAAACACAAAAATACTTGCACAAAGAAGAATTTAACCTTAAAAACTTATGATTGAACTCTATCATCTCTTGTTCTCCATATTGTAAAATTTCAAAAATGTGAAATCAATGGATATTTAGCCTATTAAATCAAAGTTTTGGGTTTTCAAGTCATCTATAGGATCTTGCACCTTCTTATACTTTTTCAAGTTTTAGAATTTGCGTTTTAAAGTTCCCTTAATAAACGACTTTCTAGAATCAATTATAGGAACTTGCGAAAAGTTCTTGTTCTTAACTCGTAAGAATTAAGACTTTCGCGTTTTAAAGCTCCCTATATAAAAGCCTAGCAAAACTTAATTCAAATACGTTAAGGAAAAGCTAAGGTTAAAAACCGAGTCTACGTCAAAAACTATTTTTATTTTCACCAACGGAAAGCCTACATTCGTGTCAAAAGCACTTATTTTATTCAAAAAATAACATGAAAAATTTAAAATTTTATTGAAAAATGAGAAAAAGAATATGTTTGGACACGACAAAAGCAATTGCAAGCGATTATATCGATTGACTCCTCCATGCTAAAACCAAACATTGTCCTCAATGTTTCTTAGCTCAAGAGTAACACCCCCTTGCTAAAACAAGAAGAGTCTAATGCAAAATCCTAGCATGGAAAGAGCACGCAAATCTATAAGCCGTTTATTAATTATGCCTCAAGATAAAACGTTAGTCGATAAAAATCAAGGGTAAAGAAAGTGTGCCCCTTTTTGGCATTCAAAGAATGGAAGATCAAGTGGACCGCCAAAAACCAAACACGAGAGTCTTCAAATATTAGGGTCATACCTAAGATTCACAACACAACAAAACACGAGCACGAGCTTGAAAGATCAAGCCTTATTAGTTGTAAGAAAATAGAAAGAAGATAGAATGTATGGGACTCCCCCACCAGGCACCTCGTTTTTGTTAACCGAGTCATGAGCTCGACTCGATCCCCGCATTCATTGGTCCTTAGGGAAAATGGTGCAAACCGGCATATTGGAATAAAATCCATGATAAAGCACGATACCGGGGTCAAAGATTACATCCTCGTTGTCGGATGACAAACGAAAGGATAAAACTCTAACATAAATCTCTAACAAGAGATGGTAGTCACAAACAATGGTATGTATGTAGCATGCTCCCCGAGATAAACTCGCACCAAGATGATTAAAAAGTCTTTCAATTATTGCATCGGTGGAAGGCCGAGATTTCCCCAAATCAACGATTCCGGGGTCGAATACCTCGTCCTCGGTGGAGAAAGGAATAGACAACACGGTGTCGTCCCCCCATGCTAATCCTAAATCATATAAATCACATGGTAATGGTGGTACAAAAGTCTCAACACTAGTGGTTTCAACTTGCATGACTTCGTTGACCTTATCACTCTTATGAATGTGAACAAAGGGGTCATGGTACTCAAAATGAGTCGCATGAAAAACCCGCACATTAAGATCAAAGCGAGTGGGAAGGATAATTGGAGCAAAAGTAATTTCTCCCTCCGGGTCAACATTATCATCATCATAAATCGGGTGATCAAACCAAGAATCTTCATCACCGTCATTAGACTCTTCCTCAAATTCCGAAGGAATGTCTATGGAAAGTAACTTATCAAACTCCTTAATGAAGAGCTCATCATCACAAAGGTTGTGAGATGTAGGAGGTATGATGCTCTCAAAATCCTCTTGAAACAATGGATTATTGTTCATTGAAGCTTCAAAAAGAGGATTTGAGTAAGTCACAAAAGTGTCATCCATCTTGTCATCACAAGAGATATCCGACAAAGTATCGAGTGTGTCACACTCGGATACAAGATCATCATTCTCATTAGAAGGTAATTCATCGGAGAATTCCTCTAGAATGGTAGGTAAAACACGAGATTCATGCTCGATCTCGAGATCGGTAACGTCTTCACTTCCCCGTGGAAGTGGATCAATAAGTTCATCGGTGAACTTATCGAATGAATAATCACTAACCTCACTCGGTGTGAAGTTAGGAATCAAAGTCTCTTCAATTGAAGATTGTGCCTTAGGAACATCAACATGATCCTTAGAAGAGAGTGAAAATGAGTCCATTTTCAAAGATTGTTCAATTAAAGCAGTATCACTCTCGGGATCAAAATTCTCACTAACAAACTCACTAGCATCAAATGGCTCACTTAAGTAATCATCAATTTGTTTTTCAATCTTAGCACTATCATCCTCGTGTGAATTGAATGTAGATGAGGAAAGGTTACAACATGTTTCAACAAAATTAGGTCTATCAATTTCCACATTTTCCAATTTCTTAGGAACCAATCTTGGAATTTTTTCCGGTTTGAAAATCATATGTTTATTACCATGAAACAATTTAAGCTCCCCTTCTTTCATATCAACTAAAACATCGGCCGTACACAAAAATGGTCGTCCTAAAATTATAGGCGCACGAGGATTCAGCTCATAATCAATGATAGCAAAATCGGCTAGGTAAACGAACTCCCCCACTTTAACAATGACATTTTCTGCTATACCAACCGGATGAGTAGTGGTACCATTAGCAAGCTCAATGATCATTCGAGTGGGCATAAGTCGCAAATAGTCAAGAGTTTTCCAAATGGCTAGGGGCATAACGTTAATACTAGCTCCTAGATCCGCTAGAGCTTTGTATTCCCCAAGCTCATCGAAAACACAAGGTATCAAGAATTGACCCGGATCATTATATTTCTTAGGAAATAAATCAAGAAAATACGAGGTACTAATCACATTTAAAGTAGCCTTGGTGACATTACGAAAGGTTTCTTTAGGTGGCACATAAAGCTCAAGCTTTCTTTCTAAATTATCATAAGCGGTGATAGCTTTAAGTTCTCCCCTCGGATTGGGAATGGTGTTACTAGGTAAGCAACCCGAAGAAGTAGATGGTTTAGAAATAAATCCCACAAACATCAAAAGCAATTTATTTTGACTTTGTTCAAAATTTTGTTGCATACGATTTTGACTTTGCTCGAACATTTGCTCAAATCTTTGTTCCATTCTTTGTTGATTAAGCTCAATCTTGTTATTTTGCCCCTTTAGCGTATTTTGAAACTCATTTTTCAAAGTTGCCATTTGTCCTTGAAGATTATTTTGAAAAGCTTTCATATTTGCCTCATTTGACTTGATGTAGCTTGACAAATCATTTTGATTATTGCTTTAAAAACCTTGATTGTTTTGATTAGCATTAAACCCATTTCCTTGATTATAATTCCCTTGGTTACCACGGTTAAAATTATTCCCATTGTTCCCATTGTTGTACCTATTTTGAACCGGTGGAAAGCCCGGTGGAGAAACATGACTTTGACGAGGAACTTGACCGTTGGAGCCATAAGTTCCCGTCGCGGCAAAAGCACTAGCTTGATCAAACCCCGTGGTTAAACAAGCATAATTAGGATGTGCTCCACCACATGATACACAAAAACTCTCAACCATATTAATCAATCCATGAGGATTCTTCCTAAACTAATTCAAAAGCGTGTCAATCTTAGAGTCCAATCTAGCAATCTCGATATTAGATGAATTCACATTGGAAACAACCGGTGTGTTTCGTGAATATTGTGCTCTAGACTTATCCTCAATTATTCTCCACGCGTCTCTCGGAGTTTTTCTTAAAAGATTACCACCCGCGGCGGCATTTAAAGAATCTTGTTCAATCATATTAAGCCCATTATAAAAAGTATTGATTTGATGCAATTCCGAGAAACCGTGGTGTGGACATTGTCTCAAAAAATCTTTTAATCTTTCCCATGCAACCCCAAACGATTCATGCACTTTTTGTTCAAATCTAGTGATCTCGTTCTTCAAGTGTGTTGTTTTAGATGGTGGAAAGAAATAATTCATGAACTTAGACACTAAATCATCCCATGTCAAAATCGAACCCGGTGGTTCTTTCTCATACCAAAGCTTAGCATTACCCTCGAGCGAGTACGGAAAAAGCATGAGCTTAATCACGTCATTCGGCACATCTCTAAACTTGAGAGTCGAGGTAATTCGATGAAAATTCCGAATGTGAGAATGCGGGCTATCGGTCTCATTGCCATGAAATTGGTCGACACGAATGAGCGATAAAAGACCCGTCTTAATCTCAAAATGATCCGCCAAAATAGCCGGCACAACGATTGCTTCCCCATACCCTTCGGTGGGTGCACGGAGCAATTCCTCTATTGTTCGGTTATCGGCCATCTCTACAACAATAGGTGGAAGCTCGGGTTCCACTATTCGTTGTTGACGATTTCTATTTCTACGAGGAATATTTTCAAGCCTATTAAAATCTATCACAAGACGAGAAGAACGTAATTGCATACACTACAAAGACGAGAATTTAGAGGATTGAAGAAAAGAAATTAGACAAGAAGAAGATTATTTTTGGTATTTTATTTGGTATTGCTCAATCAATAATGATCAATAAAAAACAAGGAATAAGGATAACTACTATGGAAGTAAATTACCCCCGGTCGACTTTGAAACGATAGGTGAAAACCTAAACGTCTCGAGGTTCAATAAGTAAACTACAAAAATAAGATTTATTACTACTTGAGTCGGCAAACCAATAATAGGTTCTCCCTCTCAATATACGCACAAGCAAGCGGGGAAACGAGGTGGCACAAAGCACTTAAAAACCTTTTTCCTTAGACGGCTTTTTATAGCACGTCGCCTTATACCCACCTTATAGTTTGTATAAATCGAGTTCAAACTTCTTATTAGTATTTATCTATTTTGCCTTTTTTTTGGGATTCGACTACAATAGCTAGGTGATGAAATCCCAACTAAGGCCTTATTTGATAAGTATGTAAATTTATTGTTCTACGTAATACAATATATTATTTACAAAAAACGAGAAAAACGATACATACTATATAATAGAAAAATAACAAAACTTTCCGAGGACGGAAAGGGTCTTCAAATCAACGATCAACAAATCTCCACAAAAGCGAATCGTACAAAAGATCCCCCGCAGCGGCGCCAAAATTTTTGATGTGATCGTGATAGTATAGTGATAATTAGATTACGTTATAGGGTAAATTAGAAAATTACCTTTAGGAAAAAGTAATAGACTAATATTACCAAAGACGAATTCAATTAAATACGTTGGTGAATCAAGTTCGTTGTACACGAAGATCTTATGAATTTGAGACGTTTTGCTTTGATTTGGACAATCGATTTGAATTGGTTTTCGGTTTTTAAACTAAAAATAAATCTACCAATTTTAAATCCTATTTTAATCCTAAAGTGCATGAATCGTAAACCCCATAATGATATAAATCTAAAACAATTAATTACTTAAAAATTAAAACTATTTAAAAATTAAACTTTTTACTAATCTACAAAAATAATTCTATTTAATAAAAAGTTACTTTAAATCTTTTTTTTAGAAATCTATTTAACTTTTTAAACTAATAAACTTTATTAAAATTTTACTTAAACCAAATCTTTTTTTTAAACTAATTTTATTTAAATCTAAAATTATTAAAATCTAATTATTAAAATAAACTAATTATACTTTTAAATTTTATAAAAACATTTTTTTTATATTTTAATTTATATTTTTAAACTATTAATAATATTTAATAACTAAAAAAATACTTTAATAAAATCACTAATTTAAATTTATTTAAACGGAATTAAAGTAAATAAAAAGTTACTAAATGAAATCTGCCAAGTCAATAGTGATACTATAATAAAGAACTAACTGGAAATAAAATCAAAAAGCCATGTAGCACAGTTGGCTAACATGCATGACGTTGAACCTGGGGGTCTCGAGTTCGATTCCCATGAGTGACAAATTTTTGGATTAATATTTTTTTAGGATTAAAATTAAGCTGTCACAAGAGGTGACTTTTGGACTACTAAAAACTTGTGTAATAAACTGATAAGGTTATCAATTTCTTAACATATCAGAGCAATGGACCCTGATAGCTTATAGTACATCCAACAGATTGTAAAACAAATTAACTAAACAATTAAGCAGTTAAACGAGGCCCAAACAAAGCTTATACACCAAATCAATCCAGTAATCACACTAAAACAGGAAGAAATAATCCAGGTCTATCTTAAACAGGTAACGCAGAATCATCAATTAATTCACCAAAACTCAATTAAAAATCATTAAAATTAGATTTCAGTTAAATTTAACCAAAAACTTTAAATCGAATAGCAGTTAAACCTTTCCAGCTTATCTCAAGACTCATTAGCAGGATGCATAATATCATTCAGCTATGTTAACAGTTTTTTATCTATTATAAAACTCTAAAACCATAAAAGTTCAGCAGTCATCAACTCATATAAGTTCACTTATCAGATAAAAAAACTTGCAATGAAACGAACTCATACATCAGATTCGGTGCAGCTTATTCAATTAGACAGACAGATTAGCAAATGTAAGCTAAACAATTCTAACTAAAGCTTATCAGAATAATCAGTCAAGTAAGCAGATAAAAGCTAAACAGACTCATTTAAAAACAAAGCAAACTGGAAACATTCAAGTGATACAACATGACCATAACAAAACCATAAAACAGTGAGTACACAATTCATTAAAACCATACTACTTCACCAATTTTAAATCCATTCATACTAAAAACTAAATAAAACTGAAATCATCGAAAGACTTAAAAAGCAAACATACCAAATATTTAAAGCAGACAATCATTAAAACTTAGATTTATCTAATAAACATGAAAATTAAAAGATAAATTCACCTTTGGAGATTTCCGTTGAGAAGTAGATAAGCGCTGAGCTATCTAATGAACCGGAATCGAAACCACCATCATCCACCATTTTTCGTGAACCGAACCAACATCGCCAACAGTATCACCATTTTTAATTTCTTCCAGTGGGGAAAAAACTTAAAACCCTTTTCACTTTTGATTATTCAGTTAAACTATTAAATTAGCTTAAATAGATAATCTTTTCATATCATAACATCAAATAGATCATAAGAAAACTGAAATAAAATCACGACAGTAAAGTAAATTTGAGATAGAATTTAAAACTGAAATCACTTTTATTAATATATAAAAGTCTATTACAATACTGATAAAATGAAAACATAATTTCCTAAATCTATTTTGACATTATAACTAGAAAGTAAAAAGAGGGATGAAGATTACAAAAGAAATGAGGGTTTTTATAGCCATCCCAGGGCTTGTGATGAGCGAATATCCGAATCTTCAATAGAATATTCCTCTTCAATATAAGCCCTTAGATCTTCATTTTCTCTCTTTTTTTGATCGGATGGTTGATAGGACACAACTAGCACACAGATTGCCAACGTGGCATCCGTGTGTGCTAGTTGTGTTTCTTTGCTGCCTCCTGATTGGTGGAGTGGAGAAAATGATGTGTCTTGGCCAGTAGTAACCTGCCACGTAGCTCTTTTCTGCCCATCTTCTCTTCCTTAAAATTGGGGGATTTAATTCCCCCACACTTGAATCGAGCGTGTGAACAAAAGCCCCATGTTAGTTTTATGATTATTTGATCTAGGGTTTTTTACACAGTAACTATTAAGTTACTGGTTTTTGGTGAGATGGGGAAGAAAGAGTTGCATAGAATGTATCGATATTATTTAATGTGTGGGTGAAAGGGAAAAAACGTGTGAAGTAAATAAAGGTGAGTGGGTGAAAGGGACGGTTTAATTTATTGTGTGAGTGTGAATGTGAGTTAAATACTCTCATAATTCATTTGTTTAAACTACACAACCCTAAAGCCCATTACTTCATTCCATTCGTTCCTTTTCCCGTTATGGGCTTGGGCCCGTCTCTTGTCAATTAAATTGTGCATTGGACATGGATTTTTAAACAACAATCCATCCGTTTAAACTTCCCATTTTGGGCCTCAAATGGGCTTGTTATCCGAATTACACAAGTTTATTTCCTCAAATGGGCTTTTGGGCCCATATACCCAATTGTGGGACCCACAAGCCCAATAACTCCAAATAAAATTAAATCCGCTAAGGACGAGTTCGATTTTGGCTTCTTCAATCTTTTTCTTCAAACTCGTGCCGGTTTTTGCCGATTTTCGCGAACTTGGTACCTACACACATTAAAACAAGAAACAAACATATACAAGGCATTTTTGATACATTAATTGCATTATTTCTTTGTTTTAAGATACAAATGATATGAGTAAAATCACTCATATCAGTACCTAAGATGTTATCCCAATCTTGGCTTGTGGTACCCAAAAGATTCACCTTTGGAGCTTATTGCATATTCAGACAGTGACTATGGAGGTGATAAGTTTGATAGAAAATCCACAACTGGTGGATGTCAGTTTCTTGGGAGTAGGTTTATATCTTGGCAATGCAGGAAACAAACAGTGGAGGCCAATTCTACAACTGAAGCAGAATATGTAGCAGCAGCTGCTTGTTGTGGACAAGTCTTACAGATACAAAACCAGCTGTTGGATTATGGGTATAATTTCATGCATACCAAGATATTTTTTGACAATAACAGCACTTTGTGCATTATTAAGAATCCTGTACATCAATCTAAAACTAAACACATAGAAATTAGACACCATTTTATAAGAGATTGTTTTGAAAAGGGTTTAATTCAACCAGATAGGGTTGACACATAAGAAAATGTGTTTGATTTACTAACTAAACCTTTTGATGCTGAAAGATTTCAATACTTGGTAACAAGTATTGGAATGATCAATCTCACATAATATGTGTTTTGGGGTATTTTTGTAAAAGTATGTACAGGATAATGCATTCTTATTGGTCTTTTTGAGGATTTAGATTTTCCACTATATTTTTCTAACACTGACAAAGGTTACTTTAACGCTGATAAGTGTTATTGTGACGTTGTCAGCAATATATTTGTCTAACGCTGACAAAGGTTTCCTTAACGCTGACAAGCGTTATCGGGGCGTTGTCAGCAACAAGGTTAGTTTTGTGGTTTTTAATCTAAATGTGCAGGTGGTGTTAGCATTATACCATTGGATACAGAGTTGCTTATGGATCCTTGGAGAATCATTTGAACATGTTTTTATTTATGGATGATGGTTGGAATTTTCTATTCCTATCTTGACATAAATTTTTATGTTCATGCATATTTTGGCAACTTATGTATCATAGTTTAAGGGGAGGTTTTAGGAACCTTTAGGACTTTTGGGTATCCTTATGATACTCTTATCACAATTCTAGATTGTGTCCACAGGTGAGTATGAGTTAGTTTTACTAAATCATGAGGCACTGTAGCATGCAAAGTTGATTTACTATGCATGCTGCCAAGACATTTTTGGCCTAGAATTGGTTGTGGTCTGTTGGGAGACTTGGGAATGATTTTATGATGGGTTTTACCTGGGAGTAACAAGGAATTTTATGAGGTAACTTAGTTGTTAAGAGTTTTGGTTAGCAAGGGACACTAGAGGACTGTTATGTCTATCTTGCATAAGCAATTGTGCATAACTGGACAGTGCTTGCCGCCCTATAATAATTATCAACTTATAGGTTATCTTCTATAGGATAAATTACTTTGTTAAGGTCATTTTTCATTTTTATAAATTTTTATTTTTGGACGCTGACAAATATTTTTCCAAGCGTTGTTGTGACCAATTTAGACGCTGCCATGGTTTTGGCAAACGTTGACAAGAATATAGCCGTTGGGCGTTGATGGGTTATTTTTTATCGTTGACACTCAATGGGACCTACCCAGTTGTTACTTTTTGACGAATTTTTGGGCCGTAATTTTGGGAGCAGATAACTTTCATTTAATGCATAAGATAGACTTATTTCTTTTCAATATTTTCATGATTGTATTTTGAAAATACTTGCCTAATTTTTGACCAATCACATGCATTTTTCTCTCCTATATATTTGGCTCCTATTTTAAAACAGGGTACCTATCATTTTTGTCTAACAATCTTTTCTCCTATACTTCATCTTTATCAATCATTCAAACAGCTTTCAACAATGGCACCAAAATTTAAACCAAGTGATTTGGAATTGGGATTCAGGAGTCAACACAACATGATAGCATATTTGGACGCTGATGATACTCTGTTTCCCCAATATACACAAATGGTGGCATATTTGAATGCATCCCCGATTACGTATGCTCTTTCTCATGCTCCACTCATTCCTGTCACACATATTAAGCAGTTTTGGAACAATGTTAGTTCCTCAACAGTTAATCGAGTGACTACATTATCATCTATTGTTCATGGGCTCACATGGGTGGTTACTGAAGCTTTGGTTCGCCAAGCTTTGCATCTTGATGATGCAGATGGTATAACCACCTCCCCATTCATGAAATAGAACAAGGACTAAGGGCTTTGGGTTATCCTTTCCCTGATGAGGGAACTTTAAATAAATATCATAAACAGGAGTTTCCCCCAGCCTAGAGGTACCTAATACATGTCCTCTTACAATGTTTGAGTCCCAAGTGTACTGCACACAATGAGATCAATAGATCTATTGCTAGTGCTATTGTGTGCATTGCTACTGGGCAAAAGTTTAATTATTCTAAAATGATTTTTGAGGGCATGTGTAAAAACAAAGGGAATAAAATGACTTTAGCTTATCCCAGATTTTTACAAATGGTTTTTGATGTCCAAAATTACTGCACAAGGGATCATGATGATTTTTATGAGATCTCTGTGCAAAAGAAAGCTATTTTCACAAAGATGAACTCACCACCACATCGTGACTTACCCCTCACCCCTGCTATGGTTGCTGTCATTGAAGCAGCACAATCCCAACCAGACCCACACCCCCAACTTGACCCAATCCCCGAACCTTTACCTTCACCACAACACATGCAAATTGACCAAGAACCCTTTGACGCTGACACATTAAATGTTGGCGTTGACATGCCTAATCCAAACGTTGACATCAATCCTTCACAGACCCAAACACCCCTTAACCAACCCACATCCACCCAATCCACATCATCTTCTACCCCACCACAATATAGGTTACAAAAACGCCAAAGGACTACTGGAGTGTTCTCCTCTAGTGGTCCTAGCCATGTAGCAGAGAGAACCACCACCACAAATATGGTTGTTGCTATGGATGAGGCTGGGACTATTGGTTCTGGCTTAGAAGCTGGCCAATACATTCCTAACATATTTAAGACCTCATCCATGCCCCATGAGTCTAACTTGGGAGGTCAAATACCCATTTTAGAGGAGGGCAGATTGGAACCAATGACATTAATGGAATTAACGGCTGTCTGCATTCGCTTGCAGAAGCAAAATGCAGACTTGGTACAAATTATCAGTACACAAGGCCTTGAACTCAAGATATTGAGGGAAAGGATTGTTATTTTTGAAAATGCTAGCACAAGGCGTGGGATGGAGGAATCTTCGAAAGGGGAGGATGAGCAGATAAATGTGAGTGATAAGGGCTCACATGATGGTGAATCTTTGGGTGTTGATGAGGCCCTAACTAGTTTGAAGAAACAACCAGGTTTTGATACGTCTCTAGTCACTCCTACAAACTTAAACTTGTCTTTTACAGCTATGTTGGAGGAAATTACAAAAGGCGCTGAGACAGGTAACTTGGGCCTTGACAAACAAAATTTGAACGCTGACATGAGTAAATTGGGCGCTGACAAAGCAAATTTGAGCATTGACAGACCTGCAGATGAGGTTGATGTATTCCAGTCATCATCCATCATCAAAGAAGTTTCTTCACAGGTATTACCATCTTCCTTACCCACCATTGATCCATTAGATAAGGGTAAGGGTATTATGGTACAAGTAGATGTTCCAAAGAATGCAGAACGGATTGAGTTTGATAGAAGGTTGGCTGCACAAATTGTGGAACAAGAAAGAAAGAATGTGGCTGAATCACCTTTTATTGTCACTTCAGAAGAACAAGAAGGGAGTGATGAAGCCAGTTCAGACTCAAGTGTAATGATTATAGAACAACCAGAAAGGCTTGAGTATGGTGATGAGTTGGCTAGAGAGAAGTTGAATGAGTTGAAATTGCAAGTAGATGTTGACATGCCAGAAGTTGTTCAGATGTACCATGCTTGGGAAGATAGGTGTATGGAGAATCCACATTTGACTATTTCAGACCAGATATGGGGTTTGGAGATTCTTCTGAGAGTACAAAAGGACTGCAAGGTTATTCTGAAACACAAAGCTAGTAATATTCTCTCAATGTTGAAAAGGGATAGAAGGGAGTTGTACTACATGCTACTCAGATGTCATGGAACAGGATGGACTTATAAGAAATTGATTGGATTGACATTTGAAGAGTTGGAGTTCAAAGCTTATCCCATTTGGGTAAGAGTGCAGGAAGAAAACACTCTAAGACTTCTTTCTGATGAAAGGAAGGATTAACTTGCAGAAGAAATGGAGCTTAAGAAGGCAATGATTGTTCCCAGACCTTTGAAGAAGGGAGTCCCTCTTGAGTTTCCCAAAGATATGGATAGGTTGAATCCAAGTGAAGCTGTTATAAGAAGGAGCCTCAAGCTCTCACCATTAGAAGCTTCAGATACAGTGCAAGTGTTACCTCTTGATTCTAGAAACCCTATTATAAGCTATGAAGAAGATGAATGTGGGTTTTGGAAGATTGGCAGGTATGGGAAAGAGGTTCACACTTTTACCACTCTTATATCTTTGTTTGCAAGTTTTGATAGAGAAGACTTGGTAGATTTATGGAGGTTGTTAGAAGCCAAGTATGAGACTGAAGCTCCTACTTCAGTCAATGCAATAAAAATATGGTCAACATTCAAGAGAATGTGTGGACCAAGAGATGAAGATCCTGCTATTTGGAAGGATCTTGAAGATGACCTCAGTGGTCTTCAATGGCGTTTGTATTCAGCTGCTGGTGTATATTACTTGAGTTCTACAAAGTTTGCTGAGTATCTTCTTGTAGATGCTCAGTATTCCATGTCCAAGGAAGTCTTGGAGAAGATGAAGACAACACAGCTGGAGATTGATTATTCAAGTGATGTGGCCAAAGATTTGATCAGACATATTTATTACCAATATGAGCAAGTTTGTAAGATTCCTCCTAGTTCTTAATGTTTATTCAGAAACTTGATTATTAGAGTAGATATCAAGTTTAGGGGAGGATTGTTGGGAATAAAATATAGTCAGTCTACTTGAGCGCTGACAAGAGTAAATCAAGCTCAAGCGTTGATAGGAAGAAAACAAACGCTGTCAGATCAAGCGTTGACAAGAATAAGTCAAGCGTTGATACACTGACGACAAGCACTGATGGAAAGATTTAGTCTACGCGTATATTATTTCTAGTTTGTTTATAGTAAGGATAAGTTCAACATTGTATTTTCTATAATTATCTTTACCTAGAATAGTTGATACGTAGACTCTTGTACAAGGCTTCTTATGTCTATAAAAGAAGACCTTTAGGTTATTGTTCAATATAAGTTTTCATACGTTAAAACACTTTCATTGTAAGCAAGTTTGCCATTATCAATCAAGTGAAAGTTTGTTTACATCTTTGTGTGTTCTTGTTTAAGTGTTAATTCCGCATAACACTTACATTACTATATACATATACAAAGGTTTCTCTACGTGTATAACTTGATCTAATCTCGTATACATAAAGCTAAATCTATCTAAGTTTGGGATCAACATAACGAAATACTGCTATACGCACTAAATTACGATATATTGCCTGACTAGCAATACGGGGTCTTACTATTGATATTATGTTCGTGTTTTGGTTTTTCATAACCATATTCATATAAGGTTTGATTTAATCTATACAACGTTATAAGACGTCTTGTATGATGTTTTTAACGACAATGGTTCGTATAATGATTTTTAAGGCAAATGCCTATATTATGATTTTTGATAAGGATTTCTATAAAATGACTTTGGCTATTTTATGGCCTATTACAAAGATTTGTACAAAATGATTTTCGGTAATAATTATGTATCGATGATATACTGATGGTTTATTAAACTCTATGAATTCACTCGGCGTTATCGCTGACCTTTTCTTTTAACATGTTTTATCTCGGGTACTTGAAGGTAATTCTCGGGAAGACAACAAGAATTCATGGCCCGCACTTAAATAATGATTTCCATTCAAATGCTTTGTAAAACCTGTATAAAATACAATGACTTGGGACCTATGTATTTTGATATTTATGAATGGAAATGCTATATTATTAAACGACGCGATTTTTAAGCGTTGTCTATGATGTGAGTAATGTGCTATCCCGTAACACCAACGAGTCTTCCGTTGTATTGAGTTGTATAAATTTGGGGGTGTTACAGTTTGGTACCAGAGCTCTCGTTATAGAGAACGAAAGATTTTTAAAACCAAGTTTTGGAATAAAACATTTCAAAATCTTTTAACTATAACCATTTTTCACAATATGTCTAAAAATCTTTTGACTATAACTGTGCCGAAGAATTTCCGAGTTACCGACAAGGTCAGACTGAGAAGTGTTATTTTAATATATATATATATATATATATATATATATATATATATATATATATATATATATATATATATATATATATATATATATATATATATATATATATATATATATATATATATATATATATATATATATATATATATATATATATATATATATATATATATATATATAGATTTGTGTTCATGTGCTCAACACTCTTAAGATGAGTTATAATAGGCACCAATAGAATTCAAGCAAGTGTCATTTAAAGATGATAAATGATGATTAAGCATCTAAATTAATTTAAAATCATTCAATAAATCATAAGGGTAATTTAGAGATTTGACTATCTATTGTAAAACATATACATCCGGATTTATATTTGAAAGTAACGAAATATATTTGCTCCATTCATTGCTTTTATGGGTGTTACTTAAGATTATGTATTAACCCATCTTTATTGCATTTATGGTGACATTAAAACATTTTTGCAACAAAATACGTTTTTTCTTGATAGGTAGCAAATGTTTTTGACACTAATTTTAATGAATTTATCGATATATAGTGGCAAACTGAATTACAAATTTATTGATACATATATCATGACCACAAAACTTTTAGAAACACATTAAACGTTTATAACGACAAACTTATTTAATGACATACTTTTAGTTTTTTTAGTAAATATGTAATGACAGAGTACACATTTAAGTCACAACAAACTAAATATTTTATGACGTGTCACTAGAGTAATATGCATGTCTCTAGTAGTCTAGTATATAAAAAGAAACGTATCACTAATACTAATACTGTGCCACTAATATAAAATAAAAATAAAACATATAACTAATAGTATGTTATTAATATATAAAAACAAATAAAACATGTATAAAAAATAATGTGTCACAAATATATAAGAAAACTACTAATAAAATGACACTAATAAAAATAAATTTAAAACTAATAATCTCATTAATATAGAAAAACAAATAAAACTAAAATATATCATTGATGATGTGTCACTAGTATGTGAAATTTTTTTAAAAATATGTCATCAATAAAGTGTCATTGTATGTAAAAACACATATAAAATAAATGAATGTGTCTAATGTGTCACTTATACATTAAAAACATGTTATTTTGTATAACTAGTTTAAAAGAACGAAATAATTTATACCATTGTTAGTGATAGGGATGAGCTCGAGAGCGATTTCCTTTCGAACTCATTCCAATTTAGTGTTCTTGATTTTTCCCCTGATCTAAAAGGTTATGTATTGATCCCGTATCGAAAGAGATTCGGTTATCGGTATCGATACAGGTATCGGTAGCGGCACCGGGAAATCGGAATTTTTTTTTTTTTGGAATTTCCTAATTTCGTACCAGTCTCGTATCGAATTAATGGTCCCAATTTTTTTTTCACCTTATTTCATAGTCCATGTCTTGTATCGAACGGGATTTGGGTACCGGGAATTGGGACGGTTCCGAGTACGATTAAGGTTCAAATTCGAGATTTGAGTCAAAATGTTACTGCCTAGTTAGTGATGCAAATACAAAAAGAATGAGTGAAAGCATTGAAACATGCGTAGCAATTTAGCAATTTCACTTATCGTTTTTTAATACTTACGAAACATGTGTATCGTTTGATGATACATGATGTATAATAAGATAGAAAATATAAAAAGTAAGAACCATGCATGTTGCACTCAGGCAGAAACTATAAAAAGTATCGTTTGATAATACATGATGATATTTCGAATTATACGAGTTAACATCTATTGTTTTTATGTTAAAAAAAATCTATTGTTAGTTTATTAACATAAATGCTATCAGATACATTGATTAAATTGACATACAATGCCATTACTTTTTAAAATTATTTCAACAAAGCCACTCATCTTATTTAAATAAATTTTGATCTATTAAACTTAATCTAATGGTTCACAAGTGTGCTCATTATAATGTATTTTAAAATGTACACCACAATAACACTCCCCTATATATATATATATATATATATATATATATATATATATATATATATATATATATATATATATATATATATATATATATATATATATATATATATATATATATATATATATATATATATATATATATATATATATATATATATATATATATATATATATATATATATATATATATATATATATATATATATATGATGTAATTTGGTTACATGATTGTTTGATGATTATTTTAATACGTATACGAGGTATTTATACGACGTAGATTGTCACACGAAACCCTAACTTCCCTAGCAAATAAATCGAAGCTATTCCTGTAGAAAGTTCTAACTATTCCAGATCTAAACCAAGTTGTGGATATTTATGATCCCAACAAAATGGTTGATATTCGTAGAAATATAGATATTAGTTGATTGTGATATTGAAGAAGAATTGGCGAGATTAAATCTGATATCGATGTCACGACGATCTTTCCTTATAGAGTGGAGTTTGACAAAACGTTACCACCTAGAAAGATGTCATCTGATTCGTTGTCACCCAATTCTTAAACTTGAAATCGAAAGGGTGAATGTTGCACTTGAGGCTGTCATTGGAACATTACCCAAAAGCCTCATACCACTAGTACCTTTCCGAGAAGTCTAATTGAATGTATGAGTTATTTCATACTAGTGACTCATTTGATAACTATTGTTGTAAGATCTATAGGATTGGAAATTAAGTGTTGATCATATTAAGCTTTTATTGCCCTTTTAAGGTATAAGAATAAAGATTGAAAGTATTGAAGAATGAAGTAGGACATCGCATTGAGTATAAGTTGATTGAAACTTGAATGAAGTAAAATTTAACCCGTATGGAATAAGAAATTGTTAAGAGGAAGTTGTTGAGTCCTGTGATTGAATTATAAGGTTTTAAATGATCGTTAGTTCGTGTTAAGGGTTGTTCCTAGACCATTGCCCAATGATGAGGATGCCCGGTGTCCATGAAATAAATTGAAGAAATCTTCTTCTGAATAGGGACCGATGGATCTTCCGGGACAGGTGGAACCCCCATGACTCTTGTAGATTAGTATTCATTGTGGTATCTTTTAAAAATCCCTAACTTAACTGAGACATCAGTTGGTAGGATGAGTTCTTGGGATTGTATGACATATTGACACATAATGTGTTACGATACAATTTTGACTTGTTTGTGATTAACGAAAAGACTACCTTTGATTGCTAAATCCTACATGTATCGATGTTATCTATCTTTTATTGCTTCATCCTAATGTTAGCATTAGTGATGCAACCATTGAACAAGTACTCATCTCGGTTTGAGTTACGTTGTGAATTATTCTTTATGAGCGCCATCGAGGTCATGAACCTCATGATTATTTGGCTAAAGCTCATTTCCTAGCATATTGTAGTTAGTTCTTGGTGAACAACTTTTCATCACTCTTTTGCAGATCACTCATTGTTTTTATAAGATAAAACAGTGTCCCTTGAGAAAAATTGAATTTTCATCACTATAAGGATTATTCAAAGTGAGATTTATAAGTGACTGTTATCGAAATGAAGTTGTTTATAAAACACCTTGGAAAACTTAATTGTTTTCATAACAAAGAAAATCTTTGTAAATTTACTTTTGATTCTTATTTAAGAATTAAGCATGAAAATGTTTTTATTATAAACATGATGATAAAATTTTGACGAACTGAGTATTGCATCTTTAATCTTGAAATTGTATATAGTTGCGCGCCTACATACAATTTGGAATGGACCATGCAAGGCTGATTAGTAGTCACCATAAAACTAATGAATAAACACTACATTTTCTTTAAAGATTGTGAAAGATTAAATTTTATGAGATCTGCAAGAAGTGAAAAATATGGACATAGTGTTAGGGACACCTACATATGTGCCTGTAGCATCTATTCTTCTGAGTCGAATTTACTCATCTATGGAAATTGTCTTATTTGACAATTGAAAATTCTTTCTTGTCCAATTCTCCCGTAGTGAGATTCTTAGGAAAAGTATCTGATTACCGAGTGTTGATACCCGACTGGATGTATCGACGTTCCTATCATTTCTTTGGATTTGATTCGTTTGAAAGACATGGGTACGATCCGAGGAGCTTTCGAATGCGTACTCAATTCATGAAAACATGTGATATATTCATATTCGTTAAATGTTTTCGTCTGTATCTGATTTGAAATTCTCTCGCGTAGATTATGTGTTGACCTTACCATTTTAAGGTTAGTTATGTCTCCATATATCCTTTAATTTGTGAAGGATTATGAATTATTATTAGTCTTTTGAGAAGTTCACATCTTATCAACGGTGATGAAATTAGAAAGTTGATAGTGCCAGTAGACTGAATTGATTGATTGTGACATGACGACATTGTCTTAATTGATGGGAACTCGAGTAGAATTCCGCTAAAAGATAAGATGTTGATTATCAAAAGTTATTTAAATAGTTCTTGATGGATGACCATATCCTGCATTTAGACTTGAAATTATACCGTGAATGGTTGTGAACTAGTCATAGATCTTGCAATCTAGAAAGAACCTAATATGAATTTATTAAAAGATGTTTCTGTTATCTGAAACTGTAGGAGGTATTTATTGGTGAATTACCTAGACTTTCGCCATTAAGGCAAGTTGAATTTGGTATTGATTATATTCCCGGTGTTGCACCTGTGGCATGTGCACGGTACGTCAGCACCATCTGCATTAAAAGAATTACCCTACAACTGAGAGAGTTGTATGAGAAGACTTTTATTCTACCAAGCTCGTCATCATAAAGAGCTATGGTGATTATCATTTTTTATATTTATTAATTACCATGAACTAAGTAAATTGACGATTAAAATCTATATCCACTAACCAAGATGATAGATTGTTCGATCATTTACAAGGTTCTAGCGTATGTTCTAAAGATTTGATCCACGACATGGTTATCATCAACTTCGCGTCCGCGAAAAAGATTATCTATTCCAATCACTACATCCAGAACTTGTAATAAACATTATAAGTTTCACGTGATGACGTTTGGATTGACTAATACACATGTAGCATTCATAAATTGGGTGAATCAAGTGTGTAGGCTGTAATTTGATAAATTCATGCTCGTGATCATTAAGGACCATTTGTTTGTTTCTAAGAATAAGAAGGAGTTAATAATTATTTATAGATTGCCCTGAATTGATCGAACAATAAAAACCTGTACCTTAAATTTATAACATGTGAATTAAGACTTAATCCTTTACATTATTTGACCGTGTGATTAATAAGATCATGGAATCTATATTGACTCTTAAAAAATTTAGAGCCCTTTTAAGACTTTGGGTTTTACCAAAAAGAAAATGGAAATATGTTTTGACAAATGTTTTAACAAAGAAATTTTTAAGGGATTATTTCGTTATGCCCAAATCATTTAACTAAACTCCTATTTAGGGGTAAATATTTGTGTATACCTCAAGACAACCTAAGAGGGATTGAGGAAACCGTTAAACCATGACTTAAAATTTGAAACAACAATTTTTGCTTTTCAACTAAGAAATTTTTTACCAAAGAATAAACAAAGGTTTTTCGAACATTTACGGATCTTACTAATTATTTCCGATAAGTCAACAAAAATTGTGTTAATTAAATTCAAATTTATTTTGAACATTTTAATATAATTGGACAAATTGAGAAAATTTTAAAACTTTTTGCGTTTACGTTTCATATAAATTAAATTAAATATTTATTATTTAATTACTTGTAGTAATTATATACGCTTTAAACGTCGAATTGAGCAAAACTGATAAAAAATAATAGTTGAGATAGAACAAAAACATAGAAGATATGAAGAAAGAATTTTGAATAAATACGGTTATGATATTTATTTCATCAGGGGAAGGTGAAAGTAATTACTGACGCATTATGTAGAAAGAATAAAGAATCAATTAGGATGTGTTCCTTAGTAATGATTGTGCAAATTAAATTACCGAGCAATTTAAAAATAGCCGATGCTTGTAAGAAGGATAATATAGATATAAAAGGGGTTCGCGGCTAATGTGAACCATTAGAATTGAGAAGTCGATAGCGTTAAATGTATAAAAGACCGCTTGTGGTTGCCTAAATATGGAGGATTTCGAGATTTAGTTATGTTGGAATCTCATAAGTATAAGTATTCTAATCATGTCATTTCTGACTAAATGTATCTTTATCTGAAGAAGTTGTACTGATGGCAAATTATGAAGGCAGACATCGCCTCATACATTAGTAAACGTCTAACTATTGCAATGGTCATCATCTGAATTTGATTCGATTTGGGTCATCGTCGACAGACTGACCAAATCTATTAATATCATTCCCATTAATGATAGATTCTCGATGAAGAAATTGACTCTTTTGTATTTAAAGGAGTTGTGTAAACATAGTGTGCCTGTATCGATCATCTCTATCAAGATCCTCGTTTCGCATCGAATTTCTAGAGATTTGCTCAGAAGTCATTGGGAACGAACCTTAATGAGAGTACTGTTTACCATCCCAATCGAAGGGACGAGGTAAAGTAACGATACACAATACTAGAAGTGTTGTTTTATGTTTGAATGATTGACCTTTAGTAATGAACCGTATAATCGTTTTCCTTTGAAAAGATTATCATTGATAATCATCGTGTTAGGATCGAGATCGAATCTTGTTAGGATCTAAATATATGAGAACATTTGTAAGAAGGAATTTGGATAAAGACACCCGACATACACCCATTGTGATTTGGACATGTCTTTTAGGTTTCAGGTTTCCTATGAGGACAAACCTGACCTTACAAGATACCCGACCCGTGAAACCTGAAATGATTGTTGAAATTAGGATCTGATTATTGACTGCCAGTAGTGGGCAGGAGGTTATATGAATATGAAGTGTAGATCTTGAAGTGCCAGATGGGTAGCGAAGTTATGCCAAAAAATTTAACCATGGAAAAATGAATTGATGATCTGAAAGATCATGGGATATAAGTCCCCGTAGTATGGGACCATAGAGATGATGTAAAAGTTGCTTTGAAAGGCATATAAGTTGGATCTACCCTAGGACTTCAAGGGCTGCGTGAATTATGTTTCGTATATCTAACTTGATAAAATGTCTATCAAGTGAAAATCTGATTGTTTCTTAGTAAAGTTTAGATCGGCGAAAATTTGCATTCATCAGAAACCCGTGAACATCATGGATAGAGAAAGTAAGTCAACATTTAGCCTGATCTTATTCCCGTAGTTATGTTTGATGAAACTCGCGTATTGTAATGAATTACACTTGTGAGAAAAGACCGAATGTGGAGGAAATACCCACATGGCTTTAACTCTATAAGAAGCGAGTAGTAAGATAAATTGATCTTTGAGTACAAAGATCCTGTTTAGGGGTAAATGCTGTGACAATCCGTCAATTTATGGTTGATATTTTATTCTCAAATATTATTTAAAAATATTATTTTAATGTTATATTATGAACTCACTTATTTTTGGGAAGAAATTTGGATTTACGTCTTGAAGTAGCATCGACTACGTCTAAACCGGAGGATTCTACGTTACGTGCTTACGTTTACATACACCGTTTTGGTGACAGTCCGACATTTCAGGAAATAAATTTATCCGTGAATATTATTTTGGAATTTTAAATTTGTGTTGGTTCATAAACTCATAAATTTACGAGAAGAGATTAGGACTTACGATTATAATTTAACGTTCTTTACGACTAAACCGGAAACCTTAGGATTACGTATTTACGTTTTCGAACTCCGTTTTTGATGAGACAATTTTTATTAGATTCGTTTTGTGCCGTTGATTCATAATTTATAAAAACGTTTTTCGTAAAACGACCCGAGGGCACGCAAATCGAGGAAACTAGAATCAAGGAGTACCCGTAAATTAATAGGGATGGGACAAGTTTACACTTGCCCACCCCCATAACAAGTGGCGGCAAACTTAGCCAAACCACCCTTTGGTGTCAAAAACCAAGGATTTACTTAGGACACTTGTCCTTGATTTTGCAAGACACAAAACCACTACATGCATCAATCTCTCACACATACACACACTCATGCAATCTTAGCTAAAAAGTTTCTCCATCTTTCTTCTCTCCCTTCTCTTGGCCGTCCACCATAGCTTCCCACCACCATGATTCATCAAATTTAACCATAAACCTTATGTTGTTTCTACATATGATAAAGCCCTTTTGAAGCTCTATAGATTGGTGGTGATTTTAACATCCAAAGAGAAGTTTGCAAGATGAAGTAGGGCTGATTTTCAAAGACCAACATCTCCCTTGGTGATCTTGAAGATTTCATACAAGAGTTCATAAGATTTAGTGACCCAAAACCAAGTCCTGATCCTTCCAACTACTTAATCTTGGTGGTATAAAGATTGTTCTTCCTATCCTCTTGTTATTTTGATTATGTAATCTTGTAATTTCTTTATTTATGTATATGTATATGATGATGAATGATGATTTAAAATATTATGTGGGGATTTGGTGTTGATAGATTTGATAAACATGGGTAAAAAGATGGAAAAATCACATGTAAAAATGGTTAAATCTTGTTTAAATAAGATGGCTGTATAAAACAGTAAAGAATATTATGATAAACTGATAAAATGGCTCGGATAAATTAATATACAGTAAGCTATGATTTTTGTACACATGTGAGAGTTGGACATGCAATGGAATCATAAAAATGAGTGAGATATGATCAAAACAAGTTTAAAGTGCAAATCTGAGTACACTGTTTTGGACGAATTTTATAAAATAATTAGATGTTGATTCATCAGTAGCTATAAAGGAATAAAATGAAGCACATATCATGTAGTTTCTGTGATAAAAAATTTGGGGTTTTATCTCCATGTAGAACTCGAGATATGATCATTTTAGTAAACTAGATTTTTAGTACTGATTTTGTGAAATTAAAGTTTAATATTATTATATAAGCACTCAAATAAATATAGTATATAAAATGTGAATTAAAACCCACTAACTTATATATTTCATTTATATAAAAATGCATAAAGATAAATGAAATGGTTGTAGAGTTTTACTACTCTTTAGGAAAAGAGCGTAAATAGGGAAAGTATTAAGTGAGGATTTAGGAAAATCAACACTAATGACCCTAATGGATTCCAAAGTTCGTTTCCCAAGGAGGTATATGTGTGTGAGAAATTTGTTAAATGTTTGTGATTAATGAATGGTTTAGAAGGGGATTAGAAAAGAAGATGACGAAGACGTAAAAATAAAAATTAACACACAAATCACTACTAGAAAGTTAAAACGTAGAACCTTAAAAACAACAAAAATAAAAATAAATTCTAATAATTACCAAAAATTCACCAAAAATCAAAAATAATAAACTAAGAGTTTACCAATGCTCAAAACTTTTTCAAACCTTTTAAATAATTAAATATTCAAATTTTAAATGCTAATTAAAGCCCTAAAAATCAAATAAATTATTAAAAAGCCCAAATAAAGATTTTTAAATTGGAAAACCTCTAAAATGACCTAAAAAGATTAAAAACTATTTTTAGAAATTTTAAAACTAATAAAAACTATTTAAAATGAATTAAAAATTATTAAAACTTAAAATAATTATAAAAATAAATCTAAAAGGGATAAAATTATTCTAAAAGTTGCTAAATTCCTATTTTAATGTATTTAACCTAAGAAAAATGTAAAAAGTTGGAAAAAGTGAAATTTCAAAAATATTAATAAAATAATATTAAAAATCCAAAAATTATAAAAAATTCTAAAAACTTGCAAACTAGTTTATTTTAACCTAAATAATCAGAAAATCAAAGTGAAATTACCAAAATACCCCTAATGGGCCCTCAAATGGGCCAAATCTAAAAACAGTCAACCTAAATGGGCTTTTGGGCCTAAAAAGTCAAACTTGGCCCAATTGACATGGAAAAGCCCTATCTGACTTAAAATTCAATTCTAAGAACAAAACTCTAAAGGCCCAAAATCTGAAAATGTGCTTATCACAGCTTATTGAACACAAAGCTTATTCTTATTGGGCTTTTCAGCCCATTAAGCCATAAGCTAATGCCATAAGCTCTAATTTGACACACAACCCTCTTTTAAGATGCTTAAGAGATCTGTCAAAAAAAAATTTCAATAAGCTCACTCAATAAGCCAGAAAATAGAAAAGTATTATTTCACAAAACGACAAAATAGTCGGGTTTGAGAAATAAAGCACCTCAGAAGCTCTAGTTTGTTGCAAAAGCTCACAAATAGCTTAACTAAGAATAATCAATCAAGAAAATCACAAAAAGCCAAGTAGAATAAGCTGTAGGAGCAAATAAGCTGGCTGAAAAAGCCAAATAAGCTAGTTTTCTAGCAAAAGCTTAACCAAAAGACTTGTAACCTTCCAGATTTGATATTAAGCTGAGAAAAATGAGTTCTATTACAAAAACTAAGTTGTTGCATGTACCAATAAGCAAAACAGATTCAATAAGCTTGAAACCAAGTTTGACCAAAAGTCAAACGCTGATAAGTTGAAATCAAACGCTGACAGGAACAAAGTAGGCGTTGACAGACAAGGACTTGTTTTTCACCCTGCTGGTCAAGGTTTGAGTGCAAACCTTGTGAATCAAGGCTTACCAGTTGGGTAAACTTGATGTGTTTTGGCACAAATAAGCCAATAAGCCAGTGGGCTTATAAGCTATGAACAAAGCAATCCAAATAGCCAAATACTCTCACAAGCAGCACACAAATAGGGTCCAAGCAACAATGCAACAATCCTAATGCTAGAAATCACAATGCAACACCAAATGAGGTGGTCACTTTGCTGATGCAAATGACCACTTCAGCAGACTTTGATAAGCTATGAAAACCACAATAAGCCACCAAATTCAACAAGATGCATACACAAGCTATGTAAACTAAGAACAAACACAAAGCAACAAGAATCAAACACTGAATCAAAGTAAATAGCAAGATCAAAGCTCAAAATGTTTCTGATGAACAAAGAACAATATGCAGACAAGTTTTGCTGATATACTTGACACTTGATCCAATTTCAAGCCTCAAATCCTTCTCCCCTGGTGTGATTAGCTATGATTTAGCACTTGTTAGCCCTAACCTATGCTTAGATCTAGGTGTCCTCAAAATCCTAGCCAATTTTACCAAGTTATGAAGATTTTATAGCCAATCTAAGAATCAATGTGTTCAAACCCACAAAACCTGCAAACAGATGAACAAATACACCCAAACAACAGATACCAACACTTGCTAACAACACACAAGCACTTAACAAGCCACAAATCCAACTTATGCAGTAATCCCAAACACTCCTTAATCAGTCACTTATCAAAGAAACTTGTGATTTCTTCTAATAACCTACTGATTTTAATGATCAAAAACACTTACTAGGCAGCAACTAACACAATCAAACACATAAATCACCAGCACAAACACAAATACTCAAAATCAAAGCACAAAATCCAAAACATGCATAAACATGAAATTTTTAGGGGAATCTTAACAAGAGCTTATACCTGCCTTCCACAACATCCTAGGAAGGCCAGCAATGCTCCTTGGACCTTGTTCAACATTAGAACAAGACCAAGGTACTTCAAATAAAGAGATGCAAAGTGCCTTGGTTGATGGTTTAAAGTAGAACCTCAAGGACTTGATTTCTTCAACACAAGCAGCAAACAACTCAACCAAGGGCTCTAATCCCTTCACAAGCTTGGTGTCAACAAGCTTGTAAGAGCTTATAGCAGATGGTCAAGGGTTAGTACACAAAATAACCAAAACAGAACCTAGGATTTTAAGGTATTCAAACCTTAAAAACTTTATGAAACAAGACGTGCCTTAACCACAAGATTAAGGTAGGCCTTAACAATCAAATGGAACTCAGAATTAGGCTACTCAAACACCAAACTATTAACTAAATCAAAAGAGATTTCAAAATTTCAGAAATTCAAATTTTATTTAACTTAAAAAGGAATTACAAAGATTAATAGCCTAAAACTGGAACCAAGGGACTCTCACATGTTGAGGTCTCCTTTTATAGGCAAATGCCTGGCTAAACACTATTCACAAACCCTAGAAGTGAAATTCCCTAAATGCCCTAAGTCCTTCTAGACGTTTTGGTGGAATGAGCTGTTCAAATTCATCTTGGACGTTCATTTCAGCTTTGATATGAAGCAATGATCCTTGGCTGTTGATTTGGCCACGTCATTTTACTTGAAGGCCAAGTTGTGTTTTCATTGTTGAGAATGTTGAGTGTGGGGTCCAAGGAGTAGTGGGAGTGAGGGTTTTGTGTGTGGAATTTGTTTCTGCACATGCGAATCAAGTGTGGGTTAGGTTAATTTAGATTTACCCTTTGTTTAAGTTGGTGTAAATTCTGGGCTGGTAAAAGTGAATAGTGACAAGTTTTGATCCGAAAATGGGGGAGTGTTATGTGTTTGGCGCATTTTCGTTTCAAATGTTTCAAATGCACAAGTTTGCCCCTTGTTCTTTCTTTCTTTTGTCTTTTGTGTTTAAAAACCCATCGGCGCCTATTTCCTTTGTATCAACGTTTCATAACTTGTCATTTTTGGCACAAACTTTATAAAAAGTGTTTCAAGGGTTATATTTGCCATTTTGAGATATTTCAAGGACTGATTTTGGACATTGTTGATCTTCAAAGGTCTTCATTGTATCTTTGACTTGATGAGGGACCATTATTGGCAATTTTGATTTGTTGAGGGACTAATCTTGCCATTTCTTCAAAGTTGAAGGACCTTTTGTGTAATTTTGACAAACTTAAGGGACCAAACTTGTAATTATTAAAATACAAGGGTTTTAAGTGTCATTTCTTCAATAATTGAGGATCAATCTTGTTTGTCTTCAAGTCTTCAAGGGTATTTGTTGAGGATTCTATGATTAGGGCCCGGTTCTTTGTACGGCTTCGTTTCTCGTGTCTCTTTTTCCTTGTAACTTGTGATCTTTTGTCTTTTTCACGATATCCATACCTAAAATACACAAGTAAACAAACACAAGCATATATATGGTATTTTATGACATTTTTATGCATTTAAAGCCCGAAAAGAACGATGAGATCATGTATAAATGCCATCTCATCACTTCCCCATACTAAGCCATTGTCGTGCCCTCACACAATGCTAGAATAAAGTATCTAAGCATCACCAAAGTTCAATTTTATTAACCTTTATTGAAGAGTAAAAAGACTTGCAACATACTACAAAGATGTGTAAAGACATAACATATGATTTTCATCACAAAAAGTGACTTTTTGGGTCAAAGAATAGAAACAAGTTAATGTCCCTTAGAGTAAACTTCGTCATCCTTGATTGTCATACATTCCATGCTAAGTGCAAAAACAAGATCATTGTTGGTACAAGTCACAATGCTAACACTACTCATATGTCCAAATTGTGTAATACTTTTTCTCCCCGCAATCCTAGTTATTATAAAAGGAAATGGGTTACTAGCATTTTTTATCTATTTGTCATGGATCACAAGTGATTCATATTGACTTATTTGAGTAGTTATTAGTCCGAAAGCAAAGTAGCACGATTTGATCAATTGTTAGCCGAAGGACAAAATCTTTTAAAACGGCTTCTCGTGTATCTCCTTAAGTTCATATCTTGGCATAACTCGTTTCACGATTTGAGACCTTTCTCGGACCGATATTTGGAATGTACTTCATACTTCAAATCTTGGGAAGACGTTCTCGAAATTATGGTCTTCTCTTCATATATTTGGAATTTCTTCACTTGACGTTTTTGAGAGATTCTTCATATTGGACCACGACTTCATCATTTTTCTTTAATATTTACTTTGGATTTTGATATACAACGATCCACCTCCTTTTCGGACTTAGATATATTTATCCTCATACCTTGTTAGGGTCTTTTTGGATAGACTTTCTCCATTCTTTAGGGGAGTAATTGCTTCTCGTCGTGTGTGTCGATCCTTCATATTGATTTAGGAATAATGATACTTCACATCATCTTGGATCTTTAGCAAAAATAGAGCTCCTCATGCCTTGTTAGGGCCTTTTTGGATAATCGCCAATCTTCGCGTCCTGTTTCAATAAGTTATGCCTTGGCTATGAACTCTATTCAACCCCGAGCAACTTTTAAACGATCTTGCGCTAGAGGCTAAGTAACCTTTCAAATCGTACGACCTTACTTATTGCAATTATTATTTATTCCTAATGCATTGATCTTATGGGAAGAAAAAGCCACAATTAAAAACATATGAGTTTTTGAAAGAACATTTTCATGTTCTACGTTTAGCATGATCACTTATCTAACTCTATCATTTCTCGTTCTTCACTATATAAAGACCTCTAATTAAAGAGACTCGTGAATACTTAGCCATGCAAGTCAAAATTAAGCCAAATTTGGATTAGCTTTCATTAAGACTATATCAAATCAAAGTTTTGGGTTTTCAAGCCACCTATAGGATCTTGCACTTTCTTGGACTTTTTCAAGTTTAGAGAATGCGTTTTAAAGTTCCCTTGATAAGTGACTTTCTAGAATCAATTATAGGAACTTGCGAAAAGTTCTTGTTCTTAACCCGTAAGAGTTAAGACTTTCGCATTTTAAAGCTTCCTATATAAAAGTCTAGCAAAACTTGAATTGAGCGGGTTAAGGAATGTAAATGGCTCCAAATGCCCATCAAGTAAAAAATTAACTCTTATTCTACCCATCGGAAAATATACATTCGTGTCTTAAAAACACTTATGAGAAATAAGAAAAAATTTTAAAATTTGGCCATTTTTAGCCTTATTAGCAAAACAAAACAAAACATTGAAAGTTGGAAAGCGTGAGGGCGTAGCAAAGCAAGTATCTATTCACCCCCCCATACTAAAAGTAAACATTGTCCTCAATGTTTCGAGTCTAAAGGTGGAGCACCCCCATACTAGAGACGAAGAGTCGAATGCTTAGGATCTAGCATGGAAAGGGTGATCAACAATATATCTCCGTTTATTAAGTATGCTAAAAGATAATTGTTAGAACAATAAAGGATATGTCATGGAATCGTGAAAAACTTCTTCAAACGAACGATGGAGGCTCACGTAAATGAACACAAGAGTCTTCAATCGTAGATGATGATGATGATCTAGATAACACAATCACAAACAACCACGAGACAACGAGTTGAAAGGGTACAAGTCCCCTTATTAGTGAATAGTAAGCATAAAAGATAAGCATGGGATCTCCCCCACGAGACACCTCGTTTTTGATTACCGAGTCATGAGCTCGACTCGATCCCCTCAAAATGTGAACATTTAGGGAAAATCATGGTGTGGTCAATTTTTGATGGGGCTTACATGATAAACAAGGCCCAAAAAGCAACCGGTATTAAGGACTAAGTCCTTAAATGATGCAAAATACAGGGGTCGAAAATGGCATTCTCGTTTTCTTTGGAAAAACAAATTAACGCCACTTCAACATGTGCCATAAACTCAAAGAGTTTGAAGAAAATATATGAGAAGTAGAAGGGTGGGACAATTGGTAAGACAAACTTTCGAGCTACTCGAGGTAGACTCGCACCAAGCAAATAGAAAGATTTTCCATTTATTGCATCGGTGGAAGACCGAGATTTCCCTTTACATGAAATTCCGGGATCAAATATCTCGTCCTCGGTGGACAAGGATGAGGGAACATAAGGGGCTTCCCCCATACTAGAACCACACAAAGCATCGTCAAAAGGAATAGACGAGCTTGTAGTACTCAAAACACGTGGTGATGACGGAGTTAGATTTGTAGAAAAATCAATTAAATCACATTTAAAATCTTTTTCATTTTTATCTTTTAAACTCTCCTTATGAAAACCCTTTTTGATTATGTCGAAAATATTCGGTGTTTCTAAGACGATGTTAGTTACACTAAAAATTCACACATTTGTAAAGCGTTTTGATTTTGGTGGTGGCAAGTTCTCAAAACGTTTATCGACGAAGAAAACTTCCCCATCGGGGTCTACATATTCATCATCCGAAAGATCTTCCGTAGAAACCAGCAACTTATCAACACTTTTCAAGAATGAATGTTCGAGGTTAGGCGAAGGATTTTTCGATTCAAGTATTGACGGTTTCTTCTTTGTAGGCTTTACACTCATAACCTCCACCGGCGGAGGAAATGGTAAATTGTTTTTGGCGACATTTCCTAAAACTCTTGGTGAAAATTCTTTGCAAACGACATTGGTTGAGTCACCATGGTTTAAAGTAGCAATAGAATAGACATGAGAAAGATTGGATTTTTGTGTTGCATTGATGACAAGTTCTTCTTCATTGAAACGAAGGGTGATTTTTCGAGCATGAACATCGATAAGTGCTCTTGATGTATCCAAAAATGAACGACCCAAAATGAGAGGAACTTTTCGATCGATAGGAATGTCTACAACGATAAAGTCAACGGGATAGTAAAACTTTCCGACTTAAACGAAAACGTCCTCGGCTACTCCACATGCTAAAATCGTAGAATGATCGGCCATCTCGATAGACATGTTCGAAGGAGTAAGAGCCGGAAGTGAAAGCGATTTGAAAATCTCAAGAGGCATTAAATTAATACTAGCACCAAGATCGGCCAAGGCGTAGCATTCCTCCATATCTTGAATTGCACACGGAATCAAAAATTTACCGGGATCACCGACTTTTTGTGGTATACGGCTAAGAAAAACCGATGAACAACTAGACGATTGTTGTAACTTCTCTTTGTTGTTTAGCATACTTTTGAAGTTTGCGGCAAATCGAGGCATCATGATTAAAGCGTCGGCAAAACTTATGTTAAAATGTAGATCACGAAACATTTTCATAAATAGCTCAAATTGATAATTGTTCCGTCCTTGTGCTTTCTCTTTGTTACGTCTCGAAGGGTAGGGTAAAGGTGGTGTGGGTTGGTCATTAGGCAACGGCCTTGGAAACTCGGGTTCCACAATTGGTATTGGTTCAACCGTAGGTGTGGCATGAGCGGTACTTCGTGGGATTGTAATTTGCTCCTTTTCGACCATCACCTCGGGTTCTTTCTCGATTTCCTTCTCCGTAGAAGTACTTGGACGAGAGATAGGTTCCTTGAAAATTTTACCACTTCGTGTAGTAATAACCTTCATTTCTCCCTTCGGGTTAGCAATGGTATCACTAGGAAGACCACCCGAGGAAGAGGGTTTGCACATGATTGCTTCAAACATCTTAGCCATTCGGTCCTCAAATTTTGATTGCCTAGCATCCGCTTTTAATAACTCTTGCTTAATCTCATGTTGTCCTAATTCCATCTTTTGTTGATTTTGTTGAAGACGTTGGACATTTCCTTCCATTTTGTTTGCATGAGTTTTGAGTTCATTAGCAAGTTCATTTTTAACCTCGTTTTTCAACTCGGATCTTAAGCTAATCATCTCACGTTGCATGTTATCAAATTTAGCATCATTTGCTTTTGCATAATCCAAAAATTCTCCTTGCAAATTTTTAGTGTGAGCATTTTGAAAACCTTGTGTAGTGTTTTGAAAATCACGGTTTTGGTTTTGATTAGAAATTTGTCCATTCCCACTTTGATAATTCCCTTTGTTGTAATTGCGTGTGTTGCCTTGGTAATTACCTTGGTTGTTGTTTCGATAATTGTTAACATTTTGATTTGGTGGAGCTTGATTTTGGCGGGAACCTTGACCGTTTTGGTTGTAAGTTCCCGTTGCTACATAAGCACTCGAAGTGTTACCATCCGCGGTAATGCACTCGGAAAGATCATGAGCTCCTCCACAAGATAAACAACTCTTAGCAACCGCTTTTACCGAAGCGGAATTGGAAGCTTCTTGAGCCTTCCAATGGGACATAAGATTAGCAAATCTATCAAAAAACCGATTTTCCTCATTAGCTTCATTATGTAAGGCGTTAATGCTACGAGACGATTGTGACGAAGATGACGAACCCATATTGGCAACACTCGGTGTGTTACGAGGGTTATAAACCTTAGATCTATTTTCAATGATTTGTAAAGCCTCATTTGTCGTCTTGCACAAAAAATTACCACCCGCGGCGGCATTCAAATAATCTCGTTCATGATCATTAAGCCCATTATAAAAAGTATCCACTTGATGCAATTCCGTAAAATCATGGTGTGGACATTCATGTAACATTTCTTTAAATCGTTCCCATGCCATTGAAAAACTTTCATTATTTCTTTGCACAAATCGTGAAATCTCATTTTTCAAGTGTGTTGTTTTGGATGGTGGAAAAAACTTGTTCACAAACTTAGAAACGAGATCGGCCCATGTCAAAATCGAATTTGGCGGTTCTTTCTCGAGCCAAATTTTTGCGGGTCCATCCAACGAGTATGGAAACAACATCATCTTAATGGCGTCATGTGGAACATCCTTAAACTTGCTAGTAGCGGTGAGACGGTTAAAATTCCTAATGTGGTAATGCGGGTTGTCTTTCTCATGACCTCTAAACTTATTTGCTTGCAACATCGACATTAAACCCGTCTTAATTTCGAAATTCTCCGCAAGGATGGCGGGATTCACAATAGCCTCTCCAAAACCCTCGGTGGGTGCTTGTAGCAACTCTATCATAGTACGATTAGCCATGACGACTTCTTGTTCTACAATAGGTTCAACAATTGGAGGTTCTTCAACAATCAACGTCTCTTGATTGGCTTGCTTTTGAAGTCGTTTACGAGCTCGTTTTGCTTGATTACGAGTGATCATAAACTTCACGAAGAATGGGAGGTGAGCAAAGAAGATTCTTTTTGGGTGTTTTGTGAATTTTCAATTTTTTTGTGTTTTTGATGATATTTAATTTTTTGGATTTTGGTGTATCTTCGTAGACAACAATCTACAAAATCTCTCCTCGAATCAAACTCTTGATTAAAGAAGCCTCAAAGGAATGAAAACGATCACGTGGAGTGAACGCCTTCGAATGACTTTAGAACTTTGGTGAAAACCAAATTGTTCAAGAGGTTTTAATCACAAAGAAAACCAAGCAAATATATTATACGTAATAATACTTTGGGCGGCAAAACCCTCGATTAGCCTTCAATCTCAAATTACTCACAAGCAAGCGGGGAAACGAGGCGGCGCAAAGCACTTAAGAGCCTTTTTCCTTAGGGTATATTTTATAATACCCGCCTTATACCCACCTTATAGTTTGTATCATTCAAAATCGAGCTTCACGAAAGTATTTATCTATTTTTGCCTTTTTCTTTTTGTTTGAGATTCGAATACAATAACTGAGTGATGAAATCCCAATTAAGGTTGTGTTTTCACACTTTTGGAGATATTGTGAATTTATTGTGATACTTAATAAAATATAGTAATAATATTTGTACAAGAAAAACCAAGAAAACCGATAATACGTATTAGTAGAGTTCTACTAATACAAATACTATTTTGGTTAATATTAAAAACAACAATGCAAATTAATCACGACACACCTCCCCGGCAGCGGCGCCAAAATGGTTGTAGAGTTTTACTACTCTTTAGGAAAAGAGCGTAAATAGGGAAAGTATTAAGTGAGGATTTAGGAAAATCAACACTAATGACCCTAATGGATTCCAAAGTTCGTTTCCCAAGGAGGTATATGTGTGTGAGAAATTTGTTAAATGTTTGTGATTAATGAATGGTTTAGAAGGGGATTAGAAAAGAAGATGACGAAGACGTAAAAATAAAAATTAACACACAAATCACTACTAGAAAGTTAAAACGTAGAACCTTAAAAACCACAAAAATTAAAATAAATTCTAATAATTACCAAAAATTCACCAAAAATAAAAAATAATAAACTAAGAGTTTACCAATGCTCAAAACTTTTTCAAACCTTTTAAATAATTAAATATTCAATTTTTAAATGCTAATTAAAGCCCTAAAAATCAAATAAATTATCAAAAAGCCCAAATAAAGATTTTTAAATTGGAAAACCTCTAAAATGACCTAAAAAGATTAAAAACTATTTTTAGAAATTTTAAAACTAATAAAAACTATTTAAAATGAATTAAAAATTATTAAAACTTAAAATAATTATAAAAATAAATCTAAAAGGGATAAAATTATTCTAAAAGTTGCTAAATTCCTATTTTAATGTATTTAATCTAAGAAAAATGTAAAAAGTTGGAAAAAGTGAAATTTCAAAAATAATAAAAAAATAATAATAAAATAATATTAAAAATCCAAAAATTATAAAAAATTCTAAAAACTTGCAAACTAGTTTATTTTAACCTAAATAATCAGAAAATCAAAGTGAAATTACCAAAATACCCCTAATGGGCCCTCAAATGGGCCAAATCCAAAAACAGTCAACCTAAATGGGCTTTTGGGCCCAAAAAGTCAAACTTGGCCCAATTGACTTGGAAAATCCCTATCTGACTTAAAATTCAATTCTAATAACAAAACTCTAAAGGCCCAAAAGCTGAAAATGTGCTTATCACAGCTTATTGAACACAAAGCTTATTCTTATTGGGCTTTTCAGCCCATTAAGCCATAAGCTAATGCCATAAGCTCTAATTTGACACACAACCCTCTTTTAAGATGCTTAAGAGATCTGTCAAAAGAAATTTTCAATAAGCTCACTCAATAAGCCAGAAAATAGAAAAGTATTATTTCACAAAACGACAAAATAGTCGGGTTTGAGAAATAAAGCACCTCAGAAGCTCTAGTTTGTTGCAAAAGCTCACAAATAGCTTAACTAAGAATAATCAATCAAGAAAATCACAAAAAGCCAAGTAGAATAAGCTGTAGGAGCAAATAAGCTGGCTGAAAAAGCCAAATAAGCTAGTTTTCTAGCAAAAGCTTAACCAAAAGACTTGTAACCTTCCAGATTTGATATAAAGCTGAGAAAAATGAGTTCTATTACAAAAACTAAGTTGTTGCATGTACCAATAAGCAAAACAGATTCAATAAGCTTGAAACCAAGTTTGACCAAAAGTCAAACGCTGATAAGTTGAAATCAAACGCTGACAGGAACAAAGTAGGCGTTGACAGACTTAATGAAGTGTAAGGACTTGTTTTTCACCCTGCTGGTCAAGGTTTGAGTGCAAACCTTGTGAATCAAGGCTTACCAGTTGGGTAAACTTGATGTGTTTTGGCACAAATAAGCCAATAAGCCGGTGGGCTTATAAGCTATGAACAAAGCAATCCAAATAGCCAAATACTCTCACAAGCAGCACACAAATAGGGTCCAAGCAACAATGCAACAATCCTAATGCTAGAAATCACAATGCAACACCAAATGAGGTGGTCACTTTGCTGATGTAAATGACCACTTCAGCAGACTTTGATAAGCTATGAAAACCACAATAAGCCACCAAATTCAACAAGATGCATACACAAGCTATGTAAACTAAGAACAAACACAAAGCAACAAGAATCAAACACTGAATCAAAGTAAATAGCAAGATCAAAGCTCAAAATGTTTCTGATGAACAAAGAACAATATGCAGACAAGTTTTGCTGATATACTTGACACTTGATCCAATTTCAAGCCTCAAATCCTTCTTCCCTGGTGTGATTAGCTATGATTTAGAACTTGTTAGCCCTAACCTATGCTTAGATCTAGGTGTCCTCAAAATCCTAGCCAAATTTACCAAGTTATGAAGATTTTATAGCCAATCTAAGAATCAATGTGTTCAAACCCACAAAACCTGCAAACAGATGAACAAATACACCCAAACAACAGATACCAACACTTGCTAACAACACACAAGCACTTAACAAGCCACAAATCCAACTTATGCAGTAATCCCAAACACTCCTTAATCAGTCACTTATCAAAGAAACTTGTGATTTCTTCTAATAACCTACTGATTTTAATGATCAAAAACACTTACTAGGCAGCAACTAACACAATCAAACACATAAATCACCAGCACAAACACAAATACTCAAAATCAAAGCACAAAATCCAAAACATGCATAAACATGAAATTTTTAGGGGAATCTTAACAAGAGCTTATACCTGCCTTCCACAACATCCTAGGAAGGCCAGCAATGCTCCTTGGACCTTGTTCAACACTAGAACAAGACCAAGGTACTTCAAATAAAGAGATGCAAAGTGTCTTGGTTGATGGTTCAAAGTAGAACCTCAAGGACTTGATTTCTTCAACACAAGCAGCAAACAACTCAACCAAGGGCTCTAATCCCTTCACAAGCTTGGTGTCAACAAGCTTGTAAGAGCTTATAGCAGATGGTCAAGGGTTAGTACACAAAATAACCAAAACAGAACCTAGGATTTTAAGGTATTCAAACCTTAAAAACTTTATGAAACAAGACTTGCCTTAACCACAAGATTAAGGTAGGCCTTAACAATCAAATGGAACTCAGAATTAGGCTACTCAAACACCAAACTTTTAACTAAATCAAAAGGAGATTTCAAAATTTCAGAAATTCAAATTTTATTTAACTTAAAAAGGAATTACAAAGATTAATAGCCTAAAACTGGAACCAAGGGACTCTCACATGTTGAGGTCTCCTTTTATAGGCAAATGCCTGGCTAAACATTATTCACAAACCCTAGAAGTGAAATTCCCTAAATGCCCTAAGTCCTTCTAGACGTTTTGGTAGAATGAGCTGTTCAAATTCATCTTGGACGTTCATTTCAGCTTTGATATGAAGCAATGATCCTTGGCTGTTGATTTGGCCACGTCATTTTACTTGAAGGCCAAGTTGTGTTTTCATTGGCTGAGAATGTTGAGTGTGGGGTCCAAGGAGTAGTGGGAGTGAGGGTTTTGTGTGTGGGATTTGTTTCTGCACATGCGAATCAAGTGTGGGTTAGGTTAATTTAGATTTACCCTTTGTTTAAGTTGGTGTAAATTCTGGGCTGGTAAAAGTGAATAGTGACAAGTTTTGATCCGAAAATGGGGGAGTGTTATGTGTTTGGCGCATTTTCGTTTCAAATGTTTCAAATGCACAAGTTTGCCCCTTGTTCTTTCTTTCTTTTGTCTTTTGTGTTTAAAAACCCATCAGCGCCCATTTCCTTTGTATCAACGTTTCATAACTTGTCATTTTTGGCACAAACTTTATAAAAAGTGTTTCAAGGGTTATATTTGCCATTTTGAGATATTTCAAGGGCTGATTTTGGACATTGTTGATCTTCAAAGGTCTTCATTATATCTTTGACTTGATGAGGGACCATTATTGGCAATTTTGATTTGCTGAGGGACTAATCTTGCCATTTCTTCAAAGTTGAAGGACCTTTTTAGTAATTTTGACAAACTTAAGGGACCAAACTTGTAATTATTAATATACAAGGGTTTTAAGTGTCATTTCTTCAATAATTGAGGATCAATCTTGTTTGTCTTCAAGTCTTCAAGGGTATTTGTTGAGGATTCTATGATTAGGGCCCGGTTCTTTGTACGGCTTCGTTTCTCGTGTCCGTTTTTCCTTGTAAGTTGTGATCTTTTTGTCTTTTTCACGATATCCATACCTAAAATACACAAGTAAACAAACACAAGCATATATATGGTATTTTATGACATTTTTATGCATTTAAAGCCCGAAAAGAACGATGAGATCATGTATAAATGCCATCTCATCAATGGACATTATATAAAAATGGTAGTTTGGTAAGTTTTATAAGTTATAAAAACTATATACTAAGTTTTACGTCTTTTCGGCTAAAACCGAAAGATTAACGTTTTTGTTAAATAAAACTTAGACGGTTGGACCCGTTTAATGTAAGCTTTTATAAACTCACATACTGATGTATAAACATATATAACAAGTAAAAACCGATAAAACCCGAGCTTTACAACATATAGACATTAATGGGCCAAAGTAGCCTTAATGGACAATAAACCCAACTAATTTGGTAAAACACTTATAAACTTATTTATTGGGCTTAACCCATTTGGGCCCAACATATAAAGTATAATACTGATAATAAAAGTATAATTGGGCTAATGAATAGTATTGGACTTGTAATAGGCCCATTGGGCTTCAATATGTATACAAGTTGAACTAGTGTAACTAGTCTTAAAAATTACCAACACATAAATACTATAATGAATGAGTAAAGATGTATAAACCCACTTGATCATCATCATATATATAAAAATATCATATGTATACATAATTGTTATTTTGATAAAGTCATTGGACAAAAGTCTAAGACGAGTATTATTTGTCTAGGTTTCCGTGAATGAAGCACGTACCGTACATCCGAATTGCCGATAACCCGCTTTCCCACATCAACGTGAGTTCATAGCCTCGCACTCTTTTAAATGTTTATATGAAATGTTTTATAAACCCGCGAGGGAGATAACACGTTAGTTTTGATAAAATAGGACACCATTTGTCCCGATTGTTTGTTTATTGATTTGGACCTGAATGATTGTATGACCCGATGAATGATTACATGACCCGATGTGAGAAAGAAAATGGATTATTAAAGTTAGGTTATGTCACTAAAAGTCCCATTAGCATGAATTGTGAACTACCGGGATTTGGTAGATGCTTATGCATATAATAGTACTATTTGGGGACGATCACCCCAGTTCGCGCCTTGACGGTTGATCCCCGTCGTGCCACATTGATTGGTAAGCGAATTTATGTATGAGAAGATTTACACAAGCATGATTATTGTGACGACACGCTAATTTAGATGGGCAAATGATTGTCGGGTTAGCTACCCGTTCTTTGTTGTAGTAAGGTAACAATGTCATGCGGCTTATAATAATCCATAAATAACGAAATACTGCTATACGCACTAAATTACGATATATTGTCTGACTAGCAATACAGGGTCTTACTATTGATATTATGTTCGTGTTTTGGTTTTTCATAACCATATTCATATAAGGTTTGATTTAATCTATACAACGTTATAAGACGTCTTGTATGATGTTTTTAACGACAATGGTTCGTATACTGATTTTTAAGGCAAATGCCTATATTATGATTTTTGATAAGGATTTGTATAAAATGACTTTGGCTATTCTATGGCCTATTACAAAGATTTGTACAAAATGATTTTCGGTAATAATTATGTACCGATGATATACTGATGGTTTTATTAAACTCTATGAATTCACTCGGCGTTATCGCTGAACTTTTCTTTTAACATCTTTTATCTCAGGTACTTGAAGGTAATTCTCGGGAAGACAACAAGAATTCATGGCCCGCACTTAAATAATAATTTCCATTCAAATGCTTTGTAAAACCTGTATAAAATATAATGACTTGGGACCTATGTATTTTGATATTTATGAATGGAAATGCTTTATTATTAAACGACGCGATTTTTAAGCGTTGTCTATGATGTGACTAATGTTCTATCCCGTAACACCAACGAGTCTTCCGCTGTATTGAGTTGTATAAATTTGGGGGTGTTACACAATAAGCCACCAAATTCAACAAAAAGATATAGCACATATAGCTTATCACAAAAACTCTTCCCAAACCAAAAATCAGACTCTGAATCCAACAAACAAAGATTTTATAGCTTCTGATGTGTTTGACCAAATTCAAATCAATGTTAGCAGATTTTTCAAAAACTTGCAAACTCTTTTCCAAACCTTATGAGGCTTAACCAATGACTAAAACAGGTGACAAATGACTTGTTTAGAGTAGAAAAACCCCCAAGAACCAAGGGCACAAGGCCACAAGGCCTTTTGATCCCAAAATCCAAACAACCTTGTTTTAGTCCTTTTTCAAACAAACTTTTGATTTTCACAAACAACCTACTGATTTTATGATCCTAATATCTCAACTAGGTTACAACTAGTAGGACTAAGCAATAAAACTAACCACACAAACACAATATCTCAAAATCACATGGCAAATAGCATATCAGATTCAAACCAAATGATTTTTAGGGGAAACTTAAAGAAATCAATACCTCTCCCCAATAATTTCCTATGGGGAGTCAGCAATGCTCCTTGGACCACTTTCAACAGCTAGAAAGTGGCCAAGGTCCTTGAACAAAGAAAGGAGGTATGTTGATGGTTCAAAGTAGAACCAATACCTTGTATCAATGGTTCTTCACACAAGAGAGAAAACAGCCTATCCAAAGGCTTAAAACCCTTCACAAGCTTGGTGTAATCAAGCTTGAAAGAGCTTAAGGCTTTTGGTTAGGGGTTAGTACAAGATATAACACAAGAAGGGGTATCAAATATCAGTAGGGGTATGAACCACCTTTCAATCACTTCTAAAAACTTTTCCAATGAAAATCCAAGCCAACCACTCAAGAACTAAGGTCTTGGGTAGCCAGTGAGTGGATCTAAACACCTAGAATCCAAGGGCTTCAACTGGTAAAGCCTTGAATCCTTAGATGAAAACTGCTTTCAAAACACTTTTTGAAAAACTTTGAAACCTTAACAAACTCAAACGTATGAAACAATAACCAACAAAACAACTTAAATAAAATTGTGGAACACAGATTCAAGCTTCTAAAACCAACTTCATTCAATATGACGGAATTACAATTGCATAAAAGCAAAATACATAAACTTATATTGAAGTGAAAGGAACTACAAAGAAATTGCCTAGAAAATGGAACAAAGGGACTCTCACAGGCTGAGGTCTCCTTTTATAATGCTACAAAGACTATTCTAGAACTAAAAACCCTAGCTAAGAAATCCCAGAATTGCCCTTGACGCGTTTGAGTTGATGTCTTTTCCAAATTGATCTTGGACGTTCATTTTTGCCTTTGGGACCAAGTATTGAGTATAAAGCCTAGATCTTGCCACGTTGGATAACTTGGAGGGGAAGTTGTTCACTGATTGGTTGAAAGGGAATTGGGAGTGGGGTCCATGGTAAAGGGAAGTATGATGTGAGGTGTGGGATGTGAACGTGTAAGGGTGAATCCCACGTGGGGTGGGGTAATTGGATTTTACCCCTTTGTTTAAGTGAGGTAAAATCTGGGGATGATAGTGAACAGTAAAACATTTGATCCGTTTTTTGTGGAGTTGTAACTTGTTTGGCGCATTTTTGAGATTTGAAAGTTTCAGTTGACACCTTTAGTCCTTGTCTTTTGAGAAAAGTGGTAAACAAATTATTTCCAGCCTTGAAAACGAATTCCTTTGTTATAGAAGTTTCCAATTTCATACTTTGGTCATAAAACTTCATAATAAAGATAACAAGGAATTGTTTTGAACATTTTTGGATATTTCAAGGGCTGATCTTGTACGTTCTTGATCTTTGAAGCTCTTCATTGTATGTTCGACATTATGGAGGACCATTGTTAACATTTCTTTAATCTTGAGGGACCAAACTTGCCAAATCTTCAAAGTTGAGGGACCTTTTTATCATTTGACAAACTTAAGGGACCAAACTTGTAATTATTAATATACAAGGGTATTAAATGTCATTTCTTCATTGATGAGGAATCATTCTTAAACATATTCCATACTTCAAGGTCTTTTCTTTATGAAATCATAAACTAGGGCCCGGTTCATTGTGCGGCTTCATTTCTCGTGTTCGTTTTTCCTTGTTTCTTGTGTTCATTTGTATTTTTCACGATATCCATACCTAAAATACACAAATAAACAAACAAAAGCATATATATGGTATTTTTATGACATTTTATGCATTTAAAGCCCAAAAAGAACGATGAGATCATGTATAAATGCCATCTCATCACTCCCCCATACTAAACCATTACCGTGCCCTCACGCAATGATAGAATAAAGTATCTAAGCATCTCCAAAATTCAATTTTTATTACCCTTTATTGAAAAGTAAACTTGCTACAATACTACGAAGATGTGTTTAAAGACATAATATATGATTTTCATCACGAATGTGACTTTTAGGGTCAATGAATAAAAACAAGTGAATGTCTCATAGAGTAAAGTTTGTCATCCTTGATTGTAATACATTCCATGCTAAGTGAAAAATCGAGATCATTGTTGGTACAAGTCACAATACTAACACTACTCATACGTCCAAATTGTGTAATACTTTTTCCCCCCACAATCCTAGTTATTATGAAAAGAAAATATATCTAGAAGTTTTTAACTATTTTTCATGGATCATAAGTGATTCATATTGACTTATTTAAGTATTTATTAGTCCGAAAATAAAGTAGCACGATTTAATCGATAGTTAGCTAAAGGAAAAAATCTTTTAAAACGGCTTCTCGTAATCTCCTTAAGTTCATATCTTGGCATAACTCGTTTCACGATTTGAGACCTTTCTCGGACCGATATTTGGCATGTACTTCATACTTCAAATATTCGTAAGACGTTCTTGAAATTATGGTCTTCTCTTCATATTTTGGAATTTCTTCACTTGACGTTTTTTAGAGATTCTTCATACTTGGACCACGACTTCATCATTTTTCTTCAATCTTTATTTTGGACTTTGATATACAACGATCCGCCTCCTTTTAGGACTTGGATATATTTATCCTCATACCTTATTAGGGTCTTTTTGGATAGACTTTCTCCATGATCTTTAGGGGAGTAATTGCTTTTCGTCGTATGTCTTAATCCTTCATAGTGATTTTGGAATAATGATTCTTCACATCATCTTGGATCTTTAGCAACAAAATAGAGTCCTCATGCCTTGTTAGGGCCTTTTTGGAACTTCACCAATCTTCGCGTCCCGCTTCAATAAGTTATGCCTTGGCTATGAACTCTATTCAACCACGATAGACTTTTAAACGATCTTGGGCTAGAAGCTAAGTAACCGTTCTAATCGTACGACCTTACTTATTGCAATTTATTTATTCTTAATGCATTGATTGATGACGTATAGTCCCCAGCCGGGTCATGGACCCGGCCCACAGGTACAACCCGCATCCGGCCCATTAGTGATGGGTGGGATTCATGTCATTTAAGCTTATGGGCTTAGATGAACAGTGACCGCACACACGTGTGCGGCCCATGGCCCAGCATGGCCGGTACAGGGTTAGACAGAATCATACTCTTACTATGATTAGGATTTACCCCAAAGAAGAGGATATTCACTCACCATAATTAGAAGATAACAATCAATTTAATTCTGGTACTTATCCTTTCCTTGGGGCCGAAGCATCAGTGACAGCCCATTAGGGTTTCACTGCCTATATAAGGAACCCCCAAGGGTTCCACAAAGGTATTACATTCTACACACTCACATCTCATCCGATTATCATAACCCTAACCGATTACTTACTCTTACGCCGGAGTCTAATCGTGGGATACATTCCCACGGTAAGCCTAACGCGTGTTGTTTTAGTGTGCAGGATCCCAACCAGACAATTCACTTGGTGCAGGAGCCGGAGTCCAGCCAACCCGAATTAAGCCTAATTCGGGTCTAGCAAGGATCACCCAACTTTTGTATCAACAAAATGGCGCCATCCGTGGGACCAATACAATAAGCTAGAGAAAATCTCATCTCAATCTCTCAATGACGAAAGGACATCCGCAAGGAAACCCCAGGAACACAAATCCTGCGAACCGGAAGTCCCCAAGGGACGGGATACTCATTCCCAACCGATCCCCTAGCAACCAAACAGGCGGACCGAATAACCGAAGTGGTCTTCAGTCCATGGGTGTGACAAGCACGTTCGCTGTCACCCCACCACCTACCTCGACCTTGGATAACCCTGATCCAGGGAGTGCGTCCAACCCCCCTAACAAGGAGCCGCACAGACCATCGACTGAGGAAGAAGTGGAGGTCGAACCACTTAGTGAGGAAGATCTCACTCGAGTTCTCACATAGAACTTCGAGAGGATCGTCCCAGGAATCGCATCCAGGTTGAACCTAGGGAGGGACCTCCAATCTAGGCTCAACTTTGGCAGTGCCGGACCAGGCACCTCTCCTCAAACTCAAAGGAAGCGAAGGACACGACCCCAGGAGCGGAACCTTTTTGAGGAAACTCCCCAACCTAGGAATGTGTTCGAACGCATAGGGGATCGTATCATGCAGGAACTATTACAATCCCATGAGGAGGGAGAGAGGTCCAGCGATTCACCCGAACGACCAGATCTGGAGCTAACCAGAACTAATCGCCGCACAAGCGTGTGGGACAGGATGAATACCGGGAAGAAGGCTCCTAGCTCTTCTCACAAGAGCGATCCTCAGCCAAAGAATGGGGCACCACCCCCTTCTCCCGGTCCATCAGGAGAGGATTCAGATGACCATCCACCCAAACGTCGCCGACCCATGCGTACTCCTCCACCACCACCAGACAATGAAGAGTACTACGGCGGCCTCTATTATTGCGAGGCGGAAGCAGAAGTTCTTTCCCACCCATGGTGTGACCCTAATCTCACCCGTCCATGGGCTGATCCTACGGAAGATCCTTTTACCCTCCGCATACGGAATTATTCCGAGGACACAAAGCGTCTCATGCCAGCGTGTGTCAAGACTTATGATGGGACTCGTGATCCGGATGATCACCTAAAGATATTTGACACGCAGGCGAAAATTGAATGATGCCCCATGCCTATATGGTGCCAAATGTTCAATTCAACCTTGATTGGCAATGCTCGTGATTGGTTGGACTTCCTCCCCGAAGCATTGATAGCTTCACTGAACTGCGTATTGCGTTCAAGAACAATTATACTCAGCGAAAGAAGTATAATAGGGACCCGGTCTCACTGGCAACTGTCAAGCAACGGCCTGGGAATCTAAGGAGGCCTTCACCGAGTGCTTCAATGACGAATGCACGTGCACCAAGACAATGTCGGAACTTCTGAAAATTTCCGATTATATGCATGCCATAACAGACAGGGAATTAATCAGACGTCTCAATGACAAGCGACCGGAGAAGTATGACGACCTTATGGAAAGGGTCAGGAACTTCATAGAGGGAGAAACCGCGGTAGCCGCGGCCTATCCTTCAAAAGGAAACAGCTATCGATCGAACGACCAGTCCAGGAGACAGTCGGGTGGTCAAAGCAACCAAGGTAGTGGGAGGAGCTCGGACTACAAGAGCCAAAACAAAGGAGGGCGGTCGGAGGACAAATTTATTCCTCTAAAGATGTCCTACCGGGAGATCTTGCTAACAGAAGGGGCCAACTTCCCGAGACCTCCCCCAATGACGACTCCGGTGGACCGTCGTCAAGGAAATCGCTTTTGCGAATTCCACAACGACAAGGGCCACGGAACGGAGGAATGTATCTAGCTCAAGAAGCACATTGAGTCACAGATCAAGTCAGGAAAACTCAAACATTTGGTCAAGGATTGGAAGGATGGAAAGGACAATAAGAAGTATGACAAGAAGGATCCTCCAAAGTACAAACCTTCAACTATATACATGATCCAATCCAGACAGCGCCGCACAAGGCAGAAAATTAGTCAAATATTTTCACGCGATAGAGAAATCTCATTCCTTCCTATCACGCAAGTGATGTAGCCGATGCACCTCTCACTATTGAGATAAGCATTGGAACACACAATGTCCGCCGTATGTATGTGGATGAAGGGTCATTAGCAGAAGTACTATACGAACACTGTTTCGTACAGTTACGACCAGAAATAAGAAGCCAGTTAGTACCGGCCACGTCGCCGCTCATCGGCTTTAGTGGAGACACCATCTGGCCAATAGGACAGCTGCGTTTGCTTGTAACCATTGGGAATGAAGAGCATTCCACCACAGCGTGGATGAACTTTATGGTGATACGCTCACACTCTCCATACAATGGGATCATAGGCAGACCAGGTATCTTGGCCATACGGGCAGTACCCTCTACAGCTCACGCAATGATTAAATTCCCTGTGGAAGGAGGAATTGTCACTATCTATAACACAATCATACCAGCATCCGAGTGTCATGCCGTGACAACACCGGTTCCACCTGTTCCCCCCAAGGATGGATCACCACCTCCCAATTAGAAAGTGGCAATCCACCCTGATTATCCGGAACAAGAGGTATCCATAGGGGAACACTCTCGGATAGCGGCAAGAGGGCCATGTGCTCTCTCTTAAAAGCAAACTTAGATGTATTCGCATGGGAGCCCAAGCATATGACGGGCATAACGCGTGCGATAGCAGAACATAAGCTCCAAGTCCGCCAGGGATATCCTCCCGTTAAGCAAAAGAAGCTCGGCCAGGCACCAGAACGCAGACAAGTAATATTGGATGAAGTACGGAAATTGGTGGATGCAGGTATCATGCGCGAGGTATACTACCACGAGTGGTTATCCAACCCGGTCATGGTCAAAAAGCATGATTGGAGCTGGCGCATGTGCGTGGACTTCACGGATCTGAACAAAGCATGTCCGCAGGACTGCTATCCGTTACCGGAGATTGATTGGAAGGTGGAATCCCTATGTGGATATCCCTTTAAGTGCTTCTTAGACGCATACAAAGGATACCACCAGATCCAGATGGCGGAAGAGGACGCAGAGAAGACGGCGTTCCATACTAGTCAAGGCGTATACTGTTATACAAAAATGCCATTCGGACTAAAGAACGTCGGGGAAACATATCAGCGACTTGTTGACAAAGCCTTTGACTCACAGATAGGCCGCAATCTTGAGGTCTATGTTGATAATTTAGTCATCAAAAGTCATACGGAGGATTCACTTCTCTGCGACGTCCAAGAGACGTTTAACACATTGAGGAGGATCAATATGAAACTGAATCCAAAGAAATGCACGTTTGGGGCAACTGAAGGGATGTTCCTTGGATATAATCCAAATGGCATCAAGCCTTGCCCGGAAAAGACGGACGCGGTAATACAGTTACCATCTCCTTAGACACGGAAAGAGGTGCAATCATTAAATGGGAAGTTGGCCGGGCTAAACAGGTTCTTGTCGAAGTCCGCGGAGAAGTCACTCCCCCTATTCAAAACACTCAAGAAGGGAGATTTCTGGTGGACAAAGGAAGCGGAGGAAGCTTTTGGTCAGCTCAAGTAACACCTCGCATCTCTTCCCATGCTAGTGGCCCCCCGGCCCAAAGAGGAGCTCATCATGTATCTGTCAGCCACACATGGAGCAATAAGTGCGGTACTCATGACGGATAGGGACACAGTCCAAACTCCGGTCTACTTTATAAGTAGAACACTACAAGGGCCGGAGTTGAATTATTCTTCCATGGAGAAATTGGTTTTGGCATTAGTGTTTGCTACGAAACGGTTAAGTCGGTACTTTCAGGCGCACCCAATTGTGGTTATTACTGATCAACCAATAAAACAAGTCATCTCCAGACCAGATGTGGCCGGTAGGCTACAGAAGTGGAGCATTCTGATGGGAGAGCATAACATCTCTTATAGACCAAGGACGACTGTTAAAGGCTAAATCTTGGCAGATTTCTTGATAGAGAAGCCGGATGAGGAGGGACCGGTCGTACAACGAGAGGAAACTCTAGCAGAACCATGGGTATTATTTACGGACGGATCTTCTTGCACGGATGGATCAGGAGCTGGTCTCATCCTTACGAATCCGGAAGGAATGGAGTTTACATACGCCCTGCGCTTTGAGTTCACAGCCACCAATAATGAGGCAGAATATGAAGCGTTGATTGTGGGTTTAAAAATCGCTGCTAGAATGGGAGTCCGCAACCTTGAGGCCTACGTGGACTCACGGCTTGTCGCGAACCACATTCTAGGGGGTTACGTAGCCAAGGAGGATAACATGGTTCGATACTTGGAGAAAGTCAAGTCACTCATCGCTGCTTTCAGCAAGTTTTTTATCAAGCAGGTACCAAGAGGTGAAAACAAGAAGACGGACGCTCTTAGCAAGATCGTATCTACAAGTTTTGCCCACTTATCCAAGCAAGTCTTGGTAGAAATACTAAAGGAAAATTCTATAACGGAAGGGAAGTCGCAGCTATAGTTGAGGAAGATGGACCTACATGGATGACCCCGATCATCAACTATTTGACTAACGAAACCCTTCCGGATGAGGAAAAGGCGGCACGGCGTATCAGAAGGAAGTCGCAGCACTTCGAGCTTCGAGAAGGTATTCTTTACAAATGCTCTTTCTTACAGCCGTGGTTGCGATGTGTGGGGCCACGCTAGGCTACTTATGTGATCAGTGAGATACATGAAGGGTAATGCGGCATGCACGCGGGTCCCTGATTTGTAGTAGCTCGAGCTCTACGCACAGGATATTATTCGCCTACTATGCATAGGGATGCACGCGACATGATTCGCAAATGCAGTGATTGCCAAGTGCACAGACCAGTACCACGACATCCGCAGCAGGAACTGACACCCATTACATCCCCATGGCCATTCTATAAATGGGGGATTGACATTGCAGGACCTTTCCCCGTAGCTGCAGGAGGAGTTAAGTTCTTGATTGTCGCAATGGACTACTTTACACGCTGGATAGAGGCTAAGGCAGTTAAATCCATCACAGGCAAACAAGTTAAAAAGTTTGTTTGGGAGAACATCGTGTGTCGTTTTGGCTTACCAGGAGAAATCATCTCGCACAACGGGAACCAATTCGCGGATAACCCATTCAAGGACTGGTGCGCAGCATTGAATATCACGTGGCGCTTCGCATCTGTTAAACATCCGCAGACGAATGGTCTTGTGGAACGAGCAAATAGAAGCTTGGGTGAAGGCATCAAGGCACACTTGGATGAACGAAGTGCCAAATGGGTGGATGAACTGTCACATGTTCTACGGGCACATATGACTATGATTAAAACAACCAATGGGGACACTCCATTTGCACTGGCCTATGGCACTGAAGCTGTTATACCAGCAGAAATCGGAATGCCGACCATCCGCACAGTGGAGGTTAATGTCGTCACAAACGACGAGCAGCTCTAGATCAATCTGGACTTGTTGGAGGAAAAAAGAGAAATAGTGGCTATCAATGAGGCCAAGTCCAAGGCACGGATGAAGGCTTATTATGAAGCCAAGGTTAAAGGTGTTTCTTTTCGACCGGGATATTATGTTTATCGTACCAACGAGGCAAGTCGAGCGGAGGATACAGGAAAGTTGGGCCCTAAGTGGGAAGGACCGTATGAGGTTACGGAAGCCTTAGGACGGGGCGCGTACACGTTACGTGACATGGATGGCCGCGACCTAGAACGCACATGGAATATCTGCAATCTTAAAAGGTGCTATCTTTGAAAAGCTACGGCTTCCGCATGGACACTTCGCTATATCTGGCTTCAATGAAGATCCATGTGTTCTCTTTGTTTTGTTTTTTATGCTTTCTAGGTTCCCTTTGTTTTTAGGATTTCCCATTCTTGTCAAAACAAAAAACGTAAGCGTTCTAATAAAATGTCGTGGTGCCTAGCTAGCTCCACGGCTCGTTCTTATGCAAATTATTGTCTTATTTTTTAGATTCTATGAACAAATTATTGTCGTATAGATTTAGTTGTTATTACTATAATGTGATATCTCTTATTCATATGCATTCATTCAATACCGTACATGTACTATGCGCCTCCAGGCGGGGTAAGAGGATTAAGTGAACCTAATAATTCAGCTTGTCGCATAAGAGGGATGCAACCCCAGTGACGTGGATCATGTATCCTTACTAGACACCTTACTCACAAGACGTTGTGATAAGTTTCCATATGCCGCGCTCACGTAGTGCTTTGCATGGTAAAGACGCATGACGCACGTCTAGTAAAATATAGACTTGATTTTATTTTTGAGTAATACGTGACATGTCATGCAACACAAGTATATGATATCTAACAAAAAAAACAAAAATACACAAGTTTCAAATTCAGAACACCAAAATAGTTGTGGTCATCACGGACTTGCTTGCATAAGTATAACAAGTTATCACAATAACATCAGTTTTAGCCGTATACATACACGGACGAATAAAATAGTACAAATGTTTACAATGTAAATTACAAAGGAGGTAGGAACTCCCCTATCTCTTTCTTCCCTTCTTCAATCAAGGTGCGGAGGACTTCCCCGTGCGCATTCTTTCCATCTTGTGCCCTGATCATGTTTGCATCCAGCGCCTCGGTCAGCAGCTTTTCACCTTTCATCACCTTCGACACAGAGTCGTAGGTAGGCAGGGTTATTTGGATGGGATCGGCGGTGAGCTTCGACATTATTACCCCATTGGGAGCATCCTTCAGTGACTCTAGCTCGTCTAGGAAGGGGTGTTGGATTTCAGCAAGGGCAGCCATTGATGCGATCATCTTGTCTTCGGCTAGAGGGTTATGGTAGGCATGCTGGGTAATATCTTCTTTCTTGCCTATTAGCTCCGCAGCTTTGACCAGCCCCTCGTGCCTACCACGGTCAATACCATCCGATAGAATGTCAGCAAAGCCCTGCAACAGGTAAGGAGCCTCCGTTACCTTGCTCATGGCAAGCCGCATTCCCTGGCCAACCATCTATCTACGCCCAGCTATGGCTGTGAGCAAAGGAGGACACATCATTTCGGCGCAGTCCGTTGCCATCTTGCTTAGTTCACCCTCAGCTGCTGCAGCTTGCTCTTCCAAGGTAGTCTGCGCCTGGGTTAGTTCATCATTCAGTGTGTCGCGCTCCTAAGAAATAGTGAAGGCTTGTACGGTTACGGCTTTAGTAGCAGCTTCGGCTGCGGATACCTATACATGACACTTGGAGTTACTACAAAGACAATGTGGTTTTTTGCGTGCACAAATAAGTGTTAATGTAAGAGTATACCTTCTCATTGGATGCAGCTAAAAGGGCCTCCAGCTCGGCAATATGTTCCTCACGAGCGTTGGCATGATGGGCTTGCTCCTTGACGGTTGACTCTGCCACGACCAACGTTGCCTGTAAGGATGTGATAGTTTTCTCGTGCTTATCCACCAGTGCTTCATGGCGAGCTATCTTTTTATCAGCACGGCTCACGTTAGCCAAGGCCTTGATCAGACGGCGTCTTAGAGCCGCACCAACTGTCACCTGGTGTGCGGAGGATACATCAAACTGCTCCAGCAACGTCTCATGCTCTAGTTCGTCCAAATCTTGTGCCAGTGCTGGAGGAGTGATGTGTTCAATGAATTCAGTGCACTCGGACTCCGCCTCCAACCTTGTTAAGCTGGACAAATTTCATGCTAGGCGTAGGCTGGTGTTGGGTCCCTCGGGATGTGGCTCCTCGGCATGAGTTACGGGAGGGGATGGAGGTCTCATTGATGTCATGGGTGAGGGTTCCCTTTCCACCTCCTTCTCTTGGGATACTGTCGATGGGTCCGCCCTATTATTAACACACTTATTAGTTCTGTTTCTAGATTTATATCCTTTGGAGTATTAAATGGGTACTTACGTAGTGCCAGTCACGGGTTCTGTGATGGTAGGAGCCACGGCATTCACAGGGGTGGCCATCCAGACTTGCTCATCCGCGCGCAGCGAAGGGTCGACCTGGGCCGTAGCAGTTCTGCTCCCTTCCTGGAACTACGGATGGTCTTTCCTTAGCTTCTTCGGGGGAGCATTATGTACCCCCGCCCCATCCCCTAGATTGTTTGCTACCTTCCTGGTAGTCTTACGTTTCCTAGATTTAGGCCTTGATGACTGCGGGGACCCAGAAGCTTGTATGGTTTCTTCATCATCACCAGTGCGATTATCAGCGAGGTTGGTGAATTCTTCTTCTTCTCCTTCTTTATCCTGGTGCGGCACGGTGTCCTCCAACAGCAGTTCTCCACCATCTTCATTATGGAAGTTAAGAGGGGACTTCTCAATCATGGGCTCTCCCTCATCTGATTGCTGCTCAGTGGTTTCTTCCAGCGGGATGGTTTTGTCTACTGTGGCTTCCCGTAGGGGGAGTTCATTTTCTTTCAGTGGTCGGAATCCTTCAGGAACTTTGCTTGGATAGCCTTGACGCAATAATCCATGTAGCTTCATCTCTGTGGACATGTGCATACATAATGATTAGTAGATTCATGAAGTACAATGAGGCACTTTTACATCTAAAAATATAAGAAGACCTACCCTGCCTACATTCGGTCAGAAAGCACGGATATCTATCCTCCCTCCCATAGTAGTAGCGGCTGATTCCTACTAGGCACAGGAAGTGCTCCGACAAACCCCTATGGAATTCTGTGCAGTGTGTATCTAAAATTTTCAAATCCTTACTACTATAGTCTTTGGATTGGGAGGATAGTCTTTGGGTACTCTGGTTTTGAGGACGAATGGGGTGGGGAATACTTTCTCGTCCACGAAAAAGTAATGGTCGTACCAATTCTTGAGGGAATCTAAGGGTTTCCTATAAGTCATGGGGGCGTTCGCGGATCGTTTTTTGAACGACAGTCACCCATTCACTAGTTGGGGGGAGTAAAAGACCCTAAATAGATTCATGGTCAGGGTTACCTCACACGTATGGCAGGTAATCTCAAACTGATTGATTTTACATGCCCATGTGCAGTGCAGTTGGGTTATGTGGAAGTCATAATATAGAAGCAGATCTACCAAAAACTTAGATAAGGGGATGCGGTAATTAGCCGAATCAAATAGGCGCGTGTACATGCCTATCTTTCCCTTCGGAGCATCTGTAATCGCTTCACCGTCACCTGGATAGGTTGGATGTACGCTTTCAGGAATATAATACTTAGACAAAAAGTCTATGTATTTCTCCGCATGCATCACGTTAAGGACATCCGTAATAAGAGGATTGTCCTTCACCATGTTTTATAAAAAGGATTTGAGAGGCGTGATGATCTAACCTACAGTGGAGAAAATCCGTGGGATAAAAAGCGAAGGTATGAAGGAGTGAGCTTGGGAATAACAATGGCGGAATGCAATATAAAATGTGTGTGTAACAGTAGCACACACTGATGACGTATAGTCCCCAACCGGGTCATGAGCCTGGCCTACGGGTACTACCCGTATCCGGTCCATCACAGATGGATGGATAAATGTCATTCAGGCTTATGGGCTTGAATGAACAGTAACCGCACATGTGTGCGGCCCACGGCCCGGTGCGGCCGACATAAGATTAGACAGAATCATATTCTGTCTGGAATATCTTTATCCCAATAAGAGAGGATATTCACTACCAAGATTAGAAGATAACAATCATTCTAAATTCTGGTGATTATCTCTTCCTTGGGGCCGAAGCATCAGTGGAAGCCCACTAGGGTTTCACTGCCTATAAAAGGAACCCCCAAGGGTTCCACAAAGGTATTACGACTTGTACTCTAAACTCACATAAACCTTAAACCGATTACTTACTCTCACGCCGGAGTCTAATCGTGGGAAACATTCCCACGGTAAGCCTAACGCGTGCTGTTTAGTGTGCAGGATCCCAACCAAACGATTCACTTGGTGCAGGAGCCGGAGCCCAGCCAACCCGAATTAAGCCTAATTTGGGTCTAGCAAGGATCAACCAACTTTTGCATCAACAAGTTGGCGCCATCCGTGGGACCCATAACACTAAGCTAGAACAAAACCTCATCTCAAATTTCCAATGACGAAGGGGCATCCGCAAGCTAACCCCAGGAACGTGAATCCCGGGAACCGGAAGTCCCAAGGGGAAGGGATTCTCATCCCCAACCAGTCACCTAGCCGCCTCGCAGGCGGGCCAGGTAACCGTAGCGGTTTTCAGCCCGTGCGGGTGACGAGCACGATCTCGATGACACCCCCGCCTACTTCAACCCTGGACAACCCTGATTCGGGGAGTGCGCCAAACCCTCCTAACAAAGAACCGCGCAGACCCTCGACAGAGGAAGAAGTGGAAGTCCTACCACTCAGTGAGAAGGATCTTACTCGAGTTCTCACGCAGAACTTCGAAAGGATCGTCCCAGGGATCGCATCAAGGCTGAGTCTGGGGAGGAACCTCCAAGCCAGACTCAACTTTGGTGACACCGGACCAACCACCTCCTCCCAAAATCAGAGGAAAAGGAGAGCTCAGCCTCAGAAGCAGGGTACCTTTGAGGAAACCCCTCAACCACGGAATGTGTTTGAGCGCATAGGAGACCGCCTTATACAGGAATTAACGCAGTCTCGAGAAGGAGAAAGGTCGGATGGCTCACCCGAGCGACCAAATAGAGAGCTGGCTAGAACCACACGTCGCCCGAGTGTGTGGGACAGGATGAATACTGGGAAAAAGGCTCCTGGTTCATCCCAAAAAAGTGGTCCTTATGCAAAGGATGGGGCACCACCGCCGTCCCCGGACCCGTCCGGAGAGGACTCAGATGACCATCCGCCTAAGCGTCACCGACCTAGGCGCACCCCTCCACCACCACCAAACAATGATGGGTATTATGGTGGTCCTTACTATCGAGATACGGAAACGGAGGATCTTTCGCGTCCATGGTGTGAACCATGGGATGACCCTAGGCTTACCCGGCCATGGGCGGATCCAGGGAAGACCCGTTCACCCTCCGCATAAGGAACTATTCTGAGGACACCAAGCGTCGCATGCCGGCGTGTATCAAGACTTATGATGGATCCGGTGATCCGGTGGATCACCTTAAAATATTTGATACGCAGGCTAAAATTGAGCGATGGCCCATGCCTATATGGTGCCAGATGTTCAATTCGACCTTGATCAGAAATGCCCGCGACTGGTTTGAAGCACTCCCTCCACGGAGCATTGATAGTTTCACAGAACTACGCACTGCCTTTGAGAACAATTATACTCAAAGGAAGAAGTATAATAGGGATCCAGTCTCATTGGCAACTGTCAAGCAACGGCCGGGGGAGTCCACAGAAGCCTTCACTGAACGCTTCAATGATGAGTGCACGCGCACGAGAACCATGCCGGAGCTCCTGAAAATCTCTGACTACATGCACGCCATAACAGACAGAGAACTGATCAGGCGCCTCAATGACAAGCGTCCAGAGAGATATGATGACCTCATGGAAAGGGTCAGAAATTTCATAGAGGGAGAAACAGCTGTTGCCGCGGCCTACCCATCCCGAGGAAATGGGTACCGGTCAAATGACCAGTCCCGGAGACAGTCGGGCAGTCAAGGTAATCAGAACAATAACAAGGGTTCAGACTATAAGAGCCAAAGCAAAGGCGGACGGTCGGACGATAAGTTCACCCCCCTAAAGATGTCCTACCGGGAGATCTTGCTGACAGAAGGGGCGAACTTTCCAAGGCCTCCCCCAATGACCACTCCCCCGGAACGTCGGCAAGGAAGTCGCTTTTGCGAGTTCCATAATGACAAAGGCCACGACACGGAGGAGTGTATCCAGCTCAAGAAGCACATTGAGTCGCTGATCAAATCAGGCAAACTCAAGCACCTAGTTAAGGATTGGAAGGATGGGAAAGACAACAACAAGAAGTATGATAAGAAGGATCCCCAAAAGGACAAACCTTCGACCATATACATGATCCAATCCAGACAGCGCCGCACGAGGCAGAAAATTGGCCAAAAATTTTCATGCGGCAGGGAGATCTCATTCCCTCCCATCACAACAAGCGATGTGTTTGATGCGCCTCTCACTATTGAGATAAGCATTGGAACACATAATGTTCGTCGCATGTATGTGGACGGAGGATCGTCAGCAGAGGTACTATATGAACACTGTTTCGTGCAGTTATGCCCAGAAATAAGAAGCCAATTAGTACCGGCCACGTCGCCGCTTACTGGCTTTAGTGGAGACACTATCTGGTCGATAGGGCAATTACCTTTGCTTGTGACCATTGGGAATGAGGAACATTCCACTACGGCGTGGATGAACTTCATGGTGATACGCTCACACTCTCCCTACAATGGAATCATAGGCAGACCAGGCATTTTGGCTATCCGGGCAGTACCCTCTACGGCACACGGAATGATCAAATTCCCCGTTGAGGGGGGAATCGTCACTATTTACAACACAGTCGTACCAACATCCGAGTGTCACACCGTGACAACACCGGCTCCACCTGTCCCACCCAAGGATGGATCACTACCTCCCAATTGGAAGGTGGCCATTCACCCTGACTATCCGGAACAGGAGGTATCCATAGGAGGGGCACTCTCGGATAGCGGCAAAAGGGCCATGTGCTCTCTTTTAAGTGCAAACCTAGACATATTCGCATGGGAGCCAAAACATATGACAGGTGTGCCACGTGCGATACCAGAGCATAAGCTCCAGATCCGCCAAGGGTACCAACCCATCAAGCAAAAGAAGCGCGGCCAGGCGCCTGAGCGCAGCCAAGTATATTGGAGGAAGTACGAAAACTAGTGGATGCAGGAATCATGCGCGAGGTATACTACCACGAGTGGTTGTCCAATCCGGTCATGGTCAAGAAGCATGACGGAAGTTGGCGCATGTGTGTGGATTTCACGGATCTAAACAAGGCCTGCCCACAGGACTGTTACCCGTTACCGAAAATCGATTGGAAGGTGGAGTCTCTATGTGGGTATCCTCTTAAATGTTTTTTGGACGCGTATAAAGGGTATCATCAAATCCAGATGGCGGAGGAGGATGCAGAAAAAACGGCGTTCCATACGAGCCAGGGCGTGTATTGCTATACGAAAATGCCGTTTGGACTGAAGAACGCCGGTGCTACATATCAGCGGTTGGTGGACAAAGCCTTTGAATCACAAATAGGCCGCAACTTGGAAGTCTATGTTGATGACTTGGTGATAAAAAGTCACACGGAGGAGGCGCTCCTCCGAGACGTCCAAGAGACATTCGACACTCTGAGAAGGATTAACATGAAGTTAAATCCAAAGAAATGTACGTTTGGGGAAACTGAGGGGATGTTCCTCGGATATTTGATTGATCCAAACGGCATCAAACCTTGCCCAGAGAAGACGGATGCAGTGATACAACTGCCGTCCCCGCAGACACGGAAGGAGGTGCAATCCTTAAATGGGAAGTTAGCCGGACTGAATAGGTTCCTATCTAAATCCGCAGAGAAGTCATTACCCCTATTTAAGACACTCAAGAAGTGCATTAGGAAGGGAGACTTCCGGTGGACGAAGGAAGCCGAGGAAGCCTTCGGCCAACTCAAGCAGCATCTTGCATCTCTCCCTATGCTAGTAGCTCCCCGGCCAAAGGAGGAACTCATTATGTACCTCTCAGCTACTCATGGCGCAATAAGCGCGGTACTTATGACGGATAGAGATACAGTACAAACTCCGGTCTACTTTATAAGTAGAACACTACAAGGGCCGGAGTTGAACTATTCCTCCATGGAAAAATTGGTGTTAGCACTAGTGTTTGCTACAAAGCGGTTGCGCCGGTACTTTCAGGCGCACCCAATTGTGGTCATTACGAATCAGCCAATCAAGCAGATTATTTCTAGACCAGATGTGGCAGGGAGGCTACAGAAATGGAGCATCCTGTTGGGAGAGCACAATATATCTTACAGACCAAGGACGGCTGTTAAAGGCCAGATCTTGGCAGATTTCCTGATCGAGAAGCCGGATGAGGAAGGACCAGTCATTAAGCAAGACGAGATCCCAACGGAACCTTGGGTGTTATTCACGGATGGATCCTCGTGTACGGACGGGTCCGGAGCAGGTCTCATCCTCACAAACCCAGAAGGAATGGAATTCACGTACGCCCTCCGTTTTGAGTTCACGGCCACTAACAACGAAGCGGAATATGAAGCATTAATTGCGGGTTTAAAAATCGCCGCTAGAATGGGGGTCCGCAACCTCGAGGCCTACGTGGACTCACGGCTTGTCGCGAACCATATTCTTGGTGGGTATGTGGCTAAGGAGGACAACATGGTCAGGTACTTGGAAAAAGTCAAGTCGCTAATTGTGACTTTCAGTAAGTTTTCCATCAAGCAGGTGCCAAGGGGCGAGAACAAGAAAGCGGACGCTCTTAGCAAGATCGCATCCACAAGCTTCGCTCACTTGTCTAAACAAGTCTTGGTGGAAATACTCAAGGAGAAATCTATAACGGAAGGGGAGGTTGCCGCTATAGTTGAGGAGGAGGGGCCTACATGGATGACCCCAATCATCAACTATTTGACTAATGAGACCCTTCCAGACGAGGAAAAAGCAGCAAGGCGTATTAAAAGGAAGTCGCAGCATTTCGAACTTCGAGAAGGCATCCTTTACAAGCGCTCTTTCTTGCAGCCGTGGTTGCGGTGTGTTGGACCACGCCAGGCAGCTTACGTGATCAGTGACATACACTAAGGGTTGTGCGGCATGCATGCAGGCCCACGATCCGTGGTGGCTAGAGCCTTGCGAACAGGATATTATTGGCCTACCATGCACAGAGACGCGCGTGACATGATCCGCAAGTGTAATGATTGCCAAGTGCATAGGCCAGTACCGCGACACCCACAGCAGGAGCTTACACCTATCACGTCCCCATGGCCATTTTATAAGTGGGGAATTGACATCGCAGGACCATTTCCTGTAGCTGTGGGGGGGGTTAAATTCTTGATTGTTGCAATGGACTACTTCACACGATGGATAGAAGCCAAGGCAGTCAAGTCTATCACAGGCAAGCAGGTCAAGAAGTTTGTGTGGGAACACATTGTGTGCCGTTTTGGTCTACCAGGAGAGATCATCTCGGACAACGGCAAGCAGTTCACAGACAACCCATTCAAAGATTGGTGTGCATCATTAAACATCAAACGACGCTTCGCATCTGTTAAGCATCCACAAACAAACGGCCTTGTCGAACGAGCAAATAGAAGCTTGGGGAATGGCATCAAGGCGCGTCTAGATGAACGAAGTGGCAAATGGGTCGATGAGTTATCACATGTGCTATGGGCGCATAGAACTATGATTAAAACAGCCAACGGAGATACTCCATTTGCATTGGCCTACGGAACTGAAGCTGTTATTCCAGCAGAAATAGGAATGCCTACCATCCGCACAGCGGAGGTTAACGTCGTCACGAACGATGAACAGTTGCGAATAAACCTGGATTTGTTGGAAGAAAAAAGGGAAATAGCAGCCATCAATGAGGCTAAGTCCAAGGCTAAGATGAAGGCTTATTATGACGCCAAGGTCAAGGGTGTTTCCTTTCGGCCGGGAGACTACGTTTATCGTGCTAACGAAGCAAGTCGAGCGGAGAACACAGGAAAGCTGGGCCCCAAGTGGGAAGGACCGTATGAAGTCACTAAAGCCTTGGGGCGAGGCGCGTACAAGCTACATGACATGGATGGCCGCGACCTAGAGCGCACATGGAATATTTCCAATCTCAAAAGGTGTTATCTCTGAAAGCTACGGCTTCCGCATGGGTACTTCGCTATATGCGGTCTTAAAAAAGAACCATGCGGTTTTATCTGTTTTGTTTTATTGTGTTTGTTTAGATTCTTTTCTTGTTTTTTAGGACTTGTCATTATTGTTTAAACAAAAGTGTAAACGTTCTAATAAAATGCCGTGGTGCCTAGCTAGCTCCACGGCTTGTTTCGTGCAAATCATTTTTTAGATTTTTTGTTATGTCGTATGAATTTTTTACTTGTGTTATAATATGCCATGTTTTATTCATATGCATTCTTTCAAATTACCGTACATGTACTATACGCCTCCAGGCGGGGTAAGAGGATTAAGTGAACCTACTAATTCAACTTGCCGCGTAAGAGGGATGCAACCCCAGCCGCACGGATCATGTATCCTTACTAGACGCCTTACTCACAAGACGTTGTGATAAGCTTTTTGTGCACCGTATCCACACGGTACTCTGCATAGTAAAGACGCACGTCGCATGTCTAGTAAATTATAGACTTGTATGTATTTTCCTTTTCATGTGTAAGACGTGATACATCATGCGGCATTGAAATACAATGAAATACACAAGTTTCAAAATTAACAATAAACAAAATGGCCGTGGTTGTCACGGACTTCTAAATAAAAAGACAAGTTATTACATATATGTCTTAGCCGTGTACATACACGGACGAATATAATCACAAGTGTTTACAACAGATAAGTTACAAAAGGGGGTAGGAATTCCCCTAGATCCTTCTTCCCTTCCTCAATTAAAGCACGAAGGGCCTCCCCACGAGCATCTTTCCCGTCCTGAAATTTGACTGCGAGGGCATCTAGAGCTTCTCCAAGCGGCTTCTCGCCTGACATGGCTTTGGATGCGGAATCGTAAGTAGCCAACGTCAAGGGAATAGGATCAGCACTCAGCCGGGACATTATTGTTTCGTTGGGAGCATCTTTCATTGCTTCAAGCTCGTCCAGGAGGGGGTGTTAGAGTTCTGCCAAGGCATCCATGGACGCAGTCATCTTACCCGCTGCGGAGGGGTTGTGATACGGATGTTGTGTGATATCTTCATTTTTTGCAATCATTTCCGCAGCTTTGACCAGGACTTCATGCCTACCACGGTCGATCCCATCGGATACGACCCCAGCAAATGCCTGCAGTAGGTGTGGAGCGTTCAGAGCCCCACTTACGGCAAGCCGCAGTCCTTGCCCGATAATCCACCTACGACCGGCTGTAGCGGTTAGTAGAGGGGGCATACTCTCTCCGCGCAGCTTACAACCACCTTGCTTAACTCTTCATCAGCTAAGGCAACTTGATTTTCAAGATTGGTTTGGGCCTGCGTCAATTCTTCCTTCAGTGCGTCACGCTCCTGGGCAATACTGAATGATTGCACGGTCACCGCCTTAGTAGCAGCCTCAGCCGCAGACACCTGCGTATGAAATTTGGAGTTATTACAAGGATATATACTTTTTGCGCTACAAGCATACAAGAAGTAGGAGTGTATGTACAACATTTCTGAAAGTTTACCTTCTCATTTGATGCGGCTACGAGGGCCTCCAACTCAGCAATACGCTTCTCTCTGGTATCGGCGTGATGCGCCTGCTCCTTCACCGTCGCCTCGGCGGTCAATAGTGCCGTCTGCAAGGATGCGATGGTCTTCTCGTTTTTCACGACCATCGCCTCACGGCGGGCTATCCTCTTGTCAGCACGGCTCACATTAGTGAGGGCCTAGATCAGACGGCGTCTTAACGCGGCACCCACCGTCACCTGATGTGCGGATGATACGTCAAACTGTTCAATCAGGGCCTCATGATCTAGTTCATCTAAATTCTGTGTGAGGGCAGGCGGGGTGATGTGTTCGATAAATTCTGAACACTCGGATTCAGCCTCCAGACGTGTCAAGCTTGATAAGTTCCATGCTAAGCGTAAGCTCTCTTCTGGTCCCTCGGGGCGCGGTTCCTTGGAACGTGTGGTAGTAGGTGATGGGGGCTTGTTGGTTGGCGCGGGGGATGGATTTCTCCCCACTTCTTCTCCTTGCGCTGCGGCTGCCGGATTCACCCTGTTGTTTAAAAAATTAGTCTATATATATCATACAAAGATATGAATCATAATCACGAGGGGTACTTACGAGGTGCCAATGTCAGGGTCTGGGCCGGTAGGAGCTACGGCGCTCACAGGGGCGACTCGCAGAACTGGCCCTTCCATGGTTGGGGTAGGATCGGCTTGGGCAGTCGTGGTGCTGCTTCCTTCTTGGTATTGTGGATGGTCTTTCCGCAGCTTCTTGGGAGGAGCATTTGCAACTCCGGCATCCTCCCCAATTTTAATCGCCACCCGCCTGGTTGTTTTTCTCTTTCTGGAGGTAAGTGGGGTGGATCCGGAAGCTTGCGTGATGTCTTCATTGGGATCACGCTCTTCCTCCTGATTGATGGTGCCTCCCTCCAGCAATGGGTCGTCGCCGTCTTCATTATGGAAATCCAATGGGGATTTCTCGATAACAGTCTCTCCTTCGTCCGACCTGGGCTCGGTTGTCTCTTCAAGCGGTATCGTGCGGTCGGCTAAAGCCTCTAGCAAGGGGAGCTCATTCGGCTTTAACGGCCGGAATCCCTCCGCCACCTTCATGGGGTCGCCCTGGCGGATTAGTCCGTGAAGGTTCATCTCTGCAAACAATTGTAGAAGTATATGGGTTAGTAAAATTCTACACATGTGTGATAAATCAAATTTACAAAATATATATTGGACCTACCCTCGCCCTGTTCCGTTAAGAAGCACGGGTATAAATCATCCCTCCCAAAGTAACGGCGGCTTATCCCTACTAAGCACAAAAAGTGTTCCGGCAACCCTCTATGGAATTCTGTGCGATGGGTATCTAGTATTTTCAGGTCCCGGCTACTATAATCTTTGGATTTGGGCGGATAGTCTTTTGGGGCTTTGGTTTTAAGTACGAAGGGGGTAGGGAATACTTTCTCATCTACAAAGAAGTAATGGTCGTACCAATTCTTAAGGGAGTCAAGAGGTTTCCTATATGTCATCGGGGCATTCCCGGGTCGTTTCTTGAACGAAAACCACCCGTTCACTAACTGAGGAAAGTAGAAAGCCCTGAAAAGGTTCACGGTGGGGGTTACTCTGCAGGTATGGCATGTAATCTCAAACTGGTTGATTTTACACGCCCCTATGCAGTGGAGCTGGGTGATATGAAAGTCATAATACAAAAGAAGGTCTACCAAGAACTTGGATAAAGGGATACGGTAGTTAGCTGAGTCAAACAGGCGTGTATATATGCCTACTTTCCCCGCCGGTGCATCCGTAATAGCCTCACCATCACCCGGATAGGTGGGGTGTACGCTTTCGGGTATATAATACTTCGATTGAAAGTCGAGGTATTTTTCCGCAGACATCACGTTCATAACATCCGTGATAAGGGGATTATCCTTTACCATAATTTATAAAAAGGTCTTTAAGGGCGTGATGATCTAACCTGCGGTGACGAAAATCCGTGGAAAAGAAGGCAAAAAGTTGGGAGATAAAAGCTTGAGATTGACAATGGCGAAAGAAGGAGTGGGGTGTGTGTGTAACAAACACGCATACCCACTCTTATATAGGGTTGCCTCGGTTTCCGAGGTACCTTGGATCTTCGACACGTGTCAGTTACCATGCCTATCCAACGGATAGGGTTTCTGACATTTCTGCAACGCCATAGGAGGACCCACGGGTCACTTCTTAAACAGTTTTGCGTGGCTCAAGGGTGGGCATTAACGATGCACTTTTGCAGGCATGCGACTGGTTTGTTGACTATCATTAATGTTTTTTATTCTTGTCAGGTTATGCGGCTCTTACGTAAGACCGCATTTAATGTTACATTTAAGTTGTCTCGGCCGTTGTGTGCGGATTGAGGTAGTATTCATTAAATATTCCCACGAAGGGTCGCCACGTGCGGCCAGGATAACAAAAATTTCAATGTCTCATTTCCTGTCTTTCCTTGGTATGTCCGGAGAGCACCTTGATAGTCTAGAGGTTACGTCTACGACTGTAACAACTAGACTGGGGGGACATGATGACGTATAGTCCCCAACCGGGTCATGAGCCCGGCCCACGGGTACTACCCGTATCCGGTCCATCACAGATGGATGGATAAATGTCATTCAGGCTTATGGGCTTGAATGAACAGTAACCGCACATGTGTGCGGCCCACGGCCCGGTGCGGCCGACATAAGATTAGACAGAATCATATTCTGTCTAGAATATCTTTATCCCAATAAGAGAGGATATTCACTACCAAGATTAGAAGATAACAATCATTCTAAATTCTGGTGATTATCTCTTCCTTGGGGTCGAAGCATCAGTGGAAGCCCACTAGGGTTTCACTGCCTATAAAAGGAACCCCCAAGGGTTCCACAAAGGTATTACGACTTGTACTCTAAACTCACATAAACCTTAAACCGATTACTTACTCTCACGCAGGAGTCTAATCATGGGAAACATTCCCACGGTAAGCCTAACGCGTGCTGTTTAGTGTGCAGGATCCCAACCAAACGATTCACTTGGTGCAGGAGCCGGAGCCCAGCCAACCCGAATTAAGCCTAATTCGGGTCTAGCAAGGATCAACCAACTTTTGCATCAACACACACCAACTCTTATATAGGGTTGCCTCGATTTCCGAGGTAGCGTGGATAATCGCCACGTGTAAGCCACTACGCTCATCCAACGGATGGAATTTCTGACACTTCTGAAACGTCAGAAGGGACCCACGGGTTACTTCTTGACAGTTTTACGTGGCTCAAGGGTGGGCCTTTCTGGTGCACTTTTGCAGGCGTACGTCTGACTATTGACTACCATTAATGCATTCATTAATGTTGTCCCGGTCGGCTTACTTTGGAGTGCGGCCGTAATTACAACAAACAGGTCTACGTGACATTGTATAATATAGAGGTTACGCCTACGGCTGTAACAACTAGACTGGGGGACATGATGACGTATAGTCCCCAGCCGGGTCATGGACCCGGCCCACGGGTACAACTCGCATCCGGCCCATTACTGATGGGTGGGATTCATGTCATTTAAGCTTATGGGCTTAGATGAACAGTGACCGCACACACGTGTGCGGCCCAGGCCCGGCATGGCCGGTACAGGGTTAGACAGAATCATACTCTTACTATGATTAGGATTTACCCTAAAGAAGAGGATATTCACTCACCATAATTAGAAGATAACAATCAATCTAATTCTGGTACTTATCCTTTCCTTGGGGCCGAAGCATCAGTGACAGCCCATTAGGGTTTCACTGCCTATATAAGGAACCCCCAAGGGTTCCACAAAGGTATTACATTCTACACACTCACATCTCATCCGATTCTCATAACCCTAACCGATTACTTACTCTCACGCCGGAGTCTAATCGTGGGATACATTCCCACGGTAAGCCTAACGCGTGTTGTTTTAGTGTGCAGGACCCAACCAGACAATTCACTTGGTGTAGGAGCCGGAGTCCAGCCAACCCGAATTAAGCCTAATTTGGGTCTAGCAAGGATCACCCAACTTTTGTATCAACATTGATCTTATGGGAGAAAAAGCCATAATTAGAAACATATGAGTTTTTGAAAGAACATGTTCATGTTCTACGTTTAGCATGATCACTTTTCTAACTCTATCACTTCTCGTTCTTCACTATTTAAAAATCTCTAATTAAAGAGACTCGTGAATACTTAGCCATGCAAGTCAAAATTAAGCCAAATTTGGATTAGCTTCATTAAGACTATTTTAAATCGAAGTTTTGGGTTTTCAAGTCACCTATAGGATCTTGCACTTTTTGTAGACCTTTTCAAGTTTAGAGAATGCATTTTAAAGTTCCCTTGATAAGTGACTTTCTAGGATCAATTATAGGAACTTGCGAAAAGTTCTTGTTCTTAACCCGTATGAGCTAAGACTTTCTTGTTTTAAAGTTCCCTATATAAAAGTATAGAAAAACTTGATTCAAGCGGGTTAAGGAATGTAGAGGGCTCCAAATTCCCATCAAGTCAAAAGTTAACTCTTATTCTACCCATCGGAAAATATACATTCGTGTCTTAAAAACACTTATGAAAACTAAGAAATTTTTTTAAAATTTGCCATTTTTAGCCTTATTTGCAACAAAACAAAACAAAACTATGAAAGTTGGAAAATGTGAGGGCGTAGCAAGGCAAGTATCTATTCACCCCCCATACTAAAATTAAACATTATCTTCAATGTTTCAAGTCTAAAGGTGAAGCACCCCCATACTAGAGACGAAGAGTCGAATGCTTAGGATCTAGTATGGAAAGGGTGATCAACAATATATCTAAAGCCATTTATGAATTATGCTAATAGATAATTGTTAGAACAATAAAGGATATGTCATGGATTTGTGAAGAACTCTTCAAGAAAACGATCAAGGCTCACGTAAACGAACACGAGAGTCTTCAATCGTGGCGATGATGATGATCTAGATAACACATTCACAAACAACCACGAGACAACGAGTTGGAAGGGCACAAATCCCCTCGCATTAACTACATTAGAAAGCGATAATATATACATGGATAAGCATGGGATCTCCCCCACGAGGCACCTCGTTTTTTATTACCGAGTCAGGAGCTCGACTCGATCCCCTCAATGCTTAATTATCATTAGGGAAGGTGAACTGGTCGAGGTCGTCCAAAGAAGGGACTTCCCCACCGAAGTAGTGCTTAAGCCTATGTCCATTCACCTTGAAATTAGGACCATCATTTTGAGCTGGCTCAATGGTCCCATAAGGAAACACTTGTGTTATGGTGAATGGACCCGACCAACGAGATTTCAATTTCCCGGAAAATATCTTCAAACGAGAGTTAAAAAGTAACACTTGATCACCAACGTTAAAAACCTGGTTTTTAATATTTGAATCATGAAACTTTTTAGTCTTTTCCTTAAAAATTAATGAATTTTCATAAGCATTATCTCGTAATTTATCCAATTCATTAAGTTGTATTTTTCGGTGATCTCTCGCGATATTCAAGTCATAATTGGCATGCTTTAGGGCCCAATATGCCTTGTTTTCCAATTCAATAGGCGAGTGGAAATTCTTTCCATAAACCAACTTATAAGGAGTACAACCGATAGGTGTCTTATAAGCGGTGTGAAAGGCCCATAAAGCTTCATTGAGTTTGTCGGGCCATGAAGCACGGTTTTATCCAACCGACCTTTCCAAAATCCTCTTTAAAACTCGATTTGAAACCTCGACTTTCCCACTCGTTTGCGGGTGATAAGCCGTAGAAAGACGATGTGTAACCCCATATTTCCTTAAAACCTTTTCAAATTGGTCATTACAAAAATGGGTTTCACGATCGCTTATAATAGCACGAGGGGTTCCAAACCGAGAGAATAGTTGCTTCAAAAACATCACTACCACACGAGCATCATTCGTAGGCAAAGCCTTAGCTTCCACCCACTTAGATTGGTAGTTGACGGCGACGAGGATATACTTGTTACCATGAGACGATGGGAACGGCCCCATAAAGTCAATGCCCCAAACGTCGAAAATCTCACACACTTAAATAATATTTTGCGGCATTTCATCCTTTTGAGAGGATTTTCCTTGACGTTGGCAAGAATCACACGAATTTACAAGTACGTGTGCATCACGATAAATCGTAGGACAAAAGAAGCCGACATCGAACACTTTCTTAGCCGTGAAGTTAGCACTGTGGTGACCACCCGTGGGTCCCTCGTGACAAGCTCTAAGGATGTTAGAAGCTTCGGTACCAAAGACACAACGTCGAACGAGTTGATCCGCACAAACCCAAAAGAGATAAGGGTCGTCCCAAAAATAGAACTTGACGTCACGAAAGAATTTTCTCTTTTGTTATGTCGTCATACCCTTGATTATGAAGTTGCCCGCATGGTAATTTGCAATGTCGGTAAACCATGGGGTGTCGTCCTTAGAATTCACCACACCGAGAGTCTCGAGAGGAAATGTTTCGGTGATTTCCTTGTTCTCGAACTCATTCTTGTGAGGATCTTCTAAACGAGAGAGATGATCGGTCGCTAGATTCTCGGCTCCTTTTTTGTCAAGTTTGGTGACATCAAATTCCTGTAGGAGGAGAATCCAACGGATCAATCTCAGGTTAGCATCAAGCTTAGAGAAGAGGTACTTGATAGCCGAATGATCCGCATACACGATGCTTTTCGTCAAGACGAGATAAGGTCGGAACTTCTCAAAAGCATACACCACGGCAAGTAGTTCTTTTTCCGTTGTAGTGTATTTTATTTGAGCCTCAGTCATCGTCTTGCTAGCATAATGGATAGGTCGAAAGTGCTTTTCATGACGTTGCCCTAAAACGACCCCAATTGCATTATCACTTGCATCACACATGATCTCAAAGGGCAATTCCCAATTAGGAGCAACAAGAATGGGAGCTTCGGTAAGTTTCCTCTTAAGAGTTTCGAAAGCTCTAACACAATCCTCATTGAAGTTAAAAGGAGCATCCTTCTCGAGAAGGTGTGTCATAGGTCAAGTGATTTTCGAAAAGTCTTTGATGAAACGACGATAAAAGCCCGCGTGGCCTAGGAAACTCCTAACTCCCTTAACGGTTTTGGGATGAGTTAATTTGGCGATGACGTCTATCTTAGCTTTATCTACCTCAATCCACGCTTTCGAGACCTTGTGCCCTAAGACGATTCCTTGTTTACACATAAAATGACATTTTCCTAATTAAACACGACGTGAACGAATCACCAAACACCAAAACGTCATCCATGAATACTTCCATCGACTTCTTGATCATATCATGAAAAATAGCCATCATACACCGTTGAAACGTTCCTGGTGCATTGCAAAGTGCGAAAGGCATTCTACGATAAGCAAACGTTCCAGATGGACACGTAAACGTAGATTTCTCTTGATCACGAGGGTCGATAGGGATTTGAAAGTAACCGGAAAAACCATCTAAAAAGCAATAGAAGTCATTTCCCGCGAGTCGCTCCAATATTTGATCCATGACGGGCAAGGGAAAGTGGTATTTACGAGTGGCGTCATTTAACTTTCGGTAGTCAATACACACCCTCCAACCGGTCACAATACGAGTGGGAATTAACTCCTTGTTTTCATTGGGCACAACAGTCACTCCTCCCTTCTTAGGGACACAATGGTCACCCATGGGCTATCGGAGATAGGATAAATCATTCCCGCGTCAAGAAGTTTTAAGACCTCTTTTTTAATGACATCCTAAATTTTGGGGTTTACCCTTCTTTGATTTTGAATTGCGGGTTTGTAGTCCTCCTCCATTAAAATCTTGTGAGTACAAAATTTTGGGTCAATACCCTTAATGTCGAAAATGTTCCACGCAATCGCCCCTTTATGAGCTTTAAGAATAGTCAAAAGTACGGATTTTTCATCATTGGAAAGATATTTCGCAATAATAACCGGCAATTTGTCATCACCTTCCAAAAATGCGTATTCAAGGTGAGATTGAAGATCTTTCAATTCAAGGATTGGCGGTTCCTCGATTGATGATTTTTGTTCAACACTCATAACTTCCATCGGCGGAAGAAATGGTGAAATGAGAGTATCATTACCAATAATCACCTCATCTTCATTGTTGATTTCATTCAAAATAAGATCGCCTCCTTTGAAGGGAGTGAGATTTGGTGTAGAATTACCAAGAATCAGATCCATAATAGTGGGATTGCCACTTGACGAACTATCAGAAAAACCTAACACTTCTTGTGAAAACTCATCGCAAACTACATCGACTAAGTCAATGTGGTTGATGGTAACGATTGCATAAACATGAGAAGGTGTAGAGTTTTGAGTAGCGTTTATAACAAGTTCCTCCTTGTTGAATCGCAAAGTGATTTTTCTAGCATGCACATCAATGATCGATTTCGAGGTATCTAAAAATGGACGACCTAAACTTAGAGGAACTTGAGGATCCATGGGAATGTCCACTGCGATAAAATCAACGGGATAGTAGAACTTCCCCACTTTCACGAAGACGTCTTCGGCTACTCCACATGCGAGAATCGTAGAATGATCGGACATCCCGATTGACATTTTCGATGGAGTAAGAGCCGGAAGCGATAGCGATTTCCACATGGAAAAAAGGCATCAAATTAATGCATGCACCAAGATCGGCCAAGGCGAGGCATCCTTCCATTTCTTGAATATCACAAGGAATTAGAAACTTCCCAGGGTCACCAACTTTTTTGGTATTCGGTTAAGATAAACCGAAGAATAATTAGATAGCTTTGAAAGCTTCTCCTTATCGTTCATCATACTTTTAAAAGTGGAAGCGAAACGAGACATGTATAACAACGCGTCGGCTAAACTCACATTAAAATGCACTTGTTGAAACATTTTAATAAAAAGCTCAATTTGTTGTTTATTACGTTCTTGCAATTTCTCCTTGTTTCGTCTCAATGGGTAAGGTAAGGGTGGTGTGGTTTGGGGCATAGGCATCAGCCTTGGAATCTCGTGTTCCATAATTAGTATTGGTTCAATCGTAGGTGTGGTTTGAGCGGTACCTCATGGGCTTGTAAAGTGCTCCTTTTCGACCATCACCTCGGGTTCTTTCTCGATTTCCTTCTCCGTAGAAGTACTAGGACGAGAGATTGGTTCCTTAAAAGTTTTACCACTACGAGTAGTAATAACTTTCATTTCTCCCTTCGGGTTTGCAATGTTATCACTAGGAAGACCACCCGAGGAAGAGGGTTTACGCATGATAGCTTCAAACATACTAGCCATTCGATCTTCAAATTTTAATTGCCTTTTTTCCGCTTTTAACAACTCTTGTTTAATCTCATGTTGACCTTGTTCCATCTTTTGTTGATTTTGTTGTAGACGTTGAACATTTCCTTCCATTTTATTAGCATGATTTTTCAATTCATTAGGAAGTTCGTTTTTTATTGCCTTTTTCCGCTTTTAACAACTCTTGCTTCTCATGTTGACCTTGTTCCATCTTTTGTTGATTTTGTTAAAGACGTTGAACATTTCCTTCCATTTTATTAGCATTATTTTTTAATTCATTAGCAAGTTCGGTTTTAAGCTCGTTTTTCAACTCTGATCTTAAGCTAATCATTTCTCGTTGCATGTTATCAAACTTAGCATCATTTGCCTTAGCATAATCCAAAAATTCTCCTTGAAGATTTTTAGTGTGAGCATTTTGAAAACCTTTTGTAGCATTTTGAAAATCACGGTTTTGGTTTTGATTTTGCACTTGCCCATTGTTCCCACTTTGGTAATTACCCTTGTTACACTTACGTTGATTGCCTTGATAACCACCACTTTGATTGTTGTTTCGATAGTTGTTAACATTTTGATTTTGGGGAGCTTGATTTGGGCGGGAACCTTGGTCTTTTTGGTCGTAAGTTCCTGTTGCTACGTAAGCACTCGAAGTGTTAGCACCGGCGGTAATGCACTCGGAAAAATCATGAGCTCCACCACAAGATATACAACTCTTTTCTACCGCTTTAACCGATTCGGAATACAAAGCATCTTGTGCTTTCCAATGAGTCATAAGCGTCGAAAATCTATCGAAAAAACGATTCTCCTCATTTGCTTCATCATGTAATGCATTCATGTTACCAGACGATGACGACGAACCCATAGTGGCAACACTCGGTGTGTTACGAGGGTTATAAACCTTAGATCTATTATCGATAATCTTTAAAGCTTCATCGGTTGTTTTGCACAAAAAATTACCATCCGTGGCGGCATTCAAATAGTCTCGTTCATGATCGTTAAGCCTATTATAAAAAGTATCAATTTGATGCAATTCTGAAAAATCATGGTGAGGACATTCATGTAACATTTCCTTAAATCGTTCCCATGCCATTGAAAAACTTTCATTAGATCTTTGTGTAAACCTTGAAATCTCATTTTTCAAATGTGTCGTCGTAGATGGCGGGAAAAACTGGTTCACAAACTTAGAGACGAGATCACCCCATGTCAAAATCAAATTTGGCGGTTCCTTCTCGAGCCAAATTTTTGTGGGTCCGTCTAAAGAGTATGGAAACAACATCATCTTAATGGCGTCATGTGGAACATCCTTAAACTTGCTTGTTGCAGTGAGACGATTGAAATTCCGTGTGTGATAATGTGGGTTGTCTTTTTCATGTCCGCGAAACTTGTTTGCTTGAAGCATCGACATTAAACCCGTCTTAATCACGAAATTCTCCGCAAGGATGGCGGGAATCACAATAGCTTCTCCAAAACCCTCGGTGGGTGCTTGAAGCAACTCCATCATAGTACGATTAGCCATGGTGACTATTGGTTCTACAACGGGTTCGACAATTGGAGGTTCTTCTTCAATCTAAGGATCTTGATTTCCTTCCTTTTGACGACGTTTTAGAGCTCGTTTTGCTTGATTACGAGTTTGCATAAACGTGACGTAGAACGTGGAGGTGAGCAAAGAAGATTCTTTTGGGGGTTTTGTTGATTTTCAATTTTTTTGTGTTTTTGATTGTTTTTAATTTTTTTTGAATTTTGTGTGTATTTGTAGACAACAATCTACCAAATCTCTCCTCGAATCGAACTCTTGATTAAAGGAGCCTCAAAGAATGAAAACGATCACGTGGAGTGAACGCCTTCGATTGACTTTAGAACTTTGGTGAAAACCAAATTGTTCAAGAGGGTTTAATCACAAAGAAACCAAGCAAATATATATGATACGTAATAATACTTTGGGCGGCAAAACCCTTGATTAGCTTTCAAGATCAAATACTCACAAGTGAACGGGGGGAATGAGGTGGCGCGAAGCACTTAAGTACCTAACTTCCCTTTAACGGCCTTTTATAGCACGTTTCCTATCTATTCACCCTAAAGTTCGTATTTTTAAAAATCGAGCTAATAGAAAGTATTTATCTATTTTTGCCTTTTTCTTTTTGTATGAGATTCTAATACAATAATTAGGAGATCAAATCCCAATTAAGGTTGTGGTTTCACACTTTTGGAGATATTTTGGATTAATTGTGATACATATACAATATAGTAATAATAATTAACAAAGAAAACGAAAAAAACCGGTAATACGTGTTAATAGGTTTCTAACTAACACAAATACTATTTATGGTTAGATATTAAAAACAAAATGGTTCAAATTAATCACAACACACCCACCGGTAGCGGCGCCAAAATGATTGTGGTAAAATACGACCTTTTAGGAAAAAGGCGTAAATGCGGTAAGTATTAAGTGTCGATTAATGAAAATCAAGCATTAATGACCCAATGGTGTGTGAAAGTTCGTTTCCCAAGGAGGTTAATTGTGTGTGAAAACTTGTACGATTTTGGATTAATATAGAAAGAAAAGATGAGAAATTAGAATGACGGATACGAGAAAAGTAACTACGATGATAAAACGTAAAACCGTAAAAAATAGACAAAATAAAAATTACACTAAAAATTCCCAAAAATTACTAAAAATCCAATTAGGGTTTACAAATGATCAAAACTTTTTCAAACTTTTTATTTAATTAATTATTAATTTTTTAATGCTAACTAAAGCCCTAAAAATCAAATTAATTAATAAAAAGCCAAAATAAAGATTTTTCAATTTGTAAAACTCTAAAATGACTTAATAAAAGTAAAAAGTATTTTTCCAAAATTTTAAAACTATTAAAACTATTTAAAATGAATTAAACTAAAAATAAAATATTAAAATAATATTAAAAATTCAGAAATTATAAAAAAGTCTAAAAACTTGCAAACTAGTTTATTTTAACCTAAATAATTAGAAAATGAAAGTGAAATTACCAAAATACCCCTATTAGGCCCCCAAATGGGCTAAAAACAAAAACAGCAAGCTTAATGGGCTTTTTAGCCCAACAAAATTCAAACTCAACCAAATAAGCCCAAAATCACCAGTCTGACTCAAAATTCAATTTTAAGCACAAAAGTCTAAAGGCCCAATGGCTAAAAATGAGCTTATCACAGCTTAAATAGCCAACAGCTTATTCTTAATGGGCCAATAAGCCTAATAAGCTATAAGCTAATGCCATAAGCTCTGCTTAAACACACAACCTTCTATTGAGATTCTAAACCCTTTTGCAAAAAGAAATTTGGAAAAAACTCAAATAATAAGCCAGAATCTTTAAAAGAACTTTTCACAAAATGACAAAATAGTCGGGTTTAAGTTCTAGAGGGTTTCAAAATCTGATTCTTTTTGCAAAAGCTCACAAATAGCTTAACTAAGAATAATCAAAAAGAAAAATCCCAAAAAGTCAAGTAGAATAAGCTGTAGAAGTAAATAAGCTGGCTGAAAAAGCCAAATAAGCTAGTTTTCGAGCAAAAGCCTAACCAAATGAGCTGAAATCTTTCAAATGTGATAATAAGCTGAGAAAAATGACACCTATAACAAAAACTAAGTTGTTGCATGTACAAATAAGCAGAACTGAAAAATAAGCCAAATTAAGCTTATTTGACCAATAGTCAAAGTGTTCCAAAGTTAACCAAATTGCCAGGATTTGTTTATGAGCAACTTTTGTGAAGGAATCAAGGCTGAATCCTTTTGAATCAAGAGGCCAGTTAGCCAAATGATTTCAATTTTGGTACAAATATGGCCAATAAGCCAGTTGGCTTATAAGCACTCAAACAGGCAATCTAAGTATCAAAATACACTCACAAGCAGCAAAATAGCAAGTATCAATCAACAAAATAGTTGGGCAAGCACTAGGTAAACAAATTCAAGGCACAATAGAGGTGGTCACTTTGTTGATGCAAATGACCACTTCAGCCACATTCAATAAGCTATAACTCGCTCAATAAGCCACCAAATTCAACAAACATATATAGCACAGATAGCTTATCATAAAAACTCTTCCCAAATCAAAAATCAGACTCTGAATCCAACAAACAAAGATTTTATAACTTTTGATGTGTTTGACCAAATTCAAACCAATTTTAGCAGAATTTTCAAAAACTTGCAAACTCCTTTCAAAACCTTATGAGAGTTAACCAATGACCAAAACAGGTGAAAAATGACTTGTTTAGAGTAGAAAAACCCCAATAACCAAGGGAACAAGGCCACAAGGTGTTACACCCCACCATGGCGGAATATGGGGTGCGACGTATGGATATAATCACAACAATAGCGTGTCTATAGAGATAACTAAATGAAATGGAAATATCATAAATGGTGACATAATGTCATGAAGATATTCATACAAGCAGGCGTCTAGGTAAGTAGGTAACAGGTCTACCTCTTACGAAAGACATGCAATTAACAAATAACAAACATATAGGTGTCTACAAAGTATCACTTATTCAAACATAAATAAAGACTAAGAGGAAAAGGGGTTCCTCCAAATGAAATCCTAAGCCTCCAAAGCTAGCCACTCCTATTCTCACGCTTAACCACATTCTCACCTGAAAAAGACACTAAAACACGTCAACATAAAGTTGGTGAGAGGCATAGCTTTAGACTCCAACGCCAAATCAGTTATAAGCTGTGAATAACAACCATCAACAAAATAACATATTGACAATGTGTTACAATTATGCATTAACAACTACCATTCAAGATTAACCATACAATCACAATTCCAAGGCTTCAAGCCTTACCAATAACCACAATTTCCAAGGCTCCCAGCCTTACCAATAACCATGGTCCCAAAAGCGCCCATACACCTATGAACCAATCCCAAGGCCCGGCCTTGTCAACATCCCCTTGGTACCAAATCAAACCACAATAACTGAGACGGTACGTGTCCCCCGATCTAAATCATAAACACAATCAAGAATCACATAGCAGTTAATCACATATGTGTACACACAAGTCCATCACAAACCATAAAAACATTCACAACATTATTTATAAAACCACACAGTGTCTCTTCCATCCCATCTGGAAGTCAAAACAATTATATTCATAAAGACATGGGACTATGAAACTCACCTGAACAAGCTTCTCCAAGTACCCGCGCTCTAGCAAAAATCTAAGCACACAAACATATACAATCAAGACATGAACCACATACCAAAATGGCTCATCAATCTATGATGGATATCTAACCTTCTCCTACAACATAACCCCATTTATGTGCCATAAGAATCTCATTACATCCCTCTATAAAGCCCTTAACTTAGTTTAGCTTATAACTCATCCCTTTAACAATTAACCCAAAACAGTCCCGTTTTTCATACCTTAAACTATGAGTCGAACACCCCCTTAACCAAAATAACATGCCTTGTAAAGGAAACCCTATTCCCTTACATGTGTTTGCTAACTCTCCTATTTGTCCTCAACCTTAAAGCTACTGTCAAGGCCTCCATATATATATATATATATATATATATATATATATATATATATATATATATATATATATATATATATATATATATATATATATATATATATATATATATATATATATATATATATATATATATATATATATATATATATATATATATATATACTTTTACCTATCAAGAATTTACTGATTTTGAACATATGAAAAGTTTGTTATGATCAAAGGGTCTTACCCTAACCCATATGTTTAGCCCTCCTTCAGATCTTTTAATTAATATATAATCTAAGTCTCATGTTCGTTTGAAGGTTCCAATATAACCCTAAGTACCCCAAACAATTCAAAACATAAAAAGAAAACAGGCTGATCCAAAAACTGTTTTGACACCCGACTGATGTAACCTGTTTTTGACCCACTTCCACGCCTCCAATTTAGTTATGGTTTCTTGCATCTGAAAGCCAACTCAATTACCTTTCCAGGGACATAAGATTCGAAAATTAAAAGTTTATAGAACTCTAGATATGATCAAAACAATGACACAAAAATTCTGCCCAGTTTTTAATGACGAGTTTAACATGATTAACCTAATTAATTACCATCACCATGTTTATTTATGAACCCTAACTAATCTAAACATGATTATATCATTAAATATACATATTTCATAATTAACCTAACCCTAAATCCATCATGTATTGATTAAGAATGAATTAAAAACAATTAATTAAAAAGAGATTGAAGGTTTTTACCTTAGAATTAGTGGAAGACAAAAAATTTATGACAACCCTAAACTCCATTGATAACCATAGTATGTTTTTTTTTCCTCCAGGGATTATGAAGTTTTTTGGTTTAATTAAAACATTATATGGTTAAACAAAAGAATCCTAACCCAATTATAAAAGCCTTGTTTCCTTTTTTATTTTTTTCCTTTTTGTTTTCCTTTTCTTACGTCACATAACCGACCCAACACCCCTAATTTTATTTTATTTCTTTCCTTTTCTTTATTAATGTATTATTAATATTACCTTAAATTACCTTAATTTATTTCAGCTCCTAAAGCCTCCAAAATCTCAAAACCGTAAAACTAGTCAGTTTTTACGCGTATACCGTAAAAGACGTAAAATATACAGTTTTATAAAAACTCTTGAAATATGAAATAAACTAATTAACTAAGTCCTAAATGACTTAAAACCATCCCAAAAATACTCCCGTGACTAAAATACCTCATCCGAGACCTCTAAATGCTAAACCTTAAATCGTAAAAATACGATTCTATAATACATATACGTATACGTAAAACCACTAAATAACACCATCTCATTTCATAGTCACTACCATGTGAGCTCATGAACATGAAATCATCACACATCGTTTCACTCACAAGGTATCCCGTACCGGAAACGATATCCAAACCACAATCTATACACACCAATTAGCACATAAACACGTAAAGACACGTAACTAGCACAAATAAAACTAAGTGACGAACCTCAAAACCGCGGTTGTCACATCACTTCCTCCTAATAGAAATCTCGTCCCGAGATTTACTCCTTATGATCAAAAACATCATTAGCAAACAACTGAGGATACTTGTTCTAAATGAACTCCTCTCATTTCCACGTGAACTTCACTTCAAGTCTCAAATTACCACATATACTAACCAACAATATTTAAATTCATTGCCAAACTCTTGACCTCACAGTCAATAAATCTCACCAATGACTCTTTGATAAAACAAACTCTTATTAACACAAATCCCGAATAACCGTACATGCAAATATGCATTCTCAAACAACATTTACCAATCTTAATACACGAAATATAACATGTATACCACTCATTTCCCCCAGGTATTTCTATGCTCATAAGCTACTGGTCCGATCTTTCCAAAGATCATAAATAGACCTACAAAACTCTACATCAACTCTTCCATTTTACCAAAACATACCACCCGTTACTATGGATGAAACTTCCTACATAACTTTGTCACTAACTCTAGTGGTTTCCTCCTTTTCTACATAGCATCCTTTGTTGCTCTCATCCTTTCCACAAACACCATTACCACATTAGTAGCCTCTTTTACCAATTCTAGTCCACAATGGGGACAACTCACCCTATCCTTTCATACAGTGCCTCAAATGGCATTTATCGACTTCTAGTATGATAACTATCATTATATGAAAACTCAGCCATCGCTAACGAGTTTCCTAACTCCCTCTAAATCAATCACTCATGCCCTTAGGGTAACTCCTAAGGTTGTATATATATCTCACTTGCCCATCCTTTTCCAATTAGCTGGTTATACTCATATCCAATCATGTTCATCAACTCCCTTTAGTCCGTACCTAAAACTACTTAAAAATTCCAATTTCCTTACAAAGTGACCTATGACGGTCTTTCACATATCCATTAGTTCATCACAACAAGGCTCTTCCAATCCAAATCAACTTATGATCCATACACATCACCAAAAGGACGGTTATCTGAGTTAGTCTATCAACTGCCATCAAACCCATGCTACAACTACTTCCATTAAATTTTGATAGCTCATTAGTAGCACCTATACACTTCTTTCTCACTTTTCTTCATTATTTTTTTTATACTCAACACTTCCTTTATACCTACACAGTGTCTTACTATCAAGGTCATATTGCTCCTCATCTTGTCTCAGTTAGACCAAGCCCTCCGTCCCTATGTCACATCACACATATAACTCCTCATCCATTCGATTATCGATACTAAGCCTCCCAATCAATCAGTATAGGTCAGTGCCATTTCCTTGTCCACACTACGACAGTATTAGCCTGTTTTGTGCTTTATTCTACTCATTAGGCTCTACCAAAGTTTTACCTTCAGTTCATATCTCGACCTATTTCATTCATGCTTCGCTTCTATACACACTTCCTTCTTCTTCCTCAACTCATACCATATATCACGATGTGATGCTTCCCATCTATCAAGTCATCTATACGCCAAAATTTTCCAAGTAGATTCACTTGTTTTTCTCACAACCAGTTCTCCTACTCCCTCCCAATAGGGACAGACTAGAGTTTCATGTGATTCCATGTGGATCACACTCTCATCTTATACCCACATTAGTTTCCATTTGTCTAAACTAAGCCCTATTCTAAATTCTTACTCAAGTATCATACTTCTATTATGATCTTGCACCTAACATGAGGTACTTTCAGTCATCATCTTCTAGGAATACTTGGTTTTCTCCTTCTATGGTTCTCCCTTATTCCTACACTATCCCATTCAACAGAAATTCCATACTTCATTCATCAAATCTATGGAAATCACTAGTGCATTGGATAATGCATAGCTGTCTCTTCCAAATATCTTTCATAAAACCTTCACAAAACCGACTCTCTAATCACTTCTCCACAAAACTTATTCAGCTCAGCTTCACTTCTCATCCCTCGATATTGATTGCCACAAAAATTCTATCCGCATAGTCACTCGACTCCCCTTGTTACTTCCACGAGTTCTTAATCTCCTGTGTCATGTATTCACTTCATCACGATCCACTGGTTCAGCTCTTTGTAGCTTCACTCCGATACTCGATCTGCCCTTCTTTGTCACGAACCATACGTAAATTTCCCATCATAGTGCTTGTCACCTTTCCAGTCCTTGCAACTTTTGTGACTCCTTCGAAATCTCTTGCATCCTTCTTGCAGCCGACATGTAGTCCTTTCAGCTCCTTGCTTCGTGATGTAGCTCTTTACGCACTCCTTCTCGTCTCTATGATGTTACCTAGGAACTTCACACTACTAGTAGCTTCTAACTTCAACTCATCTACCACAATATTTCTAAAAGTACTTCAACCCCTCAATGGCTCCTTCTTCCTTACTTGTTGTACTCACCATTAATCAGCCTCCTACTAATTATTCTTTCACATCCATGTTTTCTTCACGTGTCTACTACTACCTTGCCTCCATAACTATACCAATTCCCTTGCGTGTTATTTGTCCAATCTTTTCATTAGTATAAACTTTCTACTATACCCTCACATCCGCTAGTACTTTCATAAATCTCCTAATGGTACCTCAACCAACTTCTCATAGCATGGCATCTCGTTCCCACGACCAGTCAACTAACTTTACTTACTACCTTATTCTCGTAACCAATCTAAGTTTCCAAACTCCACAAATCTTAATCATTCCTTCAACACAACCTTTAAACCAAAACACATCTCTCCATTCTAATATCTAACCATAAGTAATACTACCCAACTCTATCCTCTCATCCTAACGTTCCCACAACCGCATAACTAAATCGACCATGACGTGTAACAAAAGAATTCCAAACAATCGTGTCCCAATAAAATATAGGGTAAAACAAACCCTAGCCAAAACAACTGAAAACAAAACAATGTAATCCGAAAGATCAATGGAGTGTGCCAACAACGAAAACTTTAGACTCTTCACGATTAGTATTACCAAATCTCGATACCTTATAAAATTTTAAACTTTCGTCCCAATTAGTTACTTCTCATAAGAACCAAACTCCAATACTACTAAAATCAATCATACTCATTTTTAACCATAAACTCATCCTTTATCTTCATCATTTTATCAAGATATCAACTAGTTAGTATACTACAATCTTATTCTAACCATTATCTTGTTTACCCATATTAAACTTATTTCACTTGTTATTATGAAACCAATACATGTTTATAAAATACACTGTTTTTTTCTTCATTTTCTTCTATATTATTATTATTATTATTATCATTATTATTATTATTTTATATAATCCATTTAGGTTGGTTATAACTAAACTACTACACGTTTACAAGGTGTGGTGTTATTATTATCATTACAATAATAAAATCTTCTTTTTTTACTCTTTCCGTCTTAGTTAAATTCTTCTAAAACTTTAACTCCACTTAAGAAAATTATTGTAAAATTTCTTTACCCCTTTAAAATGTATTATCACATGTTACATAGAAAACTAATCCAATTATTTTCAAGACAAATTTTTTTATAACTTACTACTACAACTAAAAAAATGTAAGTTACGATATCATACCATACACTTACAAATTATTTTCAAAACCGTTTTCCTATAATTAGCCAGACTTATTTGCAAGAAAATTTAGTAGTTCTCATTAATCAAAATACATACCCGAATGTAGACACACATCAAAAGACTCAAAACGTCGTTGGAACTCCATCAAACTCCAGCACAGTAAAACACGAGCAAACACAAGGTATGTTCAAGTGATAATAACTACTGAACAACCATATGTTATAACTTAACACATACTAGCATATATACATCTGCATATATATACCTATTAAATCACCCAAAACATACTCGTTACCATACATGTCAGATCAACCAATCGCGTCATACACTCATTTTGTTTTTTTTACGAGTAACCACCATCTTACAACAAGGCACAAAGCCCATCACTAAAACCGGTCCATATCGTATGACCCCATAATCACACAACATGACTATTACTCAAAACATATAACACACTAAAAGAAATAGCCATATCCTAGGCAGCCGTTACATAAATCCATATATTATACATATACTCAAAATCCACATCTCATCATATACAAGCATGTACTAACCCTCTTTCATGCAATCATACTTGAGAACCCATTGAAGTTGTGGTACTTGTATAACTATGTTGGTCACCATACTTATACAATTACCCTTACCCCAATGCACTCCCTCCTATGATGACACTTATAAGAATCAATACAACACATAACACATAAATTCATCTACTCACATAAGTTCATAACCACATAACCAATAAGGTCCAAAACGCCATCTATTGAAATAACATAGTAAAAGTCTTGGAATACATAAATCCATAGTCTAGCTAAAACAACATAGACAAACTCCAACACAACATCATAATCAGTTATAAGTCATGTCGCCCATAAGAATGGAAACAACTTAAAATCCTCCTTATCCACATACTCCTAGTAACTCGAATCACCACATAATTCTTAGAGAACATGACTTAAACATCAATAGAAAACATCATACATTAGATATTCCAAAATAACTTAACAGTTATAGTGAAAGTAATTCATATATCAAAAGTAACGCAAAAATTAACAAGTGACTAAGTATGGGCACTACAGTACAACTCATACTAGTCAAAACTCACAGAAAAACAAATCAACAATACTCAGGTTATGCATTCAAGACCATACACATAATTCTATGACGCCTATATGCAGGGATCCTTAAGCTATAGACTAGGTTGGGCAACCTAATTCTCTATAAACATTGTCTCTGTACCATTCTGTCACACCCCACCATGGCGGAATGAGGGGCGCGACGTATGGATATCATCACAACAATAGTGTGTCTATAGAGATAACTAAATGAAATGGAAATATCATAAATGGTGACATAATGTCATGAAGATATCTCATACAATGTAGGCGTCTAGGTAAGTAGGTAACAGGTCTACCTCTTACCAAAGACATATAATTAACAAATAGCAAACATATAGGTGTCTACAAAGTATCACTTATTCAAACATAAATAAAGACTAAGAGGAAAAAGGGGTTCCTCCAAATGCAATCCTAAGCCTCCAAAGCTAGCCACTCCTATTCTCACGCTTAACCACGTTATCACCTGAAAGAGACACTAAAACACGTCAACATAAAGTTGGTGAGAGTCATAGGTTTAGACTCCAACGCCAAATCAGTTATAAGCTGTGAATAACAACCATCAACAAAATAACATATGGACAATGTGTTACAATTATGCATTAACAACTACCATTCAAGATTAACCATACAATCACAATTCCAAGGCTTCAAGCCTTACCAATAACCACAATTTCTAAGGCTCCCAGCCTTACCAATAACCATGGTCCCATAGGCGCCCATACATCTATGAACCAATCCCAAGGCCCCGCCTTATCAACATCCCCTTGGTACCAAGTCAAACCACAATAACTGAGACAGTACGTGTCCCCCGATCCAAATCATAAACACAATCAAGAATCACATAGCAGTTAATCACATAAGTGTACACACAAGTCCATAACAAACCATAAAAACATTCACAACATTATTTACAAAACCACACAGTGTCTCTTCCATCCCATCTGGAAGTCAAAACAATTATACTCATAAAGACATGGGACTATGAAACTCACCTGAACAAGCTTCTCCAAGTACCTGTGCTCTAGCAAAAATCTAAACACACAAACATATGCAATCAAGACATGAACCACATACCAAAATGGCTCATCAATCTATGATGTATATCTAACCTTCTCCTACAACTTAACCCCATTTATGTGCCATAAAAATCTCATTACATCCCTCTATAAAGCCCTTAACTTAGTTTAGTTTATAGCTCGTCCCTTTAACATTTAACCCAAAACAGTCCTGTTTTTCATACCTTAAACTATGGGTCGAACACCCCCTTAACCAAAATAACATGCCCTGTAAAGGAAACCCTATGCCCTTACATGTGTTAGCAAACTCTTCTATTTGGCCTCAACCTTAAAGCTACTGTTAAGGTCTCCATATATATATATATACTTTTACCTATCTAGAATTTACTGATTTTGAACATATGAAAAGTTTGTTATGATCAGAGGGTCTTACCCTAACCCATATGTTTAGCCCTCCTCCAGATCTTTTATTTAATATATAATATAAGTCTCATGTTCGTTTGAAAGTTCCAATATAACCCTAAGTACCCCAAACAATTCAAAACATAAAAAGAAAACAAGCTGATCCAAAAACTGTTTTGACACCCGACTGATGTAACCTGTTTTTGACCCACTTCCAAACCTCCAATTTAGTTCTCGTTTCTTGCATTCGAAAGACAACTCAATTTACTTTCCAGGGACATAAGATTCGAAAATTAAAAGTTTGTAGAACTCTAGATATGATCAAAACAATGACACAAAAATTCTGCCCAGTTTTTAATGACGAGTTTAACATGATTAACCTAATTAATTACCATCACCATTTTTATTTATGAACCCTAACTAATCTAAAAATTATTATATCATTAAATATACATATTTATAATTAACCTAACCCTAAATCCATCATGTATTTATTAAGAATGAATTAAAAACAATTAATTAAAAAGAGATTGAAGGTTTTTACCTTAAAATTAATGGAAGACAAAAATTTTATGACAACCCTAAACTCCATTGATAACCATCGTGTGTTTTTTTTTCCTCCAGGGATTATGAAGTGTTTTGGTTTAATTAAAACATTATATGATTAAACAAAAGAATCCTAACCCAATTATAAAAGCCTTGTTTCCTTTTTTTTTTCTTTTTTCTTTTCCTTTTCTTACGTCACATAACCGACCCAACACCCCTAATTTTCGCCTTTTTTTCTTTCCTTTTCTTTATTAATGTATTATTAATATTATCTTAAATTACCTTAATTTATTTCAGCTCCTAAAGCCTCCAAAATCTCAAAACCGTAAAACTAGTCAATTTTTACGCGTATACCGTAAAAGACGTAAAAATATACAGTTTTATAAAAACTCTTAAAATATGAAATAAAATAATTAACTAAGTCCAAAATGACTTAAAATCATCCCAAAAATACTCCCGTGACTAAAATACCTCATCTGAGACCTCTAAATGCTAAACCTTAAATCGTAAAAATACGATTCTATAATACGTATACGTATACGTAAAACCACTAAATAACACCATCTCATTTCATAGTCACTACCATGTGAGCTCATGAACATGAAATCATCACACAATGTTTCACTCACAAGGTATCCCGTACCGGAAACGATATCCAAACCACAATCTATACACACCAATTAGCACATAAACACGTAAAGACACGTAACTAGCACAAAATAAAACTAAGTGACGAACCTCAAAACCGCGGTTGTCACACAAGGCCTTTTAATCCCAAAATACAAACAACCTTGTTTTAGTCCTTTTTCAAATAAACTTTTGATTTTCACAAACAACCTACTAATTTTATGGTCCTAATATCTCAACTAGGTGACAACTAGCAGGACTAAGAAATAAAACTAACCACACAAACACAATATCTCAAAATCACATGGCAAATAGCATAGCAGATTCAAACCAAATGAATTTTAGGGGAAACTTAAAGAAATCAATACCTCTCCCCGATAACTTCCTATGGGGAGTCAGCAATGCTCCTTGGACCACTCTCGACATCTAGAAAGTGACCAAGGTCCTTGAACAAAGAAAGGAGGTCTGTTGACGGTTCAAAGTAGAACCAAGACCTTGTATAATTGGTTCTTCACACAAGAGAGCAAACAGCCTATCCAAAGGCTTAAAACCCTTCACAATCTTGGTGTAATCAAGCTTGAAAGAGCTTAAGGCTTTTGGTTAGGGGTTAATACAAGATATAACACAAGCAGGGGTATCAAATATCAGCAGGGGTATGAACCACCTTTCAATCACTTCTAAAAACTTTTCCAATGATAATCCAAGCCAACAACTCAAGAAATAAGGTCTTGGGTAGCTAGTGAGTGGATCTAAACACCTAGAATCCAAGGTCTTCAACTGGTAAAGCCTTGAATCCTTAGATGAAAATTGCTTTCAAAACACTTTTTGAAAAACTTTGAAACCTTAACAAACTCAAATGTATGAAACAATAACCAACAAAACAACTTAAATAAGATTGTGGAACATAGATTCAAGCTTCTAAAACCATCTTCATTCAATATAAAGGAATTACAATTGCATAAAAGCATAATACACAAACTTGTATTGAAGTGAAAGGAATTACAGAGAAATTGCCTAGAAAATGGAACAAAGGGACTCTCACAGACTGAGGTCTCCTTTTATAATGCTACAAAGACTATTCTAGAACTAAAAACCCTAGCTAAGAAATCCCAGAATTTCTCTTGACGCGTTTGAGTTGATGAGTTGTCCAAATTGATCTTGGACGTTCATTTTTTCCTTTGGGACCAAGTATTGAGTATAAAGCCTAGATCTTGCCACATTGGATAACTTGGAGGGGATGTTGTTCACTGATTGGTTGAAAGGGAATTGGGAGTGGGGTCCATGGTGAAGGGAAGTATGTTGTAAGGTTTGGGATGTGAACGTGTAAGGGTGAATCACACGTGGGGTGGGGTAACTGGATTTTACCCCTTTGTTTAAGTGAGGTAAAATCTGGGGATGATAGTGAACAGTAAAACATTTGATCCGTTTTTTGTGGAGTTGTATGGCGCATTTTTGAGATTTGAAAGTTTCAGTTGACACCTTTAGTCCTTGTCTTTTGAGAAAAGTGGTAAACAAATTATTTCCAGCCTTGAAAACGAATTCTTTTGTTATAGAAGTTTCCAATTTCACACTTTGGCCACAAAACTTCATAATAAAGATAACAAGGACTTGTATTGAACATTTTTAGATATTTCAAGGGCTGATCTTGTACTTTCTTGATCTTTGAAGGTCTTCAATGTATGTTTGGCATTATGGAGGACCATTGTTGACATTTATTTCATCTTGAGGGACTAAACTTGCCAAATCTTCAAAGTTGATGGACCTTTTTGTCATTTTGACAAAGTTAAGGGACCAAACTTGTAATTATTAATATACAAGGGTATTAAGTGTCATTTCTTCATTGATGAGGGATCATTCTTGAACATCTTCAATACTTCAAGGTCTTTTCTTTAAGAAATCATAAACTAGGGCCCGGTTCATTGTGCGGCTCCGTTTCTCGTGTTCGTATTTCCTTGTTTCTTGTGATTTTTTTTTTCACGATATCCATACCTAAAATACACAAGTAAACAAACACAAGCATATATATGGTATTTTTATGACATTTTATGCATTTAAAGCCCGAAAAGAACGATGAGATCATGTATAAATGCCATCTCATCACTAGACACAAATTTTGCCTACACAAATGTGGGTGGCAACTTGAATCTTGCTGGTGGAAACTTGGATGAGTTTTGTTGGTGGCAACTTTGATTCTGCTGGTGGCAACTTCATGCTGAGTGAATTGTATGCTCCTTGGAAACACTTTTTCGTGCACCCGAAATTGATCTTTAAAGGCTTGTAACTTATACACGGGTCTTGAACTTGATTAGGATTCTTCGTACTCGTACTAATCTTTATGTTTGCGTTGTTTTACACTCTATTCCTGCAATTGGCTAGACAAAGACATGCAAACACAATCGGGCACAAATATGCACAAAAATATTATAGATATGACCAATGTACATGTACAAAAGTACGGATAACGCTCCCAAAAACATGTTGGATTTGGGCATTATCACTGCTGCGCCGAGACCCACACCCGAACCAAACGTCACTCTAACTCACGTCAGGTTCCCTTGTCCTTGCGGCCGAGCAACCAAGACCACACTGAGACCTCATGGTCTCGGCTGGTGGTGCGAAACAAACCAAGCCGAGAGCTTAGTGGTTCTCGGTTGTGTGTCGGCCGAACCAAAACCCCACCAAAACCCCCTTTTCATGTTTCTTATATTTATCCAACATGTTTTTAATTTTGTTTTTATATTCTAAACACATGAACATAATTAAAAGAAAAATAAAAATAAAAGGATGAAGGTTATGGTGATACCGAATACGTTATTGGAAAAGAAAAGAACACGAACACGATTATCCCAAAATAAAAGATCAAAATCAACCAAACACCCCTTCGATGTGGTGATAGCCGGCGGCAACAAGATAGGAGAGAGGCTAGGGTTTTTAGTCTTTCTTAAAAATCCTGTATTATGAAAAGTCTGTGTTTTTACTTTTCCTTTAGTCAAAATTTTAAATGGGTTGGGCCCCCTCCTTGTCCTTCTCCGCGGCTAACATAAGGCCCAAGGCCAAATCCTTACATTTTTCATGTCTAAATAATACTCGTGTATGCTCGTGTCTCTTACTCGCTCTAGTTCGTGTTTAATGTTCGTGTTATAAATACTACGTACATATATTATGTTCTAAAAGTCTTGTTATAATTATTATACGTAATAATTATCTTGTTATAACTATTTGTGATCATATGTTCGTGATTATAATTATTATACTTAATAATTGTCGTGTATTATCACGTACTTAAGAATTATCGTGCACTAACACGTACATAGTTTCTGAATTTAATGTTCATGACACGTGTACATGACATAAATGGAAAGTGTTAATTGGTTTGTATGTTTACGTAGTGTAATGTTCATGGCATTTATATGCAGGTTCTACAACTTAATTGTAACACCCCATCTTGGTAAATAGAATATCACAGGTAATTATGGCGTGTCATCAAAGCATGCAAGGTAAATGTCTAAAAACAATGAATGACCATGAATGGAAATACCGGAAACAAACATCGTTAGTCCAAGTATAAGCTCACACATATGAATATAAGTACTGAAATGGAAAAGGACTAAAAATGTCCAAAGAAATAAAGTAACGTAATGTATGGAAATGCATAAAGTAATGAAGGCTAGATAGCTTCCATCCGTATGCACGTCCTTGAGTACCTGCCGTTTGGGAACATGAAAGGAAAACGGCTGAGCATAACGGCCCGTGAACGGATATACAAGCATAGCATAAAATGACATAAGCATAAAAGACTAATAGCAGCGGAAATGTATAAGTCCTAGGTAACTTGGAACATGTTCATAAAACTGGTTTTATAGTTTGAAAAGACTTATGTTTTTATATGAAAACTATATTATTAGCCAATAGACCATATAGGTCATGAGGTTCCATCGTGCATGAATACTTGGAGAGGAGACCTCGCCATGCAATTAGAGGGGTTGCCTCAAATTAATTAGTCTGGGTAGGAGGGATCAACTCTGTGTGAAGGATGCAAGGCACACATCACATTCACCATGAAAATCCTGTAAAACATGTAACTAGGATGTTCCCATACGCCCCACATGATAATATAAATATAAGGCCAAAACTAAAAAAGGACGCCACGAGCAATCACTCCGCCGTGGGGAAGTCATAACACTGGTGCCTCCAGTGTTATGGTTATGGTACCTCCATAACTAGGTGACACTAGTCATGCATGTATATGGCTTAGGCATTTAAAACTAAACATAAGTAATCAAAACATATAAAACATATACTTGGGAAAACAGTTGGCTGCAAACGAGGAATCCTAATTAGGAAAGAATGTCCATACTGAAGGACGAAAAATCCGTACCTTGTGTCCAGTGAACGAGGAAAGATGAAAGGATGAATAGTCCTACTCCGACCTCACTAATGCTACATAAATAAGGGACATGTATAAGTTGTATGATTACTGAGTTCGTTACTGGTTATATCATGTTCTAGCTTGTTTTATATGTTCTTATCTTATTTTACTATTTTAAATGATATATTGTATTAATCATGTATTTCATGTATTCTGATTAAGTATTATCTTGTATTCTTGTATTATTATGCTTGTTGTGTAATAATAAGTAATTTTCTAAAAATAGCAGGTTTCCAAAAATAGAAAGTTTCCAAAAATATGAGGTTTCCAAAAATAGATCATTTTTTAAAAATAGAAAGTTTCCAAAATAGTAAGTTTCCTGAAATAGAAAGTTTTCATATTTAGAAATAAGCTGGATTAATAAGCTAATAATATAAGTTTAAGCTTATTGGTTAAAAGTCACAAGTCATGTAATAAATAGCATAGTTTATTAAATAAATGTCATGGTAATTTAATAAACTATAGGTTATATGATTTAATTAAATAAAGGCATGATTTAATTAAATTATTCTAAATAAAATACTTAGGTTAACCATGAATTATTATATTAATAATAATAACCCTCATGTTTTATAAATTAATTATAAGTCTATGTTTTAATAACTAAAAAATAAACTATAGTCTAAATTAAATGGTAAAATACTTAGGTTAAAACGTGTATTATTTATTAAAATAATATAACCTAAGTCCATGTTTAAATTAAATTAATTATTAGTCATGTTCAATTAATTTAATTATTCTTGTAAAAATATAACTTGTAAAAATAATCCCATGCCTATTTCCGTGTTTTACATATAAGCCGAACCAAACAACCCTTGACAGTGGCTACCCGACCTAGCCGGTTACCACTGTCCGAATGAATTTCCCACCGGCTGTTAGCCGGTGGTTGCCATTGTCGTGGCTGCATTCCCCCTGCTCGAACGAAAACAGCCGGTGGTGCTGCTGCTGCTGCGCGGAGACCCACACCTGAACCAAACGTCACTCCGACTCGCGTCGGGTCCCTTGTCCTTGCGGCCGAGCAACCACGACCACACCAAGACTTCATGGTCTCGGCTGGTGGTGCGAAACAAACCAAGCTGAGAGCTTAGTGGCTCTCGGTTGTGTCTCGGCCGAACCAAAACCCCACCAAAACCCCCTTTTCATGTTTCTTGTATTAATCTAACATGTTTTTAATTATGTTTTTATATTCTAAACACATGAACATAAATAAAAGAAAAAAAAAATAAAAGGATGAAGGTTATGGTGATACCGAATGCGTGATTGGAAAAGAACTAAGAACACGAACACAATTATCCTAAAATCAAAGATCAAAATCAACAAAACATCCCTTTGGTGTGATGATAGCCGGTGGCACCAAGAGAGGAGAGAGGCTAGGGTTTTTAGTTTTTCTTAAAAATCATGTATTACGAAAAGTATGTGTTTTTACTTTTCCTTTACTCAAAATTTTAAATGGGATGGGCCCCCTCCTTGTCCTTGTCCGCGGCTAACATAAGGCCCAAGGCCAAATCCCTACAATTTTCATGTCTAAATAATACTCGTGTATGCTCGTGTTTATTACTCGCTCTAGTTTGTGTTTAATGTTCGTGTTATAAATACTACGTACATATATTGCGTTCTAAAAGTCTTGTTATAATTACTATACGTAATATTTATCGTGTTATAACTATTCATGATCATATGTTCGTGATTATAATTATTATACTTAATAATTGTCGTGTATTATCACGTACTTAATAATTATCGTGCACTAACACGTACATAGTTTCTGAATTTAATGTTCGTGACACGTGTACATGACATAAATGGAAAGTTTTAATTGGTTCGTATGTTTATGTAGTGTACTGTTCATGGCATTTATATGCGGATTTTACAACTCTTCCCCCTTAAAAAGAATAATTCGTCCCTGAATTCTAGATAACGGAAACTGAAAGAGGAACATACCCGAATCAAAACTTGAAATGAGGGTAAGAAGTCCGAATAGACTCCTCTGTCTCCCAAGTGGCTTCCCACTCGGTATCATCCCTCCAAAGGATCTTGACGAATGGAATCGTCTTCTTCCTCATGACTCGTTCCTATCGATCAACAACTCGTTTGGGTTCATCGATGAAGGTAAGATCTTCATGAATCTGTTCAAGTGGATACTAAACCATATAAAGGGGATGATACTTATACCCTCTGAGTAACGACACATGAAACGTCATGAACGTGAGAAAGTTGTGGAGGTAACGCTAAGCGATACGATACTTCACCGACTCGCTCGATGATATCAAACGGTCCGATGAATCGAGGACTGAGTTTTCCTTTGATTCCAAAACGTCTAACACCACGTGCTGGTGATACCTTAAGAAAAACATGATCTCCTACGTTGAAATGAAAATCTATACGATGCTTGTCGGCATAACTCTTTTGACGTGCACGAGCTTCTTGTAATTTCGCCCTAGCTACAACGACTTTCGCGTTGGTCAACAGCATTGCTAATCGGGAAAAGTTCTCTACGAACCTACGGTAGTAACCAGCTAAGCCTAGAAAGCTGTGAACTTCAGTTGCTGATGTCAGTCTTGGCCACTTAGTAATAGCATCAACCTTCGCAGGATCCATGGTTATTCCCTCTACAGATACTATGTGGCCTAGGAATGCCACTTTACTCAACTAGAATTCGCATTTACAAAACTTGGCATAGAGCTGCTTCTGGCGAAGTATCTGTAATACTGTACGAACATGGTCTTCGTGTTCCTCCTTTGACTTCGTGAAAGTCAGAATATCGTCAATGAAGACAACGACGAACTTGTCCAGAAACTCATGGAAGATACGGTTCATCAAGTCCATGAAAACTGCTGGAGCATTGGTAAGGCCAAATGGCATGACTACAAATTCGTAGTGCCCATAACGTGTACAGAAACCAATCTTTGCGATGTCCTGCTCTTTCACCCTTAACTGATGATAGCCCGATCTCAGATCGATCTTAGAGAAATGTTTGGCCCATTGGAGTTGGTCAAATAGATAATCAATGCGTGGCAAAGGATATCGATTCCTTATGGTGATCTTATTAATCTCACGACAATCAATGCAGAGACGCATACTGCCATCCTTCTTCTTTACGAATAAAACCGGTGCATCCCCATGGAGATGCACTAGAGCGGATGAAACCTCGTTCCAAAAGTTCTTGTAGCTGTTCCTTTAACTCCTTAAGCTCTATGGGAGCCATGTGATAAAGAGCCTTGGAAATTGGCTCAGCTCATGGGATGAGCTCAATATTAAACTCTACCTCACGAGCAGGTGGTATGCCCGGAAATTCTTCTTGAAACACGTGGGGAAATTCTGACACGATCGGCTGATTCTGGATAGATGGAGATTCGGCCTCCATATCATGAACAGTAGCTAAGTATCCCTCGCAACCATGTGATAGTAATGCACGTGCTTGTAAGGTTATAATTAATCGAATTAGGGTTACATACCTTTACGCTAGAGCAAATCCACAAGATAAAGAACGAATCACCAATTAGGGTATATAACGAACACCACCAAGATATAGTCTAAAGTAAGACTATATTACGATCTTGTACACACGTAATACAACGAGCTAACCGTGATTCTAGCACGTGTAAACCGAACTTAATGCTTGTGGAAAATCTACCCAAAAACCCTAGAGAGGGGCTAGGACTAGATTATAGGCTAAACCGAAAGAACAAGAAAACCAACCGAAACCCTCTTTGGCTTCAATGTTGTGATCGACCCAAAAGAAAGAGAGGGAGAGATTATTGTGTGTGTTGAATTATAGGGTGAGGGGTTGTTTATATAAACCTAATTCTTGTAGTCAAAACAAATATAAGGAGAGTTTTTTCCCCTTCCCCTTGCCTTCATAACCGACGGTCGAAACACCCCAAAGGGGTGTTCCGGAACCTTCCGATCTTCTTTCTTTTTATTCCACTTACAATATATTCTATAACGCTCGTTAATACTTAACTCTTAATTATTTAACGATCATTAAAGTTATATCTCGGTTTAATTTAATAAATACATAAATATATATTTATTAAATAAATTAATAAATACAATAAATATATTTATTAAATAAATTAACTCTTTACGTATTGAGTGCAATCCCGTAATCTCGAGTTCGATCCTATCGCACGACTATTAAATATAAGTCCATAAAATTTCAGCTCCCACTTGGACATATTTCAAATATCATGATTACATTGACTAGCGTCTAGTTACACTAGCAATGTCTTTAGTACAACTCGAGTAAGGTCTCCTGGATAAAACCTTTTAATGATTCATCATTATTTTTATCCTTTTATTTCTAACAAAACGTTGATAAGGATATGGATATTAGTTATGCCTTTCATTAACCATTCTGTTTCTCGTTTACAAATTCAACAAGATTGTTAATCCCACTTCAATCCATAACACAAGATTTAGAGTAGAATGAGAAGAAAAGTAGAGAGAGAAACTAGAGAGATGGTGGAGGGTTTTTACTATTAGAGAGAGAAAGTAAATGTAACCAACACCCTCTTCCACACATGGAAGAGGGTATATATACCCACGAACCACATGGGCTTTCCATGGGCCGTGGGTTTATTTCCATGGGCCAGGCTTGGCTTGTCTTGGGCTTAGAGCCCCTAACTTATACAATATTAGCTTAAAGTCCAAGCCCGGTTTTCCTGACTAACCTATTACAATACAAGACCATTTACGACTAAGATGACCTATTACATTCTTATTCGACTATATAAAATATAGGGCTAACAATATCCCCCAATGTATCGGTCATCTTTAAAAAGCATAAGATGATTGAGTGAATACATTCTTGTGGAGGTGATCTTCCTTCTTAGGTCTTGTATCTTGGTCTTGATCTTGTTTGTAACGGTTTTGTTCTTTCATGCCTTTGTGATCTTTATCTTGAGCCTTTGTCATTTGACTTTGAGTGCTTGAGATCTTCAATCTATTCTTGATAGTGTTCATCTTGAGCTTTTGTGACAAGATGACCTATTACATTCTTACATTCTTAAGTATCTTGATTATCACCATCTTGTGCAATTGTGACTTCTGAATCGACATCGGTTACACAGCTATGCCACCTTCTTGATATGCATCAACATATATATACACGGACGAAATGGCTTTGAATATTTCACCCTAACTCAATAGCGTTTTACCTCCGGTCGGTGAAGACCGTTAGACGGTATTAGATACCGTACCTGTGATCGGGTAGATTCGATTAAGAACCTCCTTGACAGGGTTTCCCGACGGTAGTAGCCAGTTCTCTTTACTCGACCGTCTCAAAGCAGACTGTGAATGTAAAGAGTGAATCATAAGGATAAATTATCCGTCTGATTAGAGTCGTCAATTCAGATTCCTGGAACAAGTTTGATTCTAAAAGAATCGCACCATTGTTTCTTTCCAGTTTTTCACAAGCTTGATTCATAGAGAATCTTGCGAGTCACCTACCGCAGTGCTGTTTGATGTTGACACTGGAAGGATTTCCATTCGTCACTGTGAGCACTAAGGAGTGTCACTCTGAATGTTCTGGCAAGATCACACGGATTTTGCGAAGAAACCTGGAATCAAGTTTGAATCAATTAAGAATCCAAACTTAGTTGCATTCCAGTTCTCACAAGTTTGATTCGTGTTGAATCGTACAAGTTACCTACCATGAGCTTGTTTGATGTTGGCTCAAGCAGGATTTCCATCTTCATTGTGAATCGTATCACTCAGATGTTCTGGCAATATCACAAGGATAATGCGTAGGACTCGATTGTGTCCTAATGGGATGATAGATAGATCTTTTTTTGGCTCTAGACTCGATAGATGCATTTTAGTAGTCAGAGGTTGGAGCAGAATGCCACCTTTTCAATATCAACTAACTCGGAGTGAGAAAGTCAATAGATACGTGTTGATCTCCGTGACAATGAGACAAGTTTCTTTTGAGAGAAACTCGAATGGCTGGGAAGGGTTGTGGATTGTATCACTGGGTCCATGATGACTTGTCTTCAATAGATGTATTGACCGGGTTTCTGCCTAAGTTGGATAAAATATTCAACTCCTTCAATGCTTACCAATACGTCATCACTAGCACCTTGTTGTGATTGTTCCAGTGCTAACTTAAGTAATTGGTCCGCATTCAGCTTCATTCTACGCCATCTTTCCTAAGGACAACTATTTCTAGCTATGGAATGTCCTTGGGTAGATCCCTTCGGTTCTGGTTGGATCATAGGACTTGGTTTCCTATCCTAAACCTCCTTTTGACTCCATCGTTTCGTCGTGGATAGTAGGTTGTTTTGGATATATATCGTAACCATAAAACCATTGAAAACCATTCAAAGTGCTTGATAAAAATCAAAACTTTTAACACTTTGAAAGTTTTACATTTCTGAAATACTCCCCCTACACACATGCATCGATATTCGAAATAGTTTATCATGTGAAGGAAAGAGTTGGACTTGAGTCTTTAAGATCACATGTTGCAGTATATTACATTTTAACCACATTTTCTCTCCATATCTCTAATATAAAAATATCATATTAGAATACCAATTGATTAAAATATGACAATTTCTGAAAACCGATTGGGAGAGAAACATGTGTGCACGCATGAATCATGGAACTTTTTCAGTCAGGACGCTCCCCCTCAACAATATATGTGTGTCTTGAAACAAAAGTTTGAAAAAATTTTGGAAAAACGACACCACAAAATATGTTGAGGTACGGAGTTGAGATGCCTTATCCGATATAGTATATTACATATGACAGTTTTAAACCATTTTCGGAATGTGTTGGATACATAAAATATGACAATTTCAGAGATGTACCCAACAACATTAAAGGCTTGATTTTAAAACGCTCCCCCTCAAAAATTGATCAAAATAACATATGACATATTTGAGATATAAAACCACATTATGAGGAAGGGAGTGTTGAACACACAATTTTGAAAGATTTAGAAAAACCTTTTGTGAAATTCTTGAAAAATTATGTTCAACTGTTTTAAAATAATCATGATAGAAGACTTCTCTTCTATTTCTTGAGGAAAAGCGCACTGAAATGTACACTTCCCTTTGTGTCCGATTTTCATGAGCTCAAAACTTTTATTGTTTTGCGACTAGCTCATGACCGAGAAAGATAAATTTCCCGTTGTGAAGGATAAGTTATCATCCGTGATAAACTTTCCTTAAGTTGAAGTTGAAGTTTAAGTTCGAGTTCTAAGCTGACATTTACTTAGAAGTCGTTTTTCATGAACTTAAAAACTTTGAATGTTTTTATGAGAAGCTCATGACCGAGAAATATGAATTTCTCGTTGAGAAGGATAAGTTATCGTCCGAGATAACCTTTCCTTAGTTGAGGTCCGAGTCCTAAGCTGTGATGCGCTTAGAAGTCATATACACGAGCTTAAAACTTTCGAATAGTTTTGATAGAAGCCCGTGTCCGAGAAAATTTAGTTTCTCGTTATGAGGATACGTCATACTCGGGATGAACTTTTCTATCTTTGAAGAACGAGTTACAGCCTGTAATTTGATTGTAAGTCATTTACACGAGCATCAAACTTTTGAATAGTTTGAATGGAAGCTCGTGTCCGAGAAAATTTAATTTCTCGTTATGAGGATAAGTCATCATCGGGATGAACTTTCCTGTCTTTGGAGAGCGAGTTACAGCCTGTAATTTGTCTGTAAGTCATTTTCAATCTTACTTGTGAAACCCCTGAAACACGTATTTCTCTGATATCTGCTTCTTCAACAACCAAACTCTAAGAGTGTCTTTGGTTGAACGGTATGAATATGGAAAACCTTTGTGTTCTTGTTGAACCTTTACTTTATTACTTGCACTTTTATCAGTAGTTTGTATGATTGCATGTGGGTTAGTGATATCTTTGTGAGAACCGTGTTGGGGTTCACCTTGAACCTTTTTCGTGCTAAAGGGAAATATCTTTCCAATAGGAACCCACCTAAGACCTATTGTTTTGAAATTTCTACACGTTGGTATCCACCTAAGACAAGGTCTAGGAGTCATAGGTTTCTGATGCACAACGGAAGACTTAATTTGAGAAAGCTTATTTCCTTTAGGGTTCCGTCTTTGAGGTGCTCTAGCTTTTTGATTCGCCTTGGTCAGGAATTTCGTTATGCAATCATCATGAATGGCATTAAAGATGCATTTGTTACATTTGTTGAAAACAAAGTGCTTAGCATCTGAGAAGGCTTTAGAGTTCCTAAGGTTGGCAGAATTACGCACATCATATAAGGGTCTAGAATTCCTATATGTGTGATTAGTGTTCCTAGGCTATGGTTTGGTCCTATATCTTGCTTGTTTCTTGTTGTTAGCATGCTCTAGATAGCTTTTGTGACCCGTGTCATTTGAACTACGCCTAGGCATGTTCTTGGAGCTATTTATATAGTTGCTTGAAGCATTCATGTGATCGGGCTTTGCAGATGCGGATTTTCTTAAGAAGGGTCTAGATTGTGGAGTGACTGGTTTAGAAAAATTTCTACGCACGTCAACTTGGGATGCAAACCTCGGATTAGACGTTTTGATTCGCTCAGATTTAAACTCATTCGGTTGTCTAGCAACTGAGCGGTTTCTGACTGGTTGAGAAGGAGGTTTCCCCAGGACTGACTGTTTTGCTAACTTAGTATCCACACTATTTCTTTTTAGCTTCCTTAATTCATTTTTCACCGCTGTCAGTGCAAAAAACTTTTCCTGAATCTAAGGCTTTAATTTCTCATTTTGTAGAAGTAATTGAGCGACACATTGTTCTAACTAAATATTCATATTGTCAAATATGTCATTCTCATAATTTACGTCATTACTGTCTACAGTTTCGATAGGTTGCACAGATATTTCACTTAATGAAGCAGGCGGAGGACTTGGATTATGAGAAGCCAACTTTGATTCTAACAAATTTATTTGTTTCACAAAATGTTCTTTTTCCGCGTTGGAATCTTGAATCTTACGATCCAATTTTTGTTCAAGAACAACATTTGATTTTTCAAGTTTTTCAAAATAAGCCTCAAATTTGTTATTTTTCTTTGAAAAATCGAGTTTGGCATTCTCAAAATCTTTTTTTCTTTTGAGCTAACAGAATTTCAAGCTCGTGAATTTTAGAATCAACATCCTGGGCACTCTCTCCTCCATTAGAACTCGTATCTGATGAATCAGGTGTGGTATTGCTATCAACCTTTTCCACTAGATACGTGTCAAAACTAGGTTCAGATTGCTCAGTATGTTGATAAACATCATATACAGCATTTAATTGTACCGTAGCCATTGGCTCATCATCATAAATGGGTCTGATATCCGCATCATTGGTTGTGTGATCATTCCCTGAGCTGTTGCTGGTATGTTGCTTTTCGGATTTTGTCCCGCTGCTTTCTGTATCAACCGAACAAGCATCTAATGCTTGACCATTATCGACATTACTCTCTTGTGTCTGTATCAGTCTTTTATGCTCCCTTCTTTCAAATTGTCGTTTATGACGTGTTCTTTCAGCAATAGACTTCTTGACATTACTCATGTGATGACGAAGTTTCTCTTTGAACTCGTAAAGATAGAATGCATTGTCCTTTGACTCAAGGAATTGCTGAAACTGGTTGTATAGAACTAAAAAGGTTGCCATGGATTCATCCTCTTGAAATTCATCTTTTTCAAGTTGCATGTGAAGTTGATTCATGTTGAGTGTGAGCGCGCTGTTTAATGTTCCAACCTCTTGACCAAGTAGTAGGATGAATAGCTGGTTGTATTCGAATGCAATATTAGTTCTTTTGATGAGTTCATTTGAAAGAGTCTGAAGGTGTGACTGAAGTTACTTGAAATGTACCAAACATCGCTCTTTAGCTTTCATCATCTTGTACTTGATTGCATGATCGTTTGTGTCTGAATTCGAGCTGTTGATGGACATTGTCAATGATTGTGAATGGATTATGAATCTTAGTAGATGTGTGGTGATTTGATTGTGGTTGAAATTCCGAAAATTCCGATTTTTTTCAGTCCGACAATAAATTCCTCAGTCCGACAAAAGCGGTAAACCAAAAATTTGAATTACCAAATTTTGAAATCGAGTTAGAAATAGCCTAAAACTAGTAGGAAAAATTTTGAAAAATTAAAATTTGAACGAAAAATAAAACCTAAAAAATTTGAAATTTGGCCTAAAAATTTGAATTTTGGTCCGAAAATTTGAATTTTTTTTCGAAAATTTTTTCGCATCACCAAAATTTGAAATCGAAGCTTATATGTCAATAAAGGGTCTAGGAAAAAATAAATTTTACTATGGTTTTCCCGCCAAAAAAACTCTTTTTTTTGTTTTTGTTTTGGTAAACTATGATCCTGGATTAGTCTAGATAGTGGCTAAGTCTGAAAAGTACTCGAACAAAATATCCATCGGAATACCTGTCGGAATGTCCATCGGAATACCTGTCGGAATGCTCTATCGGAATAAATTGTCGGAATGTTCTATCGGAATAAACCGTCGGAATGTACTATCGGAATAAACTGTCGGAATAACTGTCGGAATATAGAAACCCTTTTCGGATGGAATTCTGTCGGAATATCTGTCGGAATATAGAACCCTTTTCCGATAGAATTCTGTCGGAATAGTACCAAAGTGATCAAATTCCCACTTTTCTCGGACAAAACCCAACCAATTCGAGATTTTAAGCCAAAATAGGCACGAAAATCAAGAATACAAACACGAATATTCAATCACCTATCCACTATAGGCTCTTGATACCAAATGTTAATCCCACTTCAATCCATAACACAAGATTTAGAGTAGAAAGAGAAGAAAAGTAGAGAGAGAAACTAGAGAGATGGTGGAAGGTTTTTACTATTAGAGAGAGAAAGTAAATGTAACCAACACCTTCTTCCACACATGGAAGAGGGCATATATACCCCGAACCACATGGGCTTTCCATGGGCCGTGGGTTTGTTTCCATGGGCCGGGCTTGGCTTGTCTTGGGCTTAGAGCCCCTAACTTATACAATATTAGCTTAAAGTCCAAGCCCGGTTTTCCTGACTAACCTATTACAATACAAGACCATTTACGACTAAGATGACCTATTACATTCTTATTCGACTATATAAAATATAGGGCTAACAAAGATTACCAAAACATATTTGGGTGTGGCCACACAAACATCTTACTAATCCCACGAGGGGCCCAGCTGTATTAAACTCCAAAACGAAATCAGAGGAAATAAATCCCATATTGACTACAAGCAAAACTTATGAATTTTGCAACACTTCCGAAAATAATCCTTAAAGCTACCAGTTACTTTTAGCGTTAGATTATTCCACAGAGATGCACTAGATTTATAGCAGTTTCTTGGTACCTCAAGTCTAAGGATAACTATTTATGATTTACTTGATGACAAAGATCCACAGAGTAAAATCATATAGTTGGGATAAGTCTAATATTCAATTCATTAAATATCATCCAAAATCGATCAATATACTTTCAAGTATAGTCTATCACTATTTTGATCTGTCTTAATTTAACAATATTCCCATATTATTAATCGACAACGGACATTTAGAAACAATTTATTCATGGATTAAGTAAAACATGTAAAATAGGATACAAAATTAAATAATTAGAATAAACGAAACCGAATCTTTATTTTATTAAATAATAATGTCATAACATCCTTTAAACAAATACTAATCACATATTTATTGCATGAGGTCGCTAGCTAGTTGTAGCCCAATATCCTTGGCATGCTTAACCACCTTTGGTCTAGGCCAAGCCTTAGTTAAAGGATCAGCTACGTTATCATCTGTGTGAACTTTTATTAATTTGATTTCACGAGTTTCAACTTGTTCTCGGACGTAGTGATGTCTACGTTTAAAGTGTCTGGCGCCTTTCATGACTCCAGAATCATTGGCGAATATTATTGTGGCAGAATTATCGCAATATATATCAATAGGTTCTTTAATTGAAGGCATCACTCCAAGATCTCCAATAAACTTCCTAATCCAAACAGCTTCTATTGCATCTTTTGAAGCAGCCATGTACTCAGATTGAGTAGCATGCATTGCAATCGTAGTCTGCTTCTTGCTCTTCTAGTCAACTGTTTGGAAACCATAATTCACAGATCGAATAAGCTTACTAGGATAATCAACATTCATATGATAAACATAGCGGAACTAGAACATTGATTATAACAAGGTGTTGTGGACAAGATGAATTTTCCCAAACGTTACTTGTATTATTAAACACAAATAACATCTAGACGTGTATACATTGAATCACACGTCTAGACACACGAATTGCTTGTAGGTTACATTGTGAATGATTGTTATGAATAAAACCTACGCAGGGTATGTGTTTATATACTACACATAAACCCTTGTTACGAGGAAACTAAATAAGATATTCAGTAAATAATATTCACTAAATAAGATATTTACTCAATCTTCTATTCTTCTTGCAATATATCTTCTACAAGTTTGTCCACCGGCTTGTAGAATCTTCTCTTGTCATATTTAGTCCTTGTCTTTTAGTTTTGACACATCAACTCATAATACTTCATATTTTCGACCCAACAATCTTCCCCTGGTTGATGATGTCAAAACCTTTTGTATATGGTACACGATCTTCAAATTGCTTCTCCTTAAGTATAACACATATTCTTCCCCTTTTTGACACATCAATAGGGAATATGTGAAAGTTTGCAATCTTGCAAATTCTCCAAAGGTAGCTCTATGTAATGATCTTGAAGAAAAGTAAATACAATAATCTTGATGTAGAAGTAGAATAACCCAAAAATGTGTTCCATGTCTTGTACTAAATATGCGACTCCAAAGCTCACGGCTATAATGAGCAGACGTAAAAACTCACGGCTATAATGAGTAGTCTCTTGACAAAAAGAGTTCTCTAGCAAATATGAGCATAGAGCGTCTTAAGTAAAATCTGATACCTTTGCTACCTTTTTATCAAGTCCGTTGTCACAACTTAAAGCACCTACAAGTTACCTTCAAACGCTCACAACATCTGAAGATATGATAGAATACCAATCCTCGAGAATCTACTTCAAACATCAATTTTATCATAAAAATTCTTCCCCTTAATCATATACGTCTTCTAAAAATATCCGAGCCATAAATATCATAACGATATCCTGAATAAAAATAGAGATTCCATGTACCTTCGTGTGTAAATACCTCGTTTTGTGTGCTAAAACGCAACCAATAAACCAAATAGCAGCAAATCCTCCTTTATCCGAGATCCTTCACTGTCCAAGAACCTATCAGTGTGTGTTGTCCAATATAGGACAACACATGAAACTCATACCTCGGACAAAACTAAGTTTTTCTGTCAGCGCCTACATACTACTTTGTCAGCGCCATCTTTATACGCGTCAGCGCCGGGCCATCAGCGTCTCAACCATGCTTTGTCAGCGTCAATGACATCCACTGACACCTACTTCTATCAGCGTCTAGAAACACACGTCAGCGGCTAATCGATCTAGGGTTTTACAAACCCTAAATCATGATTTTATGTAAAAAAACATCATTGAAAATCATATTCTGCAGCGAACTTCGACATCGAATATCTTCTTCATGAGAGCTCAGATAAAAGATCCCTTTAGTGAGATCCTAGACACAAGTTCCAAGAACCTATAGTGCAAATTTCACGATGATCCAATGGTTAACGAAGGAGAAATCGCGTTTTTACTATTACTGTTCACAGAGAACAACATATGAACACTGCTGACTTCGACGCTTAATAACTTTTTCTTGGGGATAGATCATGACAATCCCTCCGGTGGATATCTAGATATGTATGTGTAGAACGCACAAAAGATATTTCGTGGCGATCCAACGGTTCAATAAAAAGTTATGCCCTTTGTACTACTACTGCGCACACAAAAACTGCATAAAACCCCTAATACTGGTTTTTCTTCTTTTTCATTACGAACGAACACCTTGTTGATCCTAGCATCGAGAGCCACCCTCTCTGATACCAATTGTGAAAACCATAATTCATTGATCGATTAAGCTTACTAGGATAATCAACATTCATATGATAAACATAGCGGAATTAGAACATTGATTATAACAAGGTGTTGTGGACAAGATGAATTTTCCCAAACGTTACTTGTATTATTAAACAAAAATAACATCTAGACATGTATACATTGAATCCCACGTCTAGACACACGAATTGCTTGTAGGTTACATTGTGAATCATTGTTATGAATAAAACCTACGCACGGTATGTGTTTATATACTACACATAAACCCTTGTTACAAGAAAACTAAATAAGATATACAGTAAATAATATTCACTAAATAAGATATTTACTAAATCTTCTATTCTTCTTGCAATATATATTCTACAAGTTTGTCCACCGGCTTGTAGAATCTTCTCTTGTCAGATTTAGTCCTTGTCTTTTATTTTTGACACTTCAACTCATAATACTTCATATTTTCGACCCAACAAACTGCTCCTCCATTGATAACAAAAACGTAACCCGTCTGAGACTTCGTATCATCTTTATCACATTATCAGGACGCATCACAGAAACCTGTCACATTCAGTTCTGTGTCTGGTTTCCCTCTAAATACTAAAACATATCTTTTGTACTCCTCAAATACTTTAGAATATGTTTAACAGCAGTCCAATGGAGCTTCCCTGGATTCTGTTGGTATCTACTGACCAAGTTCTGAGCAAACGCCACATCAGGCCTTGTGCATCTTACAACATACATAATAGATCCTACAGCCGAAGCGTAAGACACCTTCTGCATGTATGCCTCCTCTTTAGGAGTTGATGCATCCATCTCATAACTCAGATTATGCATGCTTAACTTCCATAGGTTGAAAATCTTTCTTGGAATTATGCATATTATACTTCTTCAACATCTTATCTATATAAGCATCTTGACTTAGACCAATTAAACGTCTTTTCCTATCTTGATAGATCTTAATTCCCAGAATGTATGCAACTTCTCCTAAATCCTTCATATAAAAATATTTACCAAGATAATCCTTAACAGCTTTAAGTCTTGGAATGTTACTTCCCATGATTAATATGTCATCAACATAGAGGACTAGAAATACTACATCACTCCCACTAGCTTTGCGATATGCACATGGCTCATCACGATTGTGAATAAATCCAAAATTTTTTATTTTTTCATCAAATCCTTTATTCCATTGTCGTGATGCTTGCTTCAAACCATAAATAGATCTTTGAAGTTTACATATGTGCTTTGGATCTTAGGATCAACATACCCTTCAGGTTGTTTCATATAGATGTCTTCATCTAAGCGACCGTTCAAGAAGGAAGTTTTAACATCCATTTGCCATATCTCATGGTCATAGTATGCTGTCATAGCTATGAGAATCCTAATAGCTCTTAATTCTGCTACAGGAGAAAATGTCTCCTCGTAGTATATGCCAAAAGTTTGAGTAAAACCTTTAGCTACTAAACGAGCTTTATAGGATTGTACTTTTCCGTCCATGACGGTTTTCTTCTTGTATATCCACTTATGTCTCACTACTTTAGCATTTTGTGTTGGATCTACAAGAATCCAAACATCATTAACTTTGATGGATTTCATTTCCTTATCCATAGCAAGCATCCACTTATCCTTCTTAGGATCAAGCATGGCGGATTTATAATTAGAAGGTTCACCAAGTTCCCCTACTTCATCATCATCCTCTATGTTAATACATATATTGCTATTTGTGTTTTTAATCCTTGCGGATCTACACATAGGAACTAATTCTAGTGGAACCGCCAGACTTTCTGGTTCTAGAGAAATTATTTCGCTAGTGTTTTCAGAAGGTAATGTATCTATATGACTCTATTCAAGATCATAACTTCTCCCACCGAATTATTGATTTACAAGATCACTTTCAAGGAAGTCTCCATACCTAGCAACAATCACTCTGTTCTCAGGTGGATAATAAAAGTAGTAACCCATAGTTTCCTTAGGGTATCCTACAAAGATACATTTCACATATCGTTTTTGGAGTTTGTCACTCGAGTCACGGTTCACATACACCTCGCAACCCTAGACCTTTAAATAAGACAAATATGGCTTCTCTCCATGACATAGTTCATATTGTGTCTTATCGACCTTCTTTGTGGGAACCATATTTAAAATGCGAACAGCAGATTCTAAAGCATAATCCCAAAAGGATAAAGATAAAGTTGTAAGATTAAACATAGATCGCACCATATCCAATAATGTAATGTGACAACCCTAGGTTTTGGATTTGTCACTTGGTCTCACTTTTAGGTTATTTTATGTGTGCTTACTTGATTGTGTGATTACATGTTTATTTTGTGTGATTGAGGTTGGTGTGGTTATCGTTTATGAGTATAGAAGTACTCATAAGTAAATCGAGGAACGGTTATTTCATTTTCATAAGCTCACAAGTGGTGACAATGAAATGAAAATGGTGATATTTTGATGTTTACGTATACATATAAGTATTATAGTAATAGTATTTTTTTTACGATTTACGGTTTAGCATTTGGAGGTCTCGGATGAGGTAATTAGGCATATGGATATTTTTCGGGATGGTTTTAAGTCATTTAGGACTTAGTTATAAAGTTTATTTCAAAATTTGAGATTTTTATAAAAGTGTATATTTTACGTCTTTTAGGGTAAAACGCGTAAAAACTGACTAGTTTTACGGTTTTGGGGTTTTGGAGGCTTTAGGAGCTGAAATAAATTAAGAAAAATTAAGGTAATATTATTAATACATATATTAATAATAAAAAGAAAAAAAAACGAAAATTAAGGGGGTGTTAGTCGGTTTGGACGCAAGAAAGAAAGAAAAAAAGGGAAAAAAAGAGAAAAAGGAAAGTGGGTTGTATTGGGCTAGAATTCTTGAAAAAAAACTATATAAGGATTTTAAGTAGATCAAATCCATCATAATCCCTGGAGAAAAAAATAAAGGTCGACGGTTTGGGAGTGTTTTTAGGGTTTTCATAGGTTTTTTTCATCTTCCATTAAATTAAAGGTAAAACCTTCCTAACCCATTTTAATTAAATTGTTTCTTTATGTTTTCTTTAATCATCTATGATGGATTTAGGTTAGGGTTAATTTAAAAACAGTAAATTAATGTTATGTTAATCATAATATGATGATTACATAAACTAGGGCTTGTATTAATTGGGGTTATGGGTAATTAATTAGTTCAATTTGTTTAAACCCGTTTTTAAAAACTGGGCAGAATTTTGAGTCAATTATTTTGATCATATTGGGAGTTCTAAAAACTCTTATTTTACGATCCAAGTATCCCTGAAAAGGTAATTGAAGTGGCTTTCCAATGCAAGAAACTAGAACTAAATTGGAGGTCGGGAAGTGGGTCAAAAACAGGTTACAACAGTCGGAGGTCAAAAGAGTTTTGAATTCAGCCTGTTTTCTTTTTAAGTTTTGGGTTGTTTGGGGTACTTAGGGTTGCATTGGGATCTTATCACGAACATGAGAGATGGTTTATATATTGTAGTAAGGATCTGCACTTGGGCTAAGATTGTGGTTTAGGGTAAGACCCTCTAATGGTAATGAACTTTTCATACGTTTAAAATCAGTGAATTCTGGATAGGTAGCAATATATACACATATATCTGGGCCTTAACAGTAGCTTTAAGGTTAGGGCAAGTGGGATGTTTTAGCTAACATGTATAAAAGTGTGAATATTCCTTTTAAAGAAACCATGGGTATGTTTAAGTGGACGTTTGACTTAAAGTTTTGAGACCTAAAACTGGGACTGTTTTGTGTAAAGTTATGAACGGGATAGCTATTAAACTTAACCAAGTTAGGGACTTATTAAGGAAGGGTAATGGGGTGATTAGAGCTTAACAATGAGGTAACTATACGGGAATAGACTAGATGTCCATCATAGGTTGATGAGCCATCTTAGTGATTGGTTCGTGTATTAATTTCGTGTTGTTGGTTTGTTAGCTTGTTGCTAGTGCGAGGACCTGTGAAGAAGCTATCAGGTGAGTTTCATAGTCCCATGTTTAATATTGATTTTGACTTCCAGATGGGATGGAAGAGACACTGTGTTGAGTTATTTTCTAAATTGATGCTGTGAATGTGTTTGTGATTTGAGATGGACTTGTGTGTACATTATGTGATTAACTGCTATGTGATTTTTGATTGTGTATGATTTGGATCGGGGGACACGTGTCGTCTCAGTTATTGTGGTTTGACAAGGTAGTGGCCTTGTGGTTTGACAAGGTAGTGGCCTTGTGGTTTGACAAGGTAGTGGCCTTGGTATAGGTAGATAGTGTGATCATCTATGGTACCATGTTGTTTGGCAAGGTAGGAGCCTTGGTTTTGGTTTGAAATGTTTGATCTTGAATTGATAGTTGTTGATGCATACATGTAACACATTGTCCATATGTTATTGTATTTGTGTTCGTTATTCACAGCTTGTAATTGATTTAGCGTTGGAGTCTAAACCTATGACTCTCACCAACTTTATGTTGACGTGTTTTAGTGTCTCTTTCAGGTGATACTATGGTTAAGCATGAGAACATAAGTGGCTAGGATTGGAGAAGCTTAGGAATTCATATAGAAGGAGAATCCTCATTTCCTTCTTAGTTTTTATTTGTTCTTTTAATAAGTGATATTGTGGCACACATATATTTGTTTGGTTATGTTTTTTGTTTGTCTTGGGTAAGCGGTAGGATTGTTACCTACTTACCTAGACTCCTGAGTCTGATGAGATATTGTCATGACTTTGTGTCTCCATTTTATGACATTTCTTATTTCATATAGTTATCTCTATAGACACGCCATGTTTTGATGATATCTATACGTCGCGTCCCATATTCCGCCATGGTGGGGTGTGACAGAATGGTATCAGAGACAATGGTTATAGAGAATTAGGTTGCCTAGTCGTGTAGCCTAGTCTATAGCTTAAGGGTCCCTGCATATAGGCGTCATAGGAGTATGTGTGCATTTTATAGTAATTGATGTGTTTGAATATTATTTTTGTAGTATTTGTTAGGTTATGAACTACTATGGTTCATACTTAACTACATGTTATTTTCTTTACGAGTTTTGACTAGTGCGGGTGGAACCATGGTCGTATACGCTAGTCATTGTTGGATTTCGCTTAATTATGTTTTCATGTTCTTTATACATTTTGAATTTTGTCTACGCTGGTTCAGCTGGACTACGAGTTTATGTGTTTCGTGCATTGGCTATGTTATTTTAATACATGGGGTTTTGGATCTTATCTTGTGTGGTTAAGTGCTTGTGAGTTGTTGGATTATGTGTTATGTGTAGTATTAATTTCTTATAAGTGTCATCATAGGAGGGAGTACATTGGTGAAAGGGAACATGTATAATTATGGAGGCCTACATAATTATATATGTGCCACAACACCACTGGACTTTCAAGTATGATTGCATGAAAGAGAGTTAATACATGCTTGTATAATATATGTTGGATGGATTTGAGTGTATGTACGCTTATGCCTATGTATCTAAAATTATTTTCTACTTACCGGTTGTATTCTTGGGATGGTTGCTAGCTCGTTTCTCTTTGAGATGTTCAACTTCTGTAGTAGCGCATTTCTCGGGTCATCATTTCACGTGTTTGTTTATACGGTACTTTTGGCGTGAAGGATTTTGAGATGGTGGAGATTTTTTTTTGGGGTAACGATGTCTTTTGTTTCGAGTTATACATGGTAAAAAAAATAGAACTTGCAAATTGAAAAAAATAGTTGTTGGTAGTCGATGAAATAAGGAAGTGTCGGGATCATGTTTCAAATAAGGTGGAATATAAATTCTTTAACATATAAGCATGACACGGTTATTTTAAAATATTTTGGTTTTGATCACCTAAAGTTATTGTTCTTAAGTTAAAAATTTTGTTCTTATTTAGTGAAATATGTTAAAATCATGTAATTAATAGAGTTTTAATTTTCTGGAATTAAAATAAATTAGGTTCTAGTTTTGGTAATTAATGGGGGGTTTTAGGGTTTAAAAATCGTTTTTTTGGTATAAATTGGAGTAGGCAGAAACTGTCGCTAAACTGTCAAAATATGTCGCTAACTGTCAGAAATTGTCGCTAATGCCTAGGCAGATTTTGAGAAAAATCGTTTTGGTCATAACTTATTCGTTTTTAAAGGATTTTGGGTGATTCAAAAGCCTAAAATTATGTACTCGGAACATACTTTTCAAATATTCAGAAAGTTTCGTAATTGAAAGTCAGTAGCTCGGTCGAATTAATTGTACAAGTGTTGAGTTCAAGGTTAATTTTCGGACAACATGGTTTAAACTCGTGTTTTGGGTATTTTGCGGTAATGAACACTTGGAGGGTTAACATAGAGATAAGTTGGGAAGGAATTTGAGAGTTATTTAGACCTTATTATACGTGGTTATATTTTGATGAGTTTTGATTTATGGTATTTATGAGTAAGACTGAAATCGGGGTGACAGTTTTAAACCCGTTGAGTTATGTGACGGCTCCTAACTTGGTTTCAAGACAGTTCTTGTTTGATGAGTTGCGAGATTTAGTTAGGTTGGTTACATAACTTTATGGTTTTGATAAGTTTCCTCGCGGACGGTTAAGGCTCATGTGTTGTTGGTTGAGATTATTTTCGTGTAAACTGAGTTCACGTTTGAACGTGAAGGTTTTATCAGGGATATGCATCCTCATTTGTTTGTTGAGAATAAGTTTGAGTTTGGGAGTAAATCTCGGGACGATATTTCTATTAGGAGGGAGTGATGTGACAACCCTAGGTTTTGGATTTGTCACTTGGTCTTACTTTTAGGTTATTTTATGTGTGCTTACTTGATTGTGTGATTACATGTTTATTTTGTGTGATTGAGGTTGGTGTGGTTATCGTTTATGAGTATAGAAGTACTCATAAGTAAATCGAGGAACGGTTATTTCATGTTCATGAGCTCACAAGTGGTGACTATGAAATGAAAATGGTGATATTTTGATGTTTACGTATACATATAAGTATTATAGTAATAGTATTTTTTTTTACGATTTACGGTTTAGCATTTGGAGGTCTCGGATGAGGTAATTAGGCATATGGATATTTTTCGGTATGGTTTTAAGTCATTTAGGACTTAGTTATAAAGTTTATTTCAAATTTTGAGATTTTTAATAAAAGTGTATATTTTACGTCTTTTAGGGTAAAACGCGTAAAAACTGACTAGTTTTACGGTTTTGGGGTTTTGGAGGCTTTAGGAGCTGAAATAAATTAAGGAAAATTAAGGTAATATTATTAATACATATATTAATAATAAAAAGAAAAAAAACGAAAATTAAGGGGGTGTTAGTCGGTTTGGACGCAAGAAAGAAAGAAAAAAAGGGAAAAAAAAGAAAAAGGAAAGTGGGTTGTATTGGGCTAGGATTCTTGAAAAAAAAACTATATAAGGATTTTAAGTAGATCAAATCCATCATAATCCCTGGAGAAAAAAATAAAGGTCGACGATTTGGGAGTGTTTTTAGGGTTTTCATAGGTTTTTTTCATCTTCCATTAAATTAAAGGTAAAACCTTCCTAACCCTTTTTAATTAAATTGTTTCTTTATGTTTTCTTTAATCATCTATGATGGATTTAGGTTAGGGTTAATTTAAAAACAGTAAATTAATGTTATTTTAATCATAATATGATGATTACATAAACTAGGGCTTGTATTAATTGGGGTTATGGGTAATTAATTAGTTCAATTTGTTTAAACCCGTTTTTAAAAACTGGGCAGAATTTTGAGTCAATTGTTTTGATCATATTGGGAAATCTACAAACTATTATTTTACGATCTAAGTATCCCTGAAAAGGTAATTGAAGTGGCTTTCCAATGAAAGAAACTAGAACTAAATTGGAGGTCGGGAAGTGGGTCAAAAACAGGTTACAACAGTCGGAGGTCAAAACAGTTTTGAATTTGGCCTGTTTTCTTTTAAAGTTTTGGGTTGTTTGGGGTACTTAGGGTTGCATTGGGATCTTCTCACGAACATGAGAGATGGTTTATATATTGTAGTAAGGATCTGCACTTGGGCTAAGATTGTGGTTTAGGGTAAGACCCTCTAATGGTAATGAACTTTTCATACGTTTAAAATCAGTGAATTCTGGATAGGTAGCAATATATACACATATATCTGGGCCTTAACAGTAGCTTTAAGGTTAGGGCAAGTGGGAGGTTTTAGCTAACATGTATAAAAGTGTGAATATTCCTTTTAAAGAAACCATGGGTATGTTTAAGTGGACGTTTGACTTAATGTTTTGAGACCTAAAACTGGGACTGTTTTGTGTAAAGTTATGAACGGGATAGCTATTAAACTTAACCAAGTTAGGGACTTGTTAAGGAAGGGTAATGGGGTGATTAGAGCTTAACAATGAGGTAATTATACGGGAATAGACTAGATGTCCATCATAGGTTGATGAGCCATCTTAGTGATTGGTTCGTGTATTGATTTCGTGTTTTTGGTTTGTTAGCTTGTTGCTAGTGCGAGGACCTGTGAAGAAGCTATCAGGTGAGTTTCATAGTCCCATGTTTAATATTGATTTTGACTTCCAGATGGGATGGAAGAGACACCGTGTTGAGTTATTTTCTAAATTGATGTTGTGAATGTGTTTGTGATTTGAGATGGACTTGTGTGTACATTATGTGATTAACTGCTATGTGATTTTTGATTGTGTATGATTTGGATCGGGGGACACGTGTCGTCTCAGTTATTGTGGTTTGACAAGGTAGTGGCCTTGTGGTTTGACAAGGTAGTGGCCTTGTGGTTTGACAAGGTAGTGGCCTTGGGATAGGTACATAGTGTGATCATCTATGGTACCATGTTGTTTGGCAAGGTAGGAGCCTTGGTTTTGGTTTGAAATGTTTGATCTTGAATTGATAGTTGTTGATGTATACATGTAACACATTGTCCATATGTTATTGTATTTGTGTTCGTTATTCATAGCTTGTAATTGATTTAGCGTTGGAGTCTAAACCTATGACTCTCACCAACTTTATGTTGACGTGTTTTAGTGTCTCTTTCAGGTGATACTATGGTTAAGCATGAGAACATAAGTGGCTAGGATTGGAGAAGCTTAGGAATGCATATAGAAGGAGAATCCCCGTTTCCTTCTTAGTTTTTATTTGTTCTTTTAATAAGTGATACTGTGGCACAAATATATTTGTTTGGTTATGTTTTTTGTTTGTCTTGGGTAAGCGGTAGGACTGATACCTACTTACCTAGACTCCTGAGTCTGATGAGATATTGTCATGACTTTGTGTCTCCATTTTATGACATTTCTTATTTCATATAGTTATCTTTATAGACACGCCATGTTGTGATGATATCCATACGTCGCGCCCCATATTCCGCCATGGTGGGGTGTGACATGTACGATTTCTCCTTTCGGATACACCATTTTTTGTGGAGTATAGGGAGAAGTAAGATGCTGAACAATTCCATTCTCACTTAGATAATCTATAAACTCTTGAATTAAATATTCACCACCTCTATCAGAACGAAGAGCTTTAATATTCTTTCCTAGTTGCAATTCTACTTCTTCTTTAAACACTTTGAATGTTTTAAATACCTCATGTTTATGCTTAAGTAAATAAACATAACCATAACAGCTATAATCATCCATAAATGTTAAGAAGTAGCTAGCACCTTTCCTTGACAGATGTTTAAGTGGCCCGCACACATCAGTATGTATTAAACCAAGTAGATAAGTAGCTCTTTCAATATTGCTATTAAAAGGTTTCTTGGTCATCTTCCCAGAGATACAAGACTCACATTTATCGAATGATTCATCATTGATATTTTCCAAAAGACCTTCACGTTGAAGCTTTTGTATACGAGTCTTCCCAATATGGGCAAGTCTACAATGCCAAAGATAAGAAGAGTTCTTGTCAAACTTTCTCTTCTTATTCATGCTAAAACATAATTATTATTATTCTTGGATTCATTATCATGCATGTCTATTTCAAACACACCATTTATAGAAATTGCATTAAAATAGGAAATACCATCTTTCCAAACAGAAATTCCATTATTATCAATAGTGTGAACGAATACATTATTCAATAAATAAGAAAATGAAATAACACCCCTAACAATTGTAGGTTCATAATAACAATCATTTAAAATCAGTACTAAACCCGAAGGTAAAACTAAATTAAATGTTCATATAGCTTCAACCGTTGCTTGTGCGCCATTGCCAACTTGTAGAAATTATTCCCCATATGATAACTTCCTTTCCGAATTAAATCCCTACAGCGTATTATAAATGTTAATACCGCATCCCGTATCATATACCCATGAATTTAATTTGTATGTTAAATTGAATAATTCAATCATAAATAAAGTACCTGAAGCTGCAGCGCTCTGCTCAGACTTCTTCTTTATTTCTCGTGACTCTTCGAGGTAAAGAGGGAAATTCCTCTTCCAGTGACCACTTGCCTTGCAATGGTGACAAGTCTCATCCTTTTGAGATTTATTCTTCTTGACAAAGTTCTGCTTAGTTTTTGAATAAGTTGCAACTTGCTTGCCCTTATCACCCTTGCCTTTGCCTTTCTTCTTATTCGCTTGCGGTTTTGGCTTACTCATTCTACCCTTTTGTATGGTTAGTACAGAAGGAGTAGAAGTAGATGCCTTGTCCTTTAACCCCTTTTCATAGTTAATGAGCATTGCATGCAAATCATTAACTGTCTTCCCCGTGCAATGCATATTATAGTTTCGAACAAAATCATTGAAGTCCTTGTTAACGAACCTATTGATCAAGTTGATAGCATACGCTTAGGTGAAAATAGCTCATACTTCTATTGAAGTGGAGGATCCATTTTTCCTAACATTAAGCAAGCCACCTCTGAATGTTTCTTAACATTAGCAGCGTGTTCAAGCCTTTGCGCTTCTGAAGCTCCTTCAGCAAGATCCTTTGGATAAGGAGTGGTCAAGATATCAATATTACCCTCTACTCTCAAGACAATTTTTAGTGAGCGGTAGGGCTGAGTATCGGTCCAGGACCGGACCGAACCGGCCAAGACCGGACCGAACCTAGGACCGAAATGGTCCGAAACCCCGGACCGAGACCGGACCGAAATAGTCCAGTCCGGTCCTATTAGGTAAAATTGACAAGATTTTTTGTAAGACCGAACCGGACCGGACCGAGGACCCAAATGGTCCAAAACCCCGGACCGAGGACCGGGCCGAAATTGTACGGTCCGGTTCGGTTCGGTCCGGTCCGGGTCGGTTTTGGGTCTGCCATGCTCGGCCCTAGTGAGCGGTACCAGTCATTGAAGTTTGGGCCAGTAAGTTCAGGACGATAAAAAAATGCTTTGAACGCAGAACATATAGTATTATTGTCAGGTTGATCCATTTCTATAGAAATAAGTTCAAATATTAGTATTTTCGATAACAAAATACTTTCAAGAAAATAAAATTACCCCGGTATATAAACCATAGTATTTTCCTTTAATCCTAGACCTATATTGACATAGATTCATTACATCGGTTGATCTGCTAGTAATGAATATACTCAACATAGCGACTTGTCGAACAATTCAATTGACAAACATTTTTCAATTTCTAGATTTTTAAGGGATTTACATTGCCAAAAGAGCGTTTTGCATTGTAAACATATCCCTTCTGAATGTCTTAAGTTTCCAGATCTCACTGAGTAACTTAATTAAGTCGTCAAATCTGAGTAACGTAAAACCATCATACGAATTCTCAATCTATGAAAGTTTTCTCTATATTACAACATCCTCCAAAAATCTCATTTGATGACGTAGTAACTTCAAGTGTTCGTCAATTAGATAGCATTCGACTTAAATTTTAAGGGTATAAATTTGATGTCAAAATCAATATATGGAGAAGCATGCATAAGTTTAATAAAATTTTAGTAAACTTTTTCACGAGACTAAATTTCTACATAAATTATGTTGAGGTATTGGTTAAACCAATCAAAGAGTTTTACTCACAACTATTCACAACGTACTTTTGCTAGAACTCGGCTACGCACAAAACAATTAACTTATTCATTGTGTTTCAGATGTGAATTTGTGGTAAATCAACCTTAAGGTATAATTCAAATAATAATCGTATGTAATTTCAATTTGACTCACAGGCGAGCCGGGAATTTGGTTAGAGACTTATGGCATAACACCTCCTTCCTTAACCGGGTACATGACCAGCGGTGCGTTATACCTACTTTATAGTTTGTCAAAAAGAGTAGGTCGTTAGATTAATATTGCAATTCACCAATCAACGTAATCTTATGTAATTTAGATCTCAAACAAATCTTAATTTTAATATGATTTAGTCCATATATTTCTTTTCTTAAAAAAACCTTGTTTACAACAATTCAAACAATTTTAATATAAACAAGTAAAAAAAACTAAATCATAAACACATAATAACAATTTATATGTGCAATAAATAAATCAAATAGCCACATGCATAAGATTTATTCAATAATAATCAAATCTAGGTTTTTATATTCATATAAAAGTCTTCTCTAATTCAAGATTTTTGAATCACATAAACAAGTAGCACATAAAATCATATAAACATATAACTTTACAATCCATGAGAACATGCACGTTATCATGGATCCTCCCGCAAATCTTAACAATTAAATCTCTATGAATCGTAACCATACATGACATAACAATTAATCATGCAATTTAATCCAAAATTATCCCATATGTAATTTAGGGTTTCAAAACAATTCTTTTTTTTTAAATCGGCCAAACCCTAATTTTTTAAAAAACAAAATCCTAAATTTTAAGAAAACCTAAAAAACATGTAGTTTTAACTAAAAACAATTATTAGTTAAAAAACTTTAGATTTTCGATAATTATAACATGTTAAAACGACTCTTGATGCCACTAAAGGTTAATTAACATCATATCAATTATATATAACCCTAAACGAGATCAAAGCACACATATAGCGGAAGCGATTTAACAAGATCATAATAACACAATTATAATTAATCGGATTAGGGTTACATACCTTTACGCTAAAGCAAATCCACAAGATAAAGAAAAAATCACCAATTAGGGTTTATAACGAACACCACCAAGATATAGTCTAAAGTAAGACTATATTACGATCTTGTACACACGTAATACAACGAGCTAACCGTGATTCTAGCACATGTAAACCGAACTTAATGCTTGTGGAAAATCTTCCCAACCCTAGAGAGGGGCTAGGACTAGATTATAGGCTAAACCGAAAGAACAAGAAAACCAACCGAAACCCTCTTTGGCGTCTATGTTGCGATTGACCCAAAAGAAAGAGAGGGAGAGATTATTGTGTGTGTTGAGTTATGAGGTTAGGGGTTTTTTATATAGAACTAATTCTTGTAGTCAAAACAAATATAAGGAAAGTTTTTCCCCCTTCCCCTTGCCTCCATAACCGACGGTCGAAACACCCCAAAGGGGTGTTCTGGAACCTTCCGATCTTCTTTCTTTTTATTCCACTTACTATATATTTTATAACGCTCGTTAATACTTAATTCTTAATTATTTAACGATCGTTAGAGTTATATCTCGGTTTAATTTAATAAATACATAAATATACATTTCTTAAATAAATTAATAAATACAATAAATATATTTATTAAATAAATTAACTCTTTACGTATTGAGTGCAATCCCGTAATCTCGAGTTCGATCCTATCACATGACTATTAGATATAAGTCAATAAACTTTCAGGAGAGATATATACTATCCTTGTTTACGTGATAAGGATCAACCTATATGCGGTTATTATCTCTTGCTTAGGCCGCAAGAATAGGAAAGCCCGGCCTAGGGTTCCCTCGGGTATAAAAGGAACCCCAGATGTTCCACAAAGGTACGATATTCACAATACTCTAACCCTCAGATATACTCAACCCGATTACTTACTATCACGTCAGAGTCTAATTGTGGGACATGCGGCCACGGTAAGCCCAATGGTGCCTGTCAATTAGTGTGCAGGGTCTCTAAACAAGTTCACTTGGTGCAAGAGTCGGAGTCCACAAGACCTCGAATTAAGCATAATTCGGGTCAAGCGCGGTTCAACCCACTTTTGTATCAAGACACTATCAACAACATAGTAATAATTTGAAACATTCATTGATAAACAAGAAAAAAATTGGTAAACATAACATATTAATAAAAACAAGTTATATGGAGTTGTTGTGGTTCTTTTGCCTATTTGCCATCACAAGTATGGTATTTGGTCCATGTCCTTTGTTTAACTATATACGAGGTCATTGGTCCATGTCCTTTGTTCTTGTTGTTGTACTTTTAGTTATTTCTTTTTCGGTATGCTCCTAAGCGTAGTAGTTTTGGTTAAATCATGGGTATGCATATTCACCCAAAAAACACCCATCTTAATTCACCCACCAATACAATGGACTATGTATCGTGGATAAATAACATTACCCACTAAATTACCCAAAAATATAGCCGTGATAGTTCACGACGTGGGTAATCCGTGGGGAGTGTTTTGGCGCCAAGTTATTTACCCACATATTGCACACTAAATATAATTGCGTGGCTATGGTGTGGGTAAGTTCGTGGGAAGTCCGAGGGAAAATAAAATCGACTATGAAGGTCACTAATCGTGGGTAACATATGGGTATTAGGTGGGTAAATTCCCTCCAAATGATGAGCGTGGGTAATTTTCGTGCGTATTAGCCTGAATTCTTGTAGTGTCCTGTGGGCATTGGAAACTTATTTTCGGCTCTAAATATAGCATCATAAAATACACGTGAGTCCTTCGCTGTCCCTCCCACCCCGTATACACAAAGGTGAACATCATGTCTTGAGAGCATACACCCATCACGTTTTGAGTAACAAGTACAACTTTTCTACCTCGAAATGTCTTTTTCATCCATTTGTGTCCAGTCGCTTGGTTTAAATATTGGTTGTCCGTTAGGGTCCCTAGTAACCCTTTCTCCCAAAATCTCAAGAAAATATATATCACGCTCTTCTCTCCACTCCATAGTTTCCCTATGACGATTATCTTCACTTTTACTCATCTGTATAAATCCAACTTTTAATGTTACATCACCCGATTTACATAAAACGAAACCTAAACTTAATAGCTCAATACGACACTCAAAGTGATTATCTTCACTTTTCCTTAAATGGCTGAAATACGGACTCAAATAGCTTGAATAAGAACTTAATAGCTCAAATAAGCACTCAAAAAGCTCGAATAAGGACTTAAAAGCTGAAAACATCATTGAAACGCTTATAACCAACCCTATAACATCAACACAAAATGATGCTTTAAACCCACATAAGCTAAACCTAATATAGCTTAAATAAGCACTTCTCTAATAAGCATAAAAACAATACTCCTAAAAAGCAAATAAAACCTGAAAACAATACTAGTATATCAGATTTATCAAACCAGTAAGCATTAATATTCAAAATCGTACCAATCACAATAATCAAAATCAAATAGAGATTTGTAAATTACCTTTGATGACAGAGATTTGAAGATGGTGATAACATGCGACAGAGATACGAGGATAATGATGACCGGCGACGACTGGACCGACGCCGGCTACGGTGGTTATGGCTGATGTGGGTAGTGGTATTAAGATTAGGTCAGCGATAGAAAGGAAACAAAGGGGAAAATGCATTTTCGGTGTCTAAAGGGAAACGTAGAAAACAAAAAAAATAGTTTCTGGTTTTGTGTGCAAAAGGGTAAAACAAGGATTTTGTATTTTTTAGATTTTTTTTTGGAAAACGATGATTTGAACGCGTTTTCTGTTTTCCTTGTTATTTAGAAAATATTTTGTAGAAAACAGGGTGTTTTCCATCTAACTAAACGCAACCTAATTGATTTTTAATAAGTTTATTTGGTAAGTGGGTTTGAAATTTAATGTGATAGAAATGGTCGTATAAACTAAAAAGGATTTATTTTCGGAACGTTAGATAAGAAAACCGCTCCTATATGTGAGAAATCAGGAACCTTTATGAGGAAAACCGTTCCTAAAACATACTCCCTCCGTCCTATAATAAGTGTCCAGTATGACTTTTTCAAAGTCTTTTTTACCTTATTTTGACCGTAAATATTTTTATTTATATTATATAATACTTAATGAAAATTATACTAATAAAAATGCATTTTAAAACCGAATCTATCCATATAACTTCCATCAAATATTACATAACACAAATACAATTATTTATTGTCAAAGTGCAAGAATAAAGACGTAAAATATTCCATTATATTGGAACGTTTTCATTACAACTGTTCCAAATGATAGTATTTGTGGAACGCTTGTTAACTGCATTGATTTAGAATTGTATTTTCAAGAACACCTTACAAAATAAACGTTCCAAAATGTCATGAAAATAATTTTTTCTGTAGTAGTGACAGGTAGACAGGTTCACTTATTGGACACTAAGGACCTCATTTACGGACCTGCTATTTTTGGTATCATCGGGGTTCACATACGAAGGTGAAGCGTTGCGTAAATGGCTGAAAATGGGCATGAAACATCACCAATGACAAACTTAATTAAAACTCAGCGACTTGGATCTTACTCCTAATCATTCTATTCGGGTTGCAATTCAAGACTGGCAGTGCAACCGTACCCTTTTAGTATGTAGTTGTACAATGATAGTTCAAAAAATATCATCTGTTACTTTAAGCTAGAAAAGATATATGACTAGCTCATTTGTTGAGTAGTAGCATTGTAGCAAAGAGGCATTGGTGATGTATGTAAATAGAAAATTCTTGATCGGAGCAGACGATTTAGGAGGTGATCGACATAGAAATTTTTCTTTTGTAATTTATATGTGGCTTGATAGGTTTAAAATCTAAAAGGCTTGGACCAAAACTAGAATATAAGTATATAACTACTAGTATAGTACTACCACTCTTAATCTCCTATATTCTATGCACTTTCACATCCCTGGTAGTTGGAGTGGAAAGAAACCGAATGTTCAAGGCGGAGAGAAATCTTGTGAAAAGATTTAAGCGAACGTCCTTAGCGAAGATATCAACATATTAAGAGCAAGAAAACATATTGGAATTTTATTGCAAATGAATATTTTAGATTCACCAACCTAATCAAATCAAATCAAATATGATTGATTTACTGTGATTTGGTTCCTAACACTTCTATATGGCTAATAAGAGATACTATGTAATTCTCTATGATTCGTATGAAGATCAAAACAAATGAAATCAATCATGCTTATACGTTTATTTGCAAACTTTGACTTCATTGCTTTGCAGCCTACTGGAGTCGGTCACCAACAACTGTGGTGGCGCCAGCACATCACATGTTCATATATAAGCAGGTCACTCAACAGTACTCTTATAGCCTTATACGGCAAAAATTCATAAATCCAAGATGATGAAAAGAAAACGATGATTGTTTGTAATCTTAATTTCTTCAAGGATCGATACATGTTATAAAACATGCATAATATCTACAACGCAATAATGTTACTCCGTATTAAAATTTAAACAGCAATATTACTTAAAACACGTACCTTAACAGCAAACAAAGTGAAACCCCTGTCCAACAAAAATCTGAAAATCTATTGTAAAAACTAGTGCATGGTATTATAACTAGCATACCTAAAATGACCTAACTCAAGCGAGTTGGGGCCAAACATAAGACTATTATGTTTGGCCTAAGCTGACAGAGAGTTCAATAGCTTTCTCGATTCCTTTGGAGTGGTACGGAGCTATGTTATGTATCCTTTGCACGGAACCCAGCAACTCTGACTCTATATAGGCATACATTTTCTTGCACGAATCGTCAGTGAGCACACACAGATTAATCACTTGCATTCGAAGTTCATTAATTCTTTCCTCAGTGAAAGAATCGAAAGGCTCCTCGATAACCTTGGATAGTTTCTCAACATTTGTTTCAACCTGCTGTTGCTGATCCTCAAACAAATGTTGTTTTATCTCAAGTTCCTCTTTTGTCATCTCATCTTTGAACATCTGGTCACCAAACATATAAAATGCAAAAGGGTATGAATAAGTAAGTGCCCGCCTTGATCTGAATAGCCTATAAAGCCCATCTGTAACCCAACTAAAATCTTTTAGCTTTAATTCTTTTCCCTCTAAGATTGCAACTTTTCCTTCAATGGTATCCTTCAGTTTAGATTCCTGCGTAAATGAATCAGTATGAGCCTTGTAGCGATTGTGGTAATGCATGAACCGGTAGAGGTCCAGTTTAGTACGCTCGGCTTGTTTCTCATGGTCTTCCTTGTACCGACCACAGCTATGCCCATCGATGCTTGTCCATGTATGACCCCGACCAGTTGCACCACCACATAGCCAACAAAAGGCTTGTCCACAGGTGCAGCACACTAGATTGCAGCCACCATTTTTCTCCACAGGTTTGCAGCACTTTGGACAAGGCTTTGTATGAGCAGTAATCCAATTCACTGTTTCTGATTCATCTCGACATTTCCTAGTCCAAAGTTTCCACATTGCACAAGAACAAGGGGAATGAGCTTCACATAAGCACCCGAAACAAAACTGATTACCACACGAACACTCTACCTCAAGATAATCATCTTCCTTAACACGGATTGCATTCCCACAATGAGGAGTACTTGGACACCATTTTACCAATCTATTATCCTCGATATATGACTCAAGAAGAAATCGTTCAAATTTGTCAGCCAAATCAGGGTGCCTTTTACTAACTAGATTCAGGATTACCGATTCATCACATATAGCAAAACACTTGTAAGCCATGCATCTAATACGTTTACTCTGGCCCTCATTTATTTTCACGATAAAATGCTCTATCCAACAAGTGTTACAAAAGCAGTGTCCACAATCCATCTTTGTCGTGTCACAAGATGGAATGTCCTCCATGCATATATTACACATCGTTGTAGACGATGTAGACACTAAAGCGACAGGATCATAAGACTCAAGATTAGGTATACCAGCCTCTGCAAACAAACGGTATTGTCCCTTCTCAACAAGTACTGCAGCTATTGCCACAACATCCCACCGATAATGTATAAGCAGCGTCCGCGCATGGTGCTCCCTTAGAGACAGTAATTCCATAACTTTGCGTAAATCTTCCCTCTGTGCAGCCAAAAGAGACTCCTGTGGGATGACCATTGATGAAGAGCCTTTATTAGGGAACCAGTTAGACTGATCATCATCAGAAACAGCAAGAGCATCATCATTGAACTGATCATCATCATTCGAATCAGATGGATAATAACTTAATTCATTATCATCAGAAGCATCATCACTCGAATAGGAATAATAGCTTAATTTATCCTCATCAAAAGCATCATCATTCGAATCACATGAATAATAATTTGATTCTTTATCATCATCGCTACCCGTATAAGCCATTCAGCATAAAGTAACGATTACTAATTTATCGTAATATAGTGATTAATCGTTTCGTTTTAATATAGGCAGGGTTTAAGATAAATAATAAAAGGTAAAAATCATTATATAGTAAGTTTGAGTTTGTTTCTATTTAGTCATTCTAAATTTGTTCTCATTATCTAAACGGAACCGCCTTAAATTTATTCTCGTTATATAAACCGCCTAAATTTTTAATAGTGTTCGATTATTAGGTAACTTATGTTAAATTGATTAGTTATAAAATAAATCAAATTTAATTTAATATTTTGATTTAATATAGTGATATATGAATAAATGGTGTTTAATCTATAATCTATATACCCTATAAAGGGTGTATGTAAAATGTTGAAAAAATTGAATGTTGAAAGTTGAATCCATATTAAGAAAGTATTCTAATCTTAATATTAATCTTAATATTTGTAGTTGACAAAACACAAACCAGAGTCAATGCAAATCATATTGCCATTTTTAACGTATTCTTTTTCAACACGACTCATCTATATACCCTATAAAGGGTGTATGTAAAATGTTGAAAAAGTTGAATGTTGAAAGTTGAATCTATATAAAGAAAGTATTCTAATCTTAATCTTAATCTTAATATTTGTAGTTGACAAAACACAAACCAGAGTCAATGTAAATCATATTGCCATTTTTAACGTATTCTTTTTCTTCACGACTCATCTATATTTATACTACATTATAAAGGAGCCATCTCAAAAATTGAAAAAGTTAAAAATTTCAACAGTTCCTTATATAAAATGATTACAAACCGTATATGAGATGTTGAAACTATTCGAAATTTCAACAATAGAGTAAAAAAGGTAATAGTAAATCTTATTAAATGGTAATGGAGTGAAAGTTTAAAAACCAAAATCTACCTTGCATATTTGGAGAAAGTTTAAAAAACTAAATCATTAATTGATGAAAAATTAAATCATTAATGTTTGCTCATCATGATAGTTTCAAACATTCCTTAAATGCCTATGGAAGGTAATGAAAGTCCACCAATTTGTACACGTTGCGTGGAATGTTTGCTCAAATTTTAGGAAGTTCGAAAAATCAAAACATAAAAGACATATTGACCGTGTGATAATAAGTATCTTTAAATAATGAAAGTGTATTGGTTATCATGTATACTCCATTGGCTATTTAACATACACTCTTCTTTCTTATCGTCAAATTACAATGTCAACTGCGACTTCTTTCTTCTTCAATTTATTTTTTTACTCACTTTCTTCTTCATCATGGTAGTGAATGGGAAGCATACGTTCACATCTTTGGTATGTGAAGTGTAGGTAAAAAATGTTTTTAGGGTCTTATTCTTTGAAGGTTTTCTGATTTGCATGGTTCCTGATCTTGATTACTAACCAACATTTAATGTTTTTTTTTCTAGAACTCGTGGTATGCTTTACAGAAAGATGTAGATCATCGACGAAGCTAGCTAAATTTGGTAACCAAATCGTGTTGTTCTTATGTTTGTGATTCTAATTTTATATTATTCATTAGTCTTTTGAATATGATAATTTTTATGTTTGATTTTGTTAGTTATTGGTTTTTATATGTTTGATTTAATTTAATCAAGGGTTTCACTATATATGTGTTTTTGGAGTTCTGGATGACATGAAAGCTTGAACATATGAATATAATCATATCAAGAACGTAAAACTCAAAAGGATGAAGATTCTATGAAGATAATTGATTCAACTTTTGTTTACATTAATCATGTTACATGTTTTTTGAAGGTAAAATTAGGTTTTTTTTAATTACAACTCATCACATATTTAATAATGGATGTGCATCATCTTCAACGCCACTGGATATAAACAAACAACCTGTTACATTCTTGCTCATAATAAGTTACTAAAATATTTGTGTTTAAATTAGGAAAATGTGAAACTAAATTAATTTGTTTTTTTTGAAACGACAACAGGTGAAAGAGAGATGACGGGTGGTAAAGGAGATAAACTTTCTGCTACCAGTTATTTTATTTTTTTACAAGTTAGTCAAAATGTCAAAAAAGTAAGTAGATAAATCATGAACATGTAGTAAATAAAGGTAAAGCTCAATGACTAGGATGGAGCACGGTGCATGAATGCACTTCTTCTTTTTTTTTCCTATTATTTGTATTTTCAATGTAGTCATAAATCTTCAGTGACATATATCAATGTTATCTAGAGACATTTTATATAAAAAAACTAATTATATATTATTTTTATCGCATTTACAACTGTGCTTGAAATTACAATTTGATCTTTTCGCGTAATATTCTTAAAGTTAAGCAAAACACTAACCACAATATCGCATGTTTAAACAATATGCAATTACAATTTGATCTTTTCATGTTTTATTTTGAATATTACACAAAATGCTTATCATAATATCGTGTGTCATTAATTATCTAACGCTATTAATTTCCGCCGCTTCGCGCGGGTACTCGTCTACTACCCTATAAAGGGTGTATGTAAAATGTTGAAAAAGTTGAATGTTGAATGTTGAAAGTTGAATCTATATTAAGAAAGTATTCTAATCTTAATCTTAATATTTGTAGTTGACAAAACACAAACCAGAGTCAATGCAAATTATATTGCCATTTTTAACGTATTCTTTTTCTACACGACTCATCTATCTATATACCTTATAAAGGGTGTATGTAAAATGTTGAAAAAGTTGAATGTTGAAAGTTGGATCTATATTAAGAAAGTATTCTAATCTTAATCTTAATCTTAATATTTGTAGTTGACAAAACACAAACCAGAGTCAATGCAAATCATATTGCCATTTTAACGTATTCTTATTCTACACGACTCATCTATATACCCTATAAAGGGTGTACGTAAAATGTTGAAAAAGTTGAAAGTTGAAAGTTGAATCTATATTAAGAAAGTATTCTAATCTTAATCTTATTCTTAATATTTGTAGTTGACAAAACACAAACCAGAGTCAATGCAAATCATATTGCCATTTTTAACGTATTCTTTTTCATCTATATACCCTATAAAGGGTGTATGTAAAATGTTAAAAAAGTTTAAAGTTGAAAGTTGAATCTATATTAAGAAAGTATTCTAATCTTAATCTTAATATTTGAAGTTGACAAAACACAAACCACAGTCAATGCAAATCATATTACCATTTTTAACGTATTCTTTTTCTACACGACTCAAAATCAAAACTGGTTAATACTCCATTCCTCACACACACAAACATTATTCTCCCTCAACCCTAATACATACAAACCTTATTCTGCGGCCACCATAATTTTATCACCACCACATCTGTCGTTCCTGCCCGATCTACATCGTACGTGGTTTCAAGGTAATTGCGATTGATGATATTGGTTGGTGGTACTGGTGGTTAGTTAATGTGGTTTTTGTTGATTGGGTGGTTTGGATCTATATGATTGTTCGGTTCTTTTTTGTGATTTAAGTCGGTTCGGATTTATTGTATTCGATGGTAAAACATGATAGGTTCCGAATTTAAGAACGGGTGAAATTTTGTAAAATTATCGATGTCGCCTGAATTTTTTGGAGCCGTATGCCTGCTTCATCACCACCAATTGTTTTGGAGCCATATCTCTTTTTAATAGATATGAGTTTGTAAGCTTCTTCATCACCAATTCATCATTTCACCAGTTACTATAACTCGATATTACTTTTAATTCAAGTTAACTTCATTGTTGCTTTAGATACGGTGGATTTTAATATAGGATTGTTTGACTTTCTTCTTTGATTCCTTTCATATCTCTTAATTGTCATTTGATATTGGATTTTTCAATTTCAGCTTTGAAGGTTAGTCCGGAAAATCCCTCCGGTAAATTTAGTACTTTTAAGTTCATTACTATTTTTCTGCCTATTTTTTATAGATGGGTTTGGGATTTTGATTTTTGTTTTTCTTTTTTTGAGATAGCTATAGGTTTGATCATGTGATTTTGAACAACTACAAGATACACACAAAGAACTTGGAAGACTAGATGTGTCACCACTAATTGGTAAGTGATGCTTCGTCTTTTTTTTACTTCTTATTTCACTTTAGTGTAACTGTTGTGGACTAATCTTGCGCAATTTACTTATGGACTAATCACATTATTTTATATTATGTATGTGTCACGTTATGACATCTTATGTGGCTATTTCTAAATCTAGGGAAGAAATTGATGTGTCACCACTAATTGGGTATGTTTCGTCCAAATATATCTGTGTATTCATATTAGCAATTTGAATTGATATGGTATTGAAAATTTTCATTAGGTTTATTGATTGCTCATATTGGCGATTGCATTTTTACAAAACATTTTTCTTTGATCCAGGGCAATGCAAGGAAGCTAAAAGATTGAACAATTTTTGGATAATGCGGCCTTAGCAATGGAGGCGTGGAGGGTACATGTTCGTGTTACCATGGTGTAGGTAGGTAAGCATTAATGTCAGGTAATTGCATTTGGAACAATTTAAGGTTTGTTGCTAAATTTGTTTTTACAACAATTATCTTGGCTATCAAATCTCAAACAATGAAAATATATAAGTGGTTAAAGTCTCTTATATGTTCTTTTTTTTCAACGGATACATTGTTTTATGTGTGGTATTACTTCAATGAGAATTGCATATAAAAATTATACCTTCTGTAACTTTAAATATGTTCCCTTAAGTAAAACTAAGGGATGTTAGTATACATGTTTGACCCGGTAAAGAATAAACCACCTGATCCTACCCGTGTTTGTCATTGTTTTTTAGCCAGTATTATGATTCAATATGCTTCATATATGATAGTGCTGATTCGTCTTCTAAGTGAGTACCACTGCTATGTTCACTCTTTAGCACATCCGCTAAAGAAGTTATCCTTAACACTCAAAGAAATTAGGTAGTTGTCTTTCATAATTTTGTACACACTAAAAAGGAAGATTAGTTAAACAAGGCTTAACTAATGTCTCCGTAATGTTACTTCTTGAGCTTTTAGTTTTTTTGTTAATATTGTGTACACTTTCTTTTAAAGTACATTAGCTTTCATGATCCCATTAGCTTCTAACGGATTATATTCCTTTCTCATAGCCGAAGAGTATTTTAGTTACCATAAGGCATATTACAAATGAACAACTTTATACCAACTTTTGCTATCCATGTCTTTTTAGTTATAGCATAAGCGACGCACAATATGAAACTATAAAATGACTTGCACAAACATACCCTAAATAACTTACTCGACATGTACCATTTGGTTTTAACTTTTGACACAGTTTAGAATTTAGAAGGTGCAATTAGCAAATATCACTAAACAAAACTCAATAGTCTTATTGAGTCCTTTATAAACTTAATTGACTTAAGTTCTACAAGGATAATGAACTCAAGGAAAAGTTCTATGCAATCTTCTTTTTTATCAAAGATCCAATGGATCTATATAGACCCATCCAACCCATTAACTACCTACGGTCCATATTAAAACAAATAAATAAACAAAACACCCCTATTCCACCAACGGTTCTCCATCTCTTCCTTCTCACACACAACCATCACCAGCCCCACCCCACCAGACGCACACAATTGATGCCATCTGATCTGATAACCACAAAAAAACCACCCATTTCCGGAGAGATCAACAAGGATCCACCATTTTTCGGCGAGTTTACAACAAACCCAATTCTCCAGCGACTTGCACCATTTTTTTTGGCGAGATCCACAAAACACCCACTTCTCTGGCGACCTTCACAACAAACCCACCCTTATCCGACGACCTCCAAAACAAACTACCCTTTTCAAGTGACTTCCAAAACAATCCACTATCTTCAAGGTATGCATTTCGGTTTTCTGGTCCGCGACTTGTTTATTCAAGAAGTTTTCTTGAAAATGCAGATACTATACTGATGACAAACAACCATCTTTCGGCGACCTTCACAACAAGCCACCATCTTCCATGTTACAGAAAATGTAGATGCCGATGATGATGTTGCTGAAAAATTTAGTTGTCGATGTCGATTTTTACTGAAAATGTAGATGCCAATACAGGTGTGGCTGTTTGTAATACAAGGTAATAACTTTATAATATAATCATCGTGACTCATGTATGAGTCACCGTGACTCATGTATGAGTCAACTTGGTAACTCATACATGAGTCACATATGAGTCATGTTGACTCATACATGAGTCAGTGACGAGGTCGCCGGAAAAGTTGTTTTGTTGTGGAATTCGCCGGAAAATGGTGGATTTATTGTGGAAGTCGCCGGAGAAGTGGGTTTGCTGTGAAACTTGCAGGAAAATGGTGGATTCTTGTGGACCTCGTCGAAAAATGATGGATTTGTTATGGAAGTCGCCGGAGAACCGGGTTTGTTGTGGAACTTGTTGGAAAATGGTGGGTCTTTGTGGAGGTTGTCGGAAATAGGTGGTTTGTTGTGGTGGTGGCTGAAATCGGTAAGTTTATAGTGGTGGTCGCCGGAAATCAAGGATGGGATGTTGGAATCCCCGTTTTTTTGTTGGAAAAGATGGGATGTTTTAGTGCGTAGATGGTAGGTTATGTTTTTTTTACGGTTGAGATTGGTCCAGTAGGCCTTTACTAAAAGAAAGGACTGTAAAAATCTTTTCCCCAATGAACTCATTCCTTCATTCCTACTTCGGCCTATTAGAAATTAAGGGGTGTTTGGGATTACTTATTATTTCTGTTTTTCTGCCTACATACTTATTCTTTTGCTGAAGTAATTACATATCCGCTATATAGTTAATTTTCGCTGAAGTAATTATTTGCAATGATTCCCCATGTCATAGATAAAAGACAAGAATTTGGATCAAATAACGTTTACTGCTTGTGAAACAATAATAATCAATATGCCATTGTATCTGATATACAAGATGACTTTATAAAGGAGATGGTTAGTAGGCAAAACATAGTATATTCAAGGATCTCCATTAGATGAGTTCAGTTTTGATTATAGTATTTTTGTCGGTTGGGATCAATGGTAAGATATTTAGCCATCTTCGTCAACAAATACTAAACAAATTATCGACTTGATGTGTACAATGAAGCTCTCGCCATCTGCCATGTGAGTTCTGACTATACAAAAAACTGGAATGGTATTACAAAATGAGGGTTCGCCTGGAGAGTTGTTGGTTCAACACTTTTTGCATATTAACGGAAGATTTACTGTACAAATACTAGAGATATGGAAATTAATTTGTATCCTCCGCATTTGATGGCGTGTTTTAAGACAATTATGCAAGTTAATTGGCAACCAATTCGATCCGGTCGAGTCACTGGGCACAAGTTCGATCACCGCTTCAACCCAACCGAATCCGGAATTACCTGTACGACCACCGAATCAATGAATATATCATTAATTATATGTCGCTAGACAATTTCGTAGCTACGCGCGAGTAATCATCTATGCAATTCATCTATGCAATTTCGTCACTCTAAACACAATTAGATTTAATTTTGCATGATGTTAAATACATCTCACTATGTTGCATGATTATCCGATGTTTAATTTAATGGCCAATATTACTAAAGTGACTATTTACAGTATAACCTCTATTTGTAGGATAGAGGTTGAAAAAGTTGTACGACCTGAGTTAACTTTAATATAATACAAATGAAGATCAGTATGTGAAATTTGAGTGGTTTAGTGGGTTAAAACATGTATTTTTTACAATGGGTTATAAATGGTTTTTATATGAGTCAATCGAGTTAATAGTTCTGATTTCATGCTCGAAATTAGACATTATAATTTTTTATGTTGTTCCACTTTAACTGATGGTGAAAAACTTATTTTTTTCACATTCTATTTTGAATATTATACGAAACACTTACCATGATATTACGTATCGTTAATTACATGATATTTGGGGTAAGTTTTACTAGATGTTTTTATATTAATAGAGACATATGTTTATTTGAGAATTTGAGAATTTAACTAAAGTTGAATTATTTTCTGATACGAGACTTTTCATTGCATTAGTCTTAGTTTGAAATATCGTATCATTAATTATTTGTCTTCAGACAATTCCGCAGCTATGCGCGGGTAATCGCCTAGTACATTATAAAGGGTGTATTACTTTTGTTGAAAGTTGAAAATGTTGAATGGTTGAAAAATGTGGGTCCCACTAATCTATACTATATTTATAATTCAAACATCTTAATGCATATATAAACTATATTATGTGAACACACTAAAGTCATTTGGATATGAATTATTGACGTGCAACGAAAATAAATAAACATATGAAGTTATGAACGATGCCATTTTTAATGTTTTGAAACCCGGTTTTTAAACCGACCTGGTCGAGTCATCGGGTAAACTCGGATTAACCCGATTTTCTAAATTATTTACCAACTAATATAATATGTAGGTTTACGTAACGAGTAACGTGTATGATTAGTTATCTCATAAACTCTAATGTAATGTTTTACTTTCAGCTTTACTAAAAGTTTTTATAGGCTTTTTGATACACGTTTATTTAATATTTTATCTAGCATTGAATTGTCATATATTAAAACATTCAATAATTTCAGTTTGATCTTTTCATGCTTTATATTGAACGTACACAAAACACTTACCACAATATCGCATATTGTAAATTATTTGCCACTAATCAAATTCTGTCGCTATACGCGGGTACTCGTCTAGTATTTTATAATTGTAATATTATTAGGTTATAAAATATAAGAGGTATTTGTTAATTTTTTAAACTTATTGAAAAACATGAAAATTTGTAAATTTCACTTAACAACAATGTTGCAAAAGAATGTATACAAGGCCGATTAATCGCCGGGTTAATCGCTACAAGACGATCAACCTTGCCGATTAATGTAAAAACAATTAACGGCAGTCAACAACGGTCAAGGGAGGTCAAACTTGCTAAAAATATGCAAATTTTGTTGAAAATACTAAAAACTCAGTGTAAACTTGTGTTTAGAGATGACAAAAATCTCTGAACCCTACGGAGAATGCGATACACGAATCCGATTTGACCGGGGATTCTCCGACTTGACCGGGTATGTGGATGGGGGTGGGGATTCCCCGTTAGTAAAAAGCGGGTATGGAAGCGGGGATGGTAATACCCTTGGCTCCCACTAGTACAAAAATGGTATCTGTCACACTCAAAAAGAGTGACCGTAGTCATACAGTCACACGCGGTTTTTTTTGTCTTTGTGACCAAAGGTCCCGCGACCGTTGGTACACTACGGTCACGATCTGATCTTTGTGACGATAACCAGCAAAAAAATGTGACCAATACTCGAAAATGTGTGACGAACTAGGTACAATATTTGGTGTTTTAGTGAATATGTGTGACGGTAAACACTCTACAGTTACACGAGTTTTGTTTAAGAGTGACTATTGTTTATAAATTGTCACATGAATATATAATATGTGTGACATTTACTATGTGATTAGTGTATTTTCTGTGACTATATGCATTTAATAGTCATATGAATTATATGTTTGTGTTACCTTTTATGACATGTAGTCACACAAATCATGCTAACGGTACTGAGTTTGTCACATACAATTAATCAAAGAGTTACCAATAGTAGTAATAAGTGTGACTGTATGCTTTGTCAAGTCAAGCAAATTGTATTTTGTGTGACTATATTCATCCAATAGTCACATGAATTGTATCTTTGTGTGACCTTTTATGACATGTAGTCACACAAATCATGCTAATGGCACTAAGTTTGTCACATACAATTAACCAAAGAGTCACCAATAGTAGTAATAAGTGTGATTGTATGCTTTGTCAAGTCAAGCAAATTGTATTTTGTGTGACTATATGCATCCAATAGTCACATAGAATTGTATGTTTGTGTCACTTTTTATGATATGTAGTCAAGGTTGCAGAAACCGCTAGGCGCTAGTGAGGCGGTCGACGACCTTCGAAGCGGAATTCATCTAGGCGGCGCCTAGGCGGATTGGAATTTTATGCATATAAATATTATAAATAATATGTATGACATAAAAAATACTTCTAATTTTAAGTGGTTCGAAGTTCTTGCAAAATAGACAAACAGAACATAAAAATTTAAGTGCTTAAAACTTCAAACGTGAACATATAATTCAGTTGATTCCAATTTCATACAAAAAAAACCCATTACTTTATGTTTATAATCATTCGTCTTATCTCTTATTTTAAGATATTACGTTAAAATAAATATGGTCACTATATATTAGAAAGAAAACCCTTAATTTTTTGTAAAAAAATATTGGCTTTTTGTTGACTCCTTGACTTTTTTGACCGCCTAGCTCCTAGGCGCCACCTAGGCGGAGTATGACCGCCTAACGCCTAGGCGGCCGCCTAGCCCTTGTTTTACAACATTGTATGTAGTCACACATTGGAATGTGAATAAGTGTGACTATGTTTCATCTTCTAGTAACCTTTCAGAATTCAATAAAAACAAATAACAAAATTCTAGAAATTAAATTTCAATTGCATTAATATATAAAATTGAATGTACATAATTAAATCAACAAATGAAATGTCGTATTATTCTCAAGTAACATACTTTTCACATAGAATCACATTTGTAAAGACTTTGAATCATCGTATTGTAAAGTCTTTTGAGCCTTGTTATTCCTAGCTTGTTTCTGCATATGAGTAATAGTCGTAAATGTACTGCCTGCTGGAACATTCATCGAGCGCTTAGATCATATCTTTGGTGCACTTTCAACAACAGCTTTCATGGTATTTGGTGGTGGTGTTTCCTGTATGGAAACAAAAGCCGTGTATTAAACATTGAACTAAATATGAAAAGCTATGTATATGTAGGATGATAAATCAAGTGTATGTACCTCTTCCAGAAAAATAACCTTTTCCTTTGGCCATGCCACGAAACTACCTTTTACATCCTTAACAGTTTTTAAACCATTATTTCTGTCATCAAGTATGAATGCTGCATCCACTATGGAATCATAAACTGAAACTTTGTAGCAATTTTTTGGTAGTGGTTGGTTATGAATCATTACATTGTCTCCATCCTTAGACTTGTATACCCTACCGTTACCAATGATAATTGTTCTAGATAGAGATGGCAAAAAACTCCGAACCCGACGGAGAATCCGATGCCCGAATCTGATTTGACCTGGGATTCCACGAGTTGACCGGGTATGGGGATGGGGGTGGGGATTCCCCGATAATAAAAAGCGGGTATGGAGGCGGGGATGGTAATACCATTGGTTCCCCAAACCCATCCCCGAACCCGCCCCTGAATATTTTTATTCTACATATACGTTTATATATCTTGTATGTTTCAAATATCTATTAGATATTTGAAACACTATCAATCGATGGTTAATATCTCCTTTGACACTAACATTCTAGGGTGAGCTTTTGTGTGTTAATTTTGTTATTATTAATACTCAGCATGATCGCATGAATGTGAATCTCGTTAATGTTCTTTGATATTACCGTATTGGGTTATTCGTAATGGTTGCGTCATTCGAAACATATCTTAAATGTTAACTGTGTAACGGGGGGAAAATCCCTGATTTCCCATTCGGGATCCCCGTTCCCCGCTGGGGATGGGGATGGTATGTAACTTGGAATCCCCGATAGGGATGGGAACGGAGATGGGATAGATATTTAACTTTGGGGTGGGGATGGTAGCAAGCATTCCCCGCAAACCCAGCCCCGTTTCCATCTCTATGCATGAGTTGAGCACACGCGGTGTTGGCCAGCTCGAGAAGGCTAGTGATTTTGGTGATTGGTGCCCACAAGAAACCGATATTTGTCGACAATAGTGGGTTTGATTTGAAGTGATGATGTGAGTATAGTTTAATTGAATAGAATATGTTTTTTTAGTTATTCTTTCCTTTGGTTTTTTAATAGAAATAGAAAGATTCATGTTTCTTGGGTTCAATGGATTCAAAATCTTTTGTTACATAACATTTTGTAATTTTATAGCTTCTTAATAGAGTTTTTATTTTTATTTATATATTCAGCAGTTCAATTTTTTTTAATAGAATACCTGATTTTTTATGTGTATATAAGTTGGATTTGTAAAAAGCATTTTGGTGATGATGGCTTGATTTAGTTGGTGGTGATGAGAGAATAGTAGATTGTGAGAGAAAAGAATAGTGGTATCGATGAAAATAAACAAACAATAAAAAGATGGGAGTTGGGAAAAAATATTGAAATACCCTTAATGGGTACCAGCATAACATTCGTTAGTTGGGTCATTAAAAGAGAGAAACTAACACTACATAAAGTTTCTCAATTAAATATGAGTGGTGATTTTTTTTTGTTAATGGACAAACCTATCGATCAACGTAAACCATAAAAACAAACGATTTAATTTACTCAAAAAAAAAAAAAAAAAACACCCTTGCAACATAAAAACACGGACATAACAAAGCCACGAGATCTAATTCACAACCACCAAACTAAACCACCAAACTAAACACTCCTGTTTCCTATGTCAAACACATCTTCAATATCACTCACCTCCAAAAACACAAAAACAACCCAAATCCAATGGATTACTACAAAATCCTAGGCCTAAACACAAACGCAACAAAAGAGGAAATAAAAGAAGCATTCAGAACCATAGCCAAGAAATTCCACCCAGACAAACACTCTTCTTCTCCTAAATCCGTAAAAGACACTGCCACTCTTAGATTCAAACAAGCTTCCGAAGCTTACGAGGTTTTAGTTGATGATCATAAACGTGCCCATTATAATTCAACTTTTAACCATAGGAATAGTAATAATCATGGGGGGTATGGTAATTATGGGTATGCTTATGATAATAGGAGAAAAGGTTCATCAAGTGGTGGTTATGAATACTATTCTGGGCGTAAGAGGCCGAGTGTTTCGCGGTTCGAGATTGCGATGGGGTATATTAATAGTAGGGCGTTCCTGCTCAATGTTGCGTTTGCTGGGTATGCTTTCCGACTTTATTAGTTTTTCGAATTTTGATAGTGAGATTATTCTATCTACCACCGATTTCTAGGCAGTCATACCCCTTTTAGTTTAAGTTTTTAGCTTTCCTTTAGAAAACTTAGTTTGCGCTAATACAAAACTGGACTAACGTATTTCAAATACACCACTCCTTTAGAACGCCAACCCGACAACCCGAGAGATCAATACTTGCCACGATACTTGGGTATTTAGGTTTGTATCCTTATCTTGCTATATGGCATCAAGTTATTTAGTATTCCACATTGGCGTTAATATACACGCAAGTTATAAAAATTTATGTGTTTGATAATTCAATTAGTGGACTCGAAAGAAATGACAGTTAGATCAATAGTGGTGGCCTGAACACATATTTTTTGATAAGTTAAGTAACCTAAATGTTATGTTTTATAAGTTCAGTGACCTGGATGCTGTGTTTTTTATGAGTTCAGATTATGTCAACAACGCAAAGTTTAGTAACTTCCGTGTACATTAACCCTTTTTGTTTGAACCAGGCAACTCACATATCGTCTTTTGGAACTTTGTTATTAATATGTTTGTTAAATTATTTGCTTATATAATTTAGATGATATATGTAGTGTTTACATGGTGTTTGGGATTGCTTATGAGATTGTGTTTTGATAATAGGAATTGAGCAGTTTTGAAGATGTTTGGGATTGCTGATGCAGACTGTGTTATGTTTGATTATGTGTGTGTCAAGTAAATTGTTTTTGATAGGTTATCTCATATTTCAAAAAGCAGGTAGGCCAAATTAGTAAGCAACCCCAAACACCTTTTGGATGGAGGCCGGTTGTTGACTTGTTGGATCATTTTGGCACTTAAAGTTAGTAGTCATTTTTCAAAGCATACAATAAAGATGGAATAGGAAGACACGTCATTCTGGGTAGTTCAACAACTGGTTGGGAAATAGTCGGAGTAACATATATATTTTTTATTTGAACCAAAGGACCATATTTTTGCCTGACGATTTACGAAGGGTGTAACATTGTACTTATTCATCATTAATGACACCCGATATTTGGTTTCTTCAATGGGTCGGCCATACATGGATATATAAGTATAGAATTCAGCTTCTATACTAATATAGAAATGATGACTTGCTAGCTCAGCACTTCCACAAACAGAGTAGTTTGTGCATATATACTCGTAAACTTTATCACTAGACACTGTTAGAGAGCTATTAAAGATTTATAGGGTATTTTTAACATTTTTAGACGCGAAATAATTCAATTTAGGTTCGGGTGATGCTATATGAGATTGCAACCTCTTATCATTTGCCAACATATGCTATATGTTACGAACAACATCCTCTGTCCCAATAACATAGAACATTTGACTAAGCAGTTTAATTCAAGTCTTTGACTAACAATCGTCTGCCTAAGATCCTTTAGACACATTTGCTAAATCTTTTGGACCACAATCAGGGTTGAAATTATACTTTAATTGTTTGCTAATGAGAAATAACAAGTGCAGACTTAGAATTGGAATCCTTTAGAAAGGAAAATGTTATCTCTCTTTTGAAACAACCCAAAAGCTGAATGTTTTGCTTTTTATTGGGACGTACGGAGTATGTATTGAAAAATATCAAATTTAACATAGTAATCCTTCTGCAGTCTATAATTGTTTATGGAATCAACAATGAATACATATGTTTGGTTAATTATAGCTTATCACTATGAGAATCAAAATGTGTGAGTATACCTATAGAACCATAGAGTGGGTCAGGGGTGCCTTTCAATGACCATTCCCTTATATACATTCTCTTCACTCTAATTAATTTTAAATTCCAGCAAATCATACTTCTACTCTACCTTTGTGATTTACAAACTTATGTTATCAACGTGTGTATTCACTTATTTGCCGCATTTCTTTTTCAAAGCTAATTATTGAAGCCCAAAAGAAGAAAAAATTAATTGTGGGTTTACCTTCTTTGATACTCTTGATCTACTACTGATGACATGAAAGATCTTATGTTGTTGTCTCTAAGGATATATGATGCACTACTTTTTTTATTCATTTTTTATTCTTTTGTACAGCATGATTCATTATAAGCATTTTGGTTTTTGTATTTATAAGATTGAAAGTGGAAAGGAAGAATGAGGGAACAATTGGTCTCTGTAAATTTTTTGGATAGAGAGGTTGAAGACATTGATGAAAAATTGATTCCCATAAACATAATCGAACCAAACAATATAATTGAATATGATACCAGCAGTTATTCTCATTTACATTCTACCCCTAAATCAAACCCATATCTATAGTGATTCCCGTTAATATACCAAACGCCTCCTTACTGTTTCTAGCATAAGAACATAGATGTAACGGATAGGATTTATTTCAAATCTACAAGACGAGTCAGAACACAAAGATTTGTAATCAAGGATAAAGTAACATCAGGAGGTGAAACTGAAAAAGGAAGTTGAAACCAAATCCAGAATGTTAAATTCGTAGGAATGTTGTTTCTAAGTCAAACCTATGCTTGTAAGTGTAAATTGGAAATTAATTCAATTAGAGTAAAGTTTATAAAGTTCAATCAAAATATAGTTACTACTGCATCTCTGTTCTGTCATTTTCAAATGCGTTAAAGTTTGCATGATTTTGATCATAACTTACTTGGTATGCTCAATCTTGTTTTGTCAAGTGATGATTATCTGATACACTTATTTGCAGGGCTTTAATAAGTGGTTTAGCAGTTGTTGAAATGGGTAGAGATAAAATATGGAAGATGCAGAATTCAGGTGTATGTTACTCGTCCTTTGCAGCTTTGTTTCTTAAAATTTACTTAAAACGCAAATTTTAACATGTTGATCTATTGGATATGAAAAAAACGTTCATAATCCGTATTGCTACTGTAGTCTTTCATATGGTCGGTCATCAAACTGGTGGCTGGAATATTCCCAAAGTCGAATACTTGCTCTGCATTGCAATTATCTAAACAGATGGTTAAACTGACAACATACCCTGGATTAGTTATTAAAATGACTAGATAAACAATTTCTTCTTTAGCATGAACTTAATTTTTGTATCGTATTGGCTGTGCTTGTATGCTTATGTAATGTGAGAAAATGAGTGATTCTTTTGGAAGAACGGTGATGCTATCATTAATGTGGGGGAAGAATAGAGTGACATTAACCAGTACATATTTATATCTGCAGAAATCATTTGAAGATGCAATGGAATCTATAGAGAACACAAAAGCAGTTAAGGAAAAGGAATGACAGGGACTTCTCTCCATTCTTTACAAAAGTAGGATAAATACACAATTCAATGGTTCGGTAAAATGTGAGTTCTTGTGTTTCTGTCCTTTAGAAATATTGTTAAGAGTTTATATTCCTATATTTATGTTTTCTGATCAGATGAAACTTTACAATAATGCAGAGTGTCAATACAGAGTAGTACATATCACAAACATAAAGCTCGAGTCCAAAGGAGTTCTGTAAAATTCAAAGCACACTCCAAGTCAGATCCATTCAGCTGAGACGGAGTTCTTGGCAATCAAAAAGACTGGACGATGTTTTATGTACAAACGGAATTAATATCAAGGCCGGCAGCAATTTGTATGATGAAACAAAGAGTAGCTGGTTCTTTTGAGTTGTAATGTGTGTATCTGATCTTGGATAGTCCCCTTATCAAAAGTATGTTCTGTTGGGCATCATGTACGATGATCTGATTTCTGGAGTCTGAAATTAACTAAGTAAATAAAAAGGAAAAAGTTCGAATGTTGTATGTTGAGCAGTCCAGACTAATGTTTGATACGGTGGTGATGAATTTATTAAATGCATTTGGTCATGTGGCTGTTTCTTTGACACTTTACTCTTGCCATTACTTGCTAATACTATTATTTCATAATTCGAAATACCTTAAAGAGATTGGGAGAGAGGTTGGACAAGAACAAATGCATAGTTTTGGTAGTGTTAAACAAATACTTTCTTTTATTTTCCGTAGGGCTAAGCATGGGATGATGTGATGTTAGCAAAACTGATGGCTAGAAGCTGGTAGATTCATATGACAAATTGACAATGAAGACAAATCAAACTAAAGAGATTAAGCACATACGATCTGTGTGCTGTTGTAAATGATTGCACAATCTATGGGTATGTTTGGTGACACGAAGCAGTAGTAGAAGCATAAGCAATAGCAGTAAGCAGAAGTAGTTAGCAGTAAGCTGTAAGCAGAAACACTTTGCTAAAAAAGTGTGTGGTAAACGTAGCAGTAAGCAGATACTATAAACTGTAAATTTACGAAAATAGACATAAACATATTAAATTAATGTAATTATGAGGGTGTATGTAAATTTTAACCATAACGCTTCATCTTGCTTGCAAACGCTTCAAAAAAAAGCATTTTAATTTGGAGTAGTTGTGTAAAATCTAAACTCTATAAAACGCTTGTCGCTTCATTACCAAACAAGCTTTTTGGTTAAATTACTTATCGCTTGTCGCTTACCACTCTAAAACGCTCCATTTTAGTTGTTGCCAAACATAGCCTATATAATATCAACACTGAAGATGGATTCGAGTGCAAACACAGACGTAAATCGACAAAAAGATTCCGAGCACGTCCGGTCAAAGTATATCGTGTCTTTACACGACCCATTTTCCCGCTAACAAGAATTGAAACCAACATGCTTTGATTTGTTATATCATTATTTCCCTAAATAGCAATGAAAAGAAGAATTTAAGTTAAAAGATCGACGAAAAGACAGATAAACATAACAGAGTACGATGTCTGGTAATGCTATGAACTTCAATTCACATACTGATTGGGTGACACAAATGTCTAGATGTATCTTCTTTCTTCAATACCATTGAGGGTATCTTTACATGTCTCCCATTTATGCTTCTTTACTTTGTATAGATCACCAAAAACTCCTCCCTTGATGAGCCAAGTTCCATCCCTCATCAAGTGCAGTGGCTACAGAAATAAAGTTTTGTCACAATAAGTTGAGACCCTCATCCAATATTCATCTCTGTTCATTATCCATAGCTCGGTATGTGTAGAAAAACAAGATCTTATGGTTCAAAACACTTTTATTAACATAGAAAACAGATAATTGAAAAAGAGAGTTTATAAATCAAATCCACCACAGTATAAACTGGTGTGGATCTATTATCTATATTGATAATAGTCTTACAAAACAGATAACAATAAATCAACAAGATGAAATAACCTAGAAATGAAGAAAGATGTGTGCAGTCGCCATTGATGGCTGCACAACAAACACACACACCAACTTAACCCTAACTCATAATGAGTTAGGGTAATATACAAAAAAACAAAGCAACGGTAACCCAAAAAGCATTGGGCCTTCAACTTCAGCCCATCATGATCCAATGGCTTGATAATCCAAACTTCACAACTTCAATCCCTGAAATAACCACAATGGCAACATTAGTCCCTATACTTTTGAATATCAGATTACACTAGGATTTTAACATCCCCCTTAATCTGATATTCTATATAAATCAATCATCCCAAGTTTTTTCACCAGGTATTCATGTTGTGGTGTATCCAATCCTTTGGTAAGGATGTCTGCAATTTGATTTGCAGACTCCACCTTTTGAGTTCTAACCACCCCATTCAAGTTTTTTTCCCTCACAAAGTGAAGGTCAATCTCAAGGTGTTTAGTTCTCTCATGGAATACAGGATTGGCAGCAATCTTAATTGCAGAATTGCTGTCACAATGTAGATCCATATGCAAAAGATCACTACAACTCAAATCTTTTAAAAATTTTAGGATCCAAATGACTTCACTAGTCACAGATGCTAGAGCTCTATACTCAGCCTTAGCTGATGATTTAGAGAGAGTGATTTGTTTCTTACTTTTCCATGAAACAAGGTTATCATTCAAGAAAACACAATAACCAGTAACTGACTTTCTAGTAACAATGCACTTAGCCCAATCAGCATCAAAAAAGGCTTTAAGAGTCACACCTGGGTGTTTCTTAATATGAATACCCAGACCAGGTGAACTCTTTAAGTATCTGAGAATCTTAAAAGCAATCTTTAGATGAGACCTTAAGGGTGAGTGCATGAATTGACTAAGACAATGAACAACATACGAAATGTCAGGTCTGGTATTGGTCAGATATATAAGCTTACCCATAAGCTTCTAATAATCCACAATATTTTCCAACAAGGGATCAGTATCAGATGGTTCATTGGTAATGGACAATTTAGACACCAAGGGTGTCTTGGAAGGTTTGCAAGTAAGCATACCATATTCAAACAAAAGATCAAGGACGTACTTCCTTTGATTCAAACAAATTCCATCATTGGTATCAACAACTTCAATTCCCAAAAAGTATTGCAATTTTCCCAAATCTTTAATTTTAAAATTGCTTTTCAAAAACATTTTGAAGTTGTCTATTTCTTTCTTGTTATTTCCAGTAACAATAATGTCATCCACATAAAAAGAACAGCTATGAAACACTTATCACAATGCTTAGTATAAAGAGAGTAATCAGACTTGCTTTGCACAAACCCATTTTCAATTAGAACAGATGTGAGTTTAGCATTCCACTGTCTAGGAGACTGCTTCAGTCCATAAATAGACTTTTTAAGCCTACAAACAAGTTTAGGATTACCAGAGTAAAATCCTTGAGGGGGTTTCATGTAAACAGTCTCATCTAATTCACCATATAAAAAGGCATTGTTAATGTCCAGTTGGTATAAAGGCCAAGATTGATTAACAGCTAAGTTAACGAGGCATCTAACAGTCACCATTTTTACAACAGGAGAGAAAGTTTCCTCATAATCTATACCTTCCTTTTGACCACAAACCATGGCAACAAGTCTTGCTTTATACCCACAAGGAAAAGATTTAACAGATGTAGTCATTACAAGTGATGCTGAACTCTTAACCTTTTTTGATAACCAAACACCTTCAAGTCCCAATGATGATGAGAGAGCAACACCTGGTGTGGATGGTAGGGTTCACCCCACTATTGATGATTCCTTTGTGCATCATCAGGAGGAGAACTCTACAACCACCATAGGTGAAAATTGTGCAATCCTGCTCTGAGGGCAATTTTGATAATGAAAATTCTTCTAACACCTTTATTGAGCATAGTGGAGACCATCCTCAAGTAGGGGAGCAGCTTGTTAGAAAATCAAGTAAACCCACTAAATTGCCTGCTAAACTCGATGATTTTGTTCTTGATAGCAAGCTTAAGTATGGTATTCAAAAGCATGTTAACTACTCTAAGTTGAACACTACTAAGTTCTGCTTTGTTACCACTCTTAATCAATCTGTTAAACCTTCTACCTACTATAAAGCTGTGAAAGATAGTAGGTGGGTTGAGGCTATGAACAATGAAATAGAGGCTCTCCTAAGGAACAATACTTGGACCTTATGTGATTTACATGCTTATAGAAAGGCGATTAACAATAAGTGGATCTATAAGATTAAATACAAGTCCTCTGGCCTTGTTGATAAGTTTAAAGCTAGAGTTGTTGTTAAAGGTTATAGTCAAAGGGAAAGCATTGACTTTGATGAAACTTTTAGTCCTGTTGTTAAAATGGTTACTGTTAGATGTCTTGTTAGCATAGTTGTTTCTAATGGTTGGCCTCTTTACCAACTTGATGTTAATAATGTTTTCTTGTATGGTGATCTTGATGAGGACATTTATATGACTCTACCTTTGGGTTTCAGTTGCAAAGATAAAGGTAAGGTATGTAAGCTTAGTAAAGCTATGTATGGTCTTAAGCAAGCCCCAAGGCAGTGGAATGCTAAACTTACCACTGTCTTGGTAGAGCATGGCTTTATCCAAAGTAAGTTTGATTACTCTCTTTTCACTAAACATAAGGGTTATATGTTTATTGCGCTTCTTGTGTATGTTGATGACTTTATCATCGCTGGTAACTGCATTGAGGAAATTAAATCATTTAAAAGCTTTCTAAAAACCAAATTCATGATTAAAGATCTTGGCATTATGAGGTATTTTTAGGTATTGAGATTCTTGAAAATTCTAATGGGATTTGCATGACCCAAAGGAAATATTGTCTAGAACTTGTTCATGAGTGTGGTTTACTTGCTGCTAAGCCAGCAACAACTCCCTTACCTGAAAATTGTGTTTTGGCTGTTGATGAAAGTAATGATGATAAATTCCTCTCAAACATTTTTGAGTATCAAAGATTACTTGGGAAAATTATTTACCTTACTCATACCAGACGTGATATATCTTATGTTGTCCATTTCCTTAGCCAGCACATGCATGCACCTCTTCAATCTCATCTTAAGGTTGCCTTGAGAGTCATTAGATATCTCAAAAATTCACCTGGGACTGGTATACAGTTTTATAGAGATACTTCTTTAAGGCTATCTTGTTTCACTGATGCTGATTGGGCAAAATGTCTTAAAACCAGAAAATCTGTATCAGGATACCGTGTTTTTCTTGGAAGGTCTCTTGTCTCTTGGAAGAGGAATAATTTACTTAGTGATCTAAGGATTAAAACCTTGTTTCATGTGAACCTTTATAGTGATAGTAGCTCTGCTATACAAATTACTACCAATCCTTTGTTTCATGAAAGAACCAAACATTTTTAAGTTGGTGTTCACTTGGTAAGGGAAAAGGTACAAGATGGTGTGATTAACACCATCAAGATTGCTTCACTTGATCAAACTGCTGACATTTTTACTAAGGCTCATGGTATTAACCAACACTTGAAATTATGTAAACAGCTGAGGCTTGTAACATGTTTGGCAGATGATTTTTTGCTCTCTCATATGTCAAATTGAGAAAGGGTGTTATTTTACCAATCCTCCATATTACTATTATTGTTACTTGTTTTTGTTACTTTGGTTATGTTTCAGGTTTTTGGTGTTGGGCTTTATACAATGTTGATGGGCTTTTTCCTTTGGAACCGTTGAGGCCCATTTACCTCTTGGCGAGTAGTATAACCCTAGTCTTTGACTAGGGTTTTCGTTCATCACATTATTTCAAACACACAGCCGTGTGTGGCTTCTCTTTCATCTCTCTCTCTCTTCAAGTTTATACCTTGACATGGGAATTTGATTTTCATCTTGTATAATCGTGTGTGATTGAGTGATCTATGTATGTGAGGGAGATCAGATCAACCTAGTTGGGACGATCTCACTTTTCTTTTGTATTCGTATGATTAGCACTCGATTGAGGACTAATCTTTATCTTTTCTGTTTTGTACTTTGAATCCTTAAAATAAATATCACAAAAGGGAGGTTGGTTGTGTGATAATCTTGGTATTCATGTTATTTGCTTTGTGTTTTAACATGATAAAAGAAAATTAAATGTTGTTTTCTGACTACTCACACTCGCTTCACTTTCAACTTCACGTCCTTTGTATAAGAAAATCTGACGATCTCTTGGGATGCCGGCCAAGTTCTCGAAATATATATGTCCATGTACATCTACGTCTCAAACCTTGAAAACTTGTGTATGCTTGACTTACTTGATGATGTCAATACTACATATTACATAGATCCTTTCAACCTTAAATTGGTTCAAAACGTGCATGCTTCTTAGCGAGAACCTGTCGGATTTCGAAATGAACTACCAAACCAGCGACAACTCGGCTAGACTTAGACAAAGGACGCTCCAAATTAAAGCACTCTCCCAAATAAAAACATATAAACTATCAACATGTCACAATACATGGATTTTAATATCTAAATCAACAAACGCTCCAAATTGAAGCATAAGTTGCATACAAGACACCATGCCTTTATCAAACAAGAACTTTTTACATGTGTAAATTTTGTATTATAGTGATAACTAGCTAGCTCCAATATGTTACTAGCAATGTCTTAATCAGCATTCATGTAAGGCCACCAATACTATGCAAAATTCAATTATTTTCCGTCAATACTTTTGGATAATTGTCAAAAGTGGCAATCAACTCGACATTCTTGCTTTTTTTTGTTTATTACTCAAGCCTCCTATAGCAAAACTAACATGTATTCTAGTGCATGAAATACTAGCTACCATAATAGACGGTAATGACGGACAAAGAATTAATCCTCATATGTAGAAGACAACTCATCAATCATCATGCAAGCTAATCAATATGAACATATACGACGAAGTTTCTATGCATACCGAATACTCGTCCTTAACGTGATTATTGATAATCAATGTTCATATCTTAATCAAAGTGGTTTAGGGGGTTACAAACATGTCACAACAGATGTTGATAACCAAGTTTCATATGTAAACCCTAATTTGATTTGACTAAATCGTATTGTTTTTTATTTGTGTTTGTGAATAAAGAAAAGGGAAGAGATGGCATACCTTAGTCGAGGATTCGATTCAATATCCAAAAACAAAGGCTGACTAAGGCGAAGATGAGATCAGAGCTTGTAGTCGTTCATGTGCAGATTTGTAAAAATGTGAGAAGCACGTGAGTTGGTATATATACCCATTAAATGGGGTGACTTTTTGATTCACTTGATGAAAAACACGGAGAATGGATCTCTTGTTAATTTTCTATTCTCACCTTTCATTACTTTTTATAAGGAATTAAAAATGGGGGTTGGGAATGGAATCGGGATCTCATGATTCCATTCTCGGCATGTAACAAACAACAGACGTGATTCTTTTTCCTTTTCTCACCTTTCCATTCCATCCTACCAAATTGGGAGAGAGGTTGGGCAAGAACATATGCATAGTGTTAGTAGTGTTAAACCAATACTTTCTTTTATATTGGAACACATGCTTGACAACAAATGGCCTACATACGTACGCCTAAGCATGGGATGATTTGATGTCATCACAACCGATGGCGAGAAGCCCTTCAAGGTAGCCAAGAATCCACATAGAAGTACATAGAAGCTGCTAGGTTCATATGACAACTATAAATGATTGCAGAATATAGACAAATCAAACTAAAGATATTAAGCACACATTATCGGTGTGCCGTTGTAAATGATTGCACATTTGTACAACTATATATATATATATATATATATATATATATATATATATATATATATATATATATATATATATACTAGCCTTTAGACCCGTCCGGTGGACGGGCTAGCTTTGAGTATATATTTTTTAATGAACATTTAATTTATGTGTGTTTGTATTAGAAGTATAGTATATGTAGTGTTAGTTATGACATTGATATTTTAATAATGTAGCATAGAATGGACAAAAATAACGTAGTTTAAGATATTTTGTTTATTTAAGAATATTATGAGTTAATTGAATTTGCATGCGTTAATGTTATGAATAAGTTTGTTACATTAAAATTTTTTAGAATTTTAATAATATTGTATAAATATTTTATGTATTTTTGAATTTTATGAGGTACAAATTTTTGTATATGTTAATGTTATAAATAACATTTTTAAATTAATTTTTTTGAGATTAATATTATTGTTGTTCATTTTTATAGAATTTTGTATTCAATGCATTGTTTCACCATCATTCGTTATATATTTTTATACAATTTGTATTTAAGACATCATTTATAATTCATATATATATTTTTATAGAATTTTGTATTTAAGGCATCATTTCTATTTCCTATTTTATTTTTGAAGCATTTTACGGAATCATTTTATAGAGTTTTGTATTTAAGGCATTGTTTCACCATCCTTCCTTATATATTTTTATAGAATTTTGTATTTAAGGTATCACTTGTAATTTATATATATTTTTTTATAGAATTTTGTATTTAAGGCATCATTTGTAATTCTTGAAGGATTTTATGAAGTCATTTTTATAGAATTTTGTATTTATGGCATTGTTTCACCATCCTTCCTAATATATTTTTATAAAATTTTGTATTTAAGGCATCATTTGTAATTTTGTATTTAAGGCATCATTTGTAATTTCTGTTTTATTTTTGAAGCATTATATGGAATCATTTTAATAGAATTTTGTATTTAAGACATTGTTTCACCATCTTTCCTTATATATTTTTATAGAATTTTGTATTAAGGCATTATTTATAATTCCTATTTTTTTTGAAGCATTTTATAGAACCCTTTAATGAATTACATGTGTCATTTTTATAGAATTTTGTATTTAAAGAATTGTTTCACCATTCTTCCTATATAAGGGTTTTTGATTTGATTTGATTTGATTTGATATATATATATATATATATATATATATATATATATATATATATATATATATATATATATATATATATATATATATATATATATATATATATATATATATATATATATATATATATATATATATATATATATATATATATATGTGGGAGAGTTAAAATAAAAAGACTTTTTTTTGTGAGAATGATAAGAGGATTTTCAGCCGTTGATATAAAATCAATGGATGAGATCAATCCATATTTCTAACTAACTAACTAACTAACCATCTAAACATGATTTTAAAAAACTTCTCAAAAAAATTTGAAAAAATTCCATAATATCGGATATGTTGGTGCATAAAAAAGTTGTGAAGAAAGTTTTCTTAATTTTAATTTTTTTATGTTTTTTTAATGCACAAAAAACGAAATTTGATACACAAAAAGGTGAAATTTGTGTACAAAATTTTTTTCATGCACAAAATTTTCAATTTGTTTTAGTTTGATGCGGCATCCAATTTTAAAGCAAAAAGTCAAAAGAAGTTGGGCATAAAGATGAATTCTTGATGCACAAAAAACGTAAAAAGCCTAAAAAATATCGTTTTGTGCATCAAAAATTCGTTTTTGTGCCTTAAAAAACGTAAAAAACTTCAAATTAAAAAAACTTTTTTTACAAAAGTTTTTTGCACCAACATACCCGATCTACTGGAATTTTTTCAGAATTTTTGAAGAACTTTTTAAAAATCATGTTTAGATAGTTAGTTAGTTAGTTAGTTAGTTAGAAATATGGATTGATCTCATCCATTGATTTTAAATCAATTAGTGAAAATCTTTCTTATCCTTCTCACAAAAAAAGTCTTTTTATTTTAACTCACATATATATATATATATATATATATATATATATATATATATATATATATATATATATATATATATATATATATATATATATATATATATATATATATATATATATATATATATATATATATATATATATATATATATATATATATATATATATATATATATATATATATATATATATATATATATATATATATATATATATATATATATATATACCCTTTTTGCTTGCTTTGTGAAAAGTAAAATAGATACCGAAATTACGAACTAAAGCCGTAAACAATTAAGTCTTACATTGTAAACCGAAAGTCAATTCAATAAGATTCGAGAGAAAAAATGATACTATAAAACAATATATATATATATATATATATATGTATATATATATATATATATATATATATATATATATATATATATATATATATATATATATATATATATATATATATATATATATATATATATATATATATATATATATATATATATATATATATATATATATATATATATATATATATATATATATATATATATATATATCTTAATATATATATAAGAGGAGGGATTTGCCACGTCATCTATTAAGGAACTAATCCCAGTCAGCACTTTACAGGCCCATATACGTCGATCACATATGAGGCCCATATCATCATCGGTTAAGCATACTAAACAAACCCACACACAATGTCAGATTCATAAATTTAACCTAAAGCAAAAACCCTAACCAAAAATTCTGAAATCAAATTCATAAAAAAACTCAATATGTAACTCGAAGATTCAATCAGGTATACTCTCAATTTCATGATCACCTAAACCCATATTAATCGAATCGTTCGAATCAAGAAGTAATATTCGCATGGCTTTGCGAATTGAATCACTGGACGAAGGAATTGACGAATTGAAGATTGAAGATTTAATGACTTAATTAATAGGTATAGTGAATTAGTGACCAGTACAAATTTTTTATTTTTACATGTTCTGATTTGGTTAATGAAGATTTGTCAATTATATGACGTATCAGGAACACTAAAATTGTTTTTTATGATCTATGTCTTGGCGGATTCCTGAATGAACACAAGTTTAAAGAAGACCATTAACACTAAAAAAATAAGGTATTGTTAATCGATTTTCCTTTTTATAATGATCTGAAGCTAGATGAAAATAACAGTATCAGGTAGATTTGGTTTAAGGATCAAGTTAATGAGATTGTTGATCAAGCAAGTGAATATGTTTTTGATGAGGTTATTTATATTTTTTTGAAGGTTGTTAACTTTAAGGCTGTTGATTCATTGTTTGTTTTCTTCTATTAGGTTATTTAGGAACTTTACAGGTTTATAATATAAAATTCACAATGTTTCTTGATGTTTCAACCGTTCGTCACTTTATCTGATTTAATTATAGGGTCTGGTGCAAATAAATACATGCCTTACTCTTTTCATTCTAATGGTTTATTTTATTTGCTAATTTTTATTTGCTCATCAATTGTCTCCTCTTATCACAAGAATGCTAATTTAGGTTTATCTCGTGTAATATATCATATCAGGAGTTGATTGTAGTGTTTTTTCCATAGCCTTGGAGATAATTGTGTTAAAAAGGCATGACTCAAATTAATGAAACTCTGGCAAAGTTAGCTGCTGTGGTACCCGACAAGATGCAGCCTCGATCAATAACTAAAAATATATTTTGGTTCTACAAAACATGTTTTGCATTCCTTTAAAGTTCGTGTCAGATAAAGTTCCATCTTTTCAAATTGAAAACCAACTTCTCATGGTCCAATTTGTTACAGTATCTGCTCTAAATCCAGTATAAATTGGTTTTGTTTTCGGTTTCACTTTAGACTTTTTGTTTCTGTCTGCTTACAATCTAACTCATAGCTTTGTCATAATTGCTTCTTTTCTTGCAGGGGTATTCCAAATGTCAGTGATGTCGATCCCTACCATCATTGTTGGGGCTGATGTTACTCATCCACAGCCTGGGGGGATTTAAGCCTCTCTATTGCAGTGGTATGTGAAACATTTTAATGTTATTTCTTATCGAATTGTATTGGAGGTTGAAATTTGACCCATTTACTTGATCAATGTGCTACAACCCATTTACATATGGGTCAGCTCAGGTTATGCTTTATTATAATGGTTCAAATGTGTAAAAGTCAATTGGAGAATGCTTTATTATAATGCTTTATTTAAGTTTTTTCTACAGAACAACAGAAAAATAATCAAAGGATTTACTAACTTAGCTTCCCAGATGCATGATCAATGTAATGTTCATTACTGATACAGGGGCTGTTAGATCAAGTGACCCCATTAGTAGTTCTTTTAAATGACACAATTTTGATTGGCTAATCGACATGATTAAACCACACCTCAAAAGCGCGCAGATCAGAAGCAAACTACATGAACTCATATTCACGTTCCAGAATAGCGTTAATCAAATGGTAAGTTCAAACTTAAAGTTTCAAATTTACCTTTTAATGCGTTGTAACAATTCTTAGATATAGACACGATGTTTTAGATTGACTTGTATATCTGTCCCAAACAGGATTTGAAACCTTCAGGCGAACAGATAAGTTGCAGTTGCTTGCTGTTGACGCGTCATGTTGCAGTAGATAAAGGTGTGCCAAGCATCAGTAAGTGTCCACCTTCTGATATCCTATGCATTTGTTACGATGTACTTAAATTTTGTAACTAGATTGACAAACTTTAAGTAGCTTCTAACTCAGTTGTAAGTAGCTTGAGCTTAACCTTTTATACGTTTAGAGATGGTAGAGATGTTATTCTCAAAAACGTTATATACTACAACTAACTGATAAAAGTATACATGCAAGGAAGATATTGTTGGGAATCTAATTTCTTGAGCATCTAATTGTTGGGTAACTGGTTCATTGACATTGAAGAAAGCTGATTTTCTAGAAACTTAAGTGCTACTTATAAATGTACTCTTATTATTGTCAAGGTTTATTTTTGTTTACATATGTGCCTGTTGTTTCAATGTAATTGAGCCAAACCTTTGTGTTGTTTAGAATATTTAACTTCTGATCCAACAATAATTATTTTTAGTACGGAATGTTGTACTCAAGTTTTTGCTTCTGTGATGCAATAAGCAAATAAACACATAAAACTAAGAAATCCCCATTCCCAAGCATCCTATCTAAATAATAATATTGGTGTAATAATAATGAACTCGTGACAATAAGAATAATTAACTCAAATGGTTTTTACGTGTGTGTTTCAATTTACAGGATCTCTTATTTCGCCCTTCCTTGCTTCCACTTAATGGTGTTAACTTGAAAAGTTTTAAAGTAGTCTCTCCTTATTTGGGATTTTGCATTTGGGCAGTCGTCAGAAGTTTTCAATTGCAATGGGTATGGATTCGGCTTTTTGTACACTGATCGAGACTATGACCTTGACCGGTGATTGAAATCCATTTGGGAAGCGTTTAGATCCGAAAAAGCTACAGGTAAATTTAGTCTTACTAACAGTTACAAATACATGAGATGGCAAGGTAGTTGATAACAAGAATTTTAAATAGAGTATTATAAAAAGCGTACTATTTTTCAACTGTCTTTTGCTATTGGATCTTGATATCACGACTATTGGTTTTGTAGCCAAAGCTCATTGACGAAAAATAGACCACCATCTATAAAAGAGCTGTCAACAAGAAGTATCACCTGAAATTAAAAGTACCCAGCTTAGTACGTAAAAAAATCAACCAAAAGTTTCCAAGATTCATGTGAACCTTCTAATATTTCGAGGCAAAAGAGAAAGCAACCAAATAATGAATTACCAGCCTTTAGTGATGTTCCTCTATCTAATGTGCGGTCGGTGAGAGCATACATTTTAGATACTTTTTGGAAAAACATCTGATGTGAATGTTGTAATGGTAAGTTTGTTTTTACATTAGAAAGTTGTGTGATTTCTCATGTTAGTGTTATATGCAGTCCTTATTCCGGATTTACTTACGGTGGCCTTACATAAATATCTTCTACATCACAGGTGGCATAGCAGCGAAGAACAAGTTGAAAGATCCCCATTCCTTGAGACTTAAAAGGAAGAATTTTGATGTAATGTAAAAAAAAATATAACTAATAAAAGGTACATCTCATTGGTGGAAACTCACTAAAAGTTTTATATGAGCCTGTCATTGCATTTGCAGGTCATTCTTTTCACAGATCAAGCACCAGATCGCCATATGTTGCTGTTGCAAACGAGGTTGTCTACTGCTCCTAGCCATATGAAAAAGAAACTTGCTGATGTACTTTTTTTGACATATGATATGGGGACTGAACGTGTACCATCAAGCAATGTCGAGGTAGTGTATCTAATTGGGCATTCTACAAATATAGCAAACACTTATGCACGTGCTTAAATAAGGCCTGCAAGGTACTGTTTATTTCTGTGTCTTAAAATTTTAACTAATAAAAGGAACATCTTATTGGTGCTAACTCACTAAAAAAAGTTATATGAACTGACTATTTGCAGGTCATTCTTCTCACAGATCCTTGCCCGGGATTGCCGGATGTTGCTGTTGCAACATGGTCGTCTACTGCTCCTGGCCATGTGCAAAATAAACGTGCTGATGTACTTTGTTTGACATATGATATGGGACTGAACGTGTACCATCAAGCAAAGTCAAGGTACTGTATCTAATTTTTAAAATTACTAAGCTGTTATGGATTAAAAGTACACATCGGGAACGAAAAAATTAGTTTCACGGTGTTTAGTATTGCTTATTTTAATTAACGAAGACCTGATTATTGCAAGCATTTATTTACCCCTGATCTTGGGCATTCCACCAATATAGCAAACACTTTTGCAGGTGCTTAAATAAGGTCTGAAAATGTGTTAATGGATTTGTTTGATTAGTGGGTGACCTGCACCGTTGAATATAAAATATGAGAATATAAACAATATAAAAGATGAGAATCAATATAAAAGTTATATACCAACAATGATTGCACAACATTCGGGTGTATAATGAAGAGCCACAGTGTAGCGGGCATTACAATATGAAACAAAAAGAGCATGATTCATTTAACTCAAAAGAAGTTGTGGATGATCATAATAACTCACTATTTAGATGAGGATTTGGCGGCATGGATTATAGTCAGTATTTAGGTGGTGGTGTGATGTATTGGGATTCTCCTGATCAGCAACAACTGAATTAGATAAAATTTCAGGCAATGGTATTAATAATTTAGACCTTGTCACCCTCATTTGAATATTTCTGTTGTATTTGTATGTTATAAATGGTTAGACTTCGAAAGTGTATGTCATTAAGCATTTGAAACAATTGAAGTCGTCACACATGCATGTAGGTTTAAATATATAACTAAACAATTTTGTTTAATATGTCTACATTATTATAAATATTACTTTAATATGCTACTATAATTTATTACAGACGTTACCAGAAATTGAGAGGCTGATCATTCATGCCATGGGGTGACGGTTTATTGACTGCAGGCATAGGACATCAGTCTGGATAACCAATGATGGTCAATCGTGTTGAACCTCAAAAGCAGTCCCAAACGCCCCTTTAGAAGTATAAAAATCCCAAACGACGTTGACAGATTATTCACAAATGTACACATTAGTAAAACTCTACTTTTCATACCCACACGTATTATTTGTTTATTAAAGGTAGAAACTTTCACGATCTTAGTCTGATTGATTGATTTGAAATAGGTGGCAGCAGACTTTGAAGAGCAATGAGCTGATGGGAAAGTTTCTACCTGGAAAGAAAATGTATCTGTTTTTAAACAAAATGCAAGTGCTATTAAATGTGGTCGGAAGGAGGATTTACGCCATGTATCAAAGTAGAAATAATTTGGTAAGAAGAGCCAATATCTCGCCTTTATTTTCATCGAAAAACATGCAGGTTCAGTTGCTTCACTATAATTCCATATTTGTTGTTTGCGAGTTTTGATTTTCCAATTTGCTAGAAGTTGATCTGAAATTACTTCTCACTTTCATATCTTAAATAAAGCATGCATTTTTACTTTTTAAAATTACGCCTGAAGTGAACTATAAGGTTTTTTTTACAATTTTTACATTTTAAGATTACGCCTAAAACAAACTGACACGCATTTCAACACCACATAATATATAATCTTAATTGGTGATTCAGTTGGTTTTTTGTTTCTGATACTACAGCAAAAAACATACTTGTGTATCCCAGTGAGTATTGGTTGTCTTAATTTGTGTTGAGTTACATCAGAACAATGACTATATCAAGTTTTTTATTTTATGTAGAAACATGTCTCAGTTTACTTTGTTCATAAATAATAATTCTCCTAATTTGGTTTCTCATTATGGTACAGAAGTTGCATCAATTCCGTCGTCAATAAAGAACTACTTTCATAGCTCGAATGCCCCAATCCAACTATTGTACCAATGGCCACATCTATGAAATTCTCAACAGCGATTTTGTCCAGATTAGCAAGAGCGGCGAGAGCCAGCATGAAGGAAGCAAAGAAAGATAATGCGAAAAAATTACCTGGTTTAAGATCTGGTGGTAAAGGAGAAGGTTATGGTGACCACCTACGAGAAAATACTCTTGAGTTTTGTGTAAAGGCTTCGAGTGTCAAGGCTGCAATGAGGATTCATTGGGCCATTGCGTGGTCCCCAAATATTTACAATATTTACAGGCTTTTAGCTTCTGGTGGCGGCAAAGGAGACGGTACCATCCGAGTTTGTAACACAGCCACCAATTCGAACCTGAATTGTGAATATGGATAGTCAGGTATCAATGGTTTGCATATATAATGACTAAAAAGTCTTATCAACTCTTTTTTTACATTTCAAATTTTGTTTAAGTTGGTATACAAATATAATTAAAACATAAATGTAGTCAAAGCACTAAATTTGTTTTATGTGTTTGGTTTGAGTTCTACATTTGCAGACCGAGCATCATGAGAATGTTGTGGTTTCCTTAAAAAACTAATGTGGGTCCTCGTCGCTCTCATTCTTGCAGCCGCGTCGCGCGTATCCTTCGAAACGCAACGGTACGACCCTAATGATAGTCAATAAAGAAGCCCAACATTTTCTATCAAATAGTAATAAGATAACATACGAGTCAGTAGTTGATAAGCATGCATTCTTATTAATAGCTAGAAGTAATTTTCTATGCTTTAATTTTTAGGCTATCTAATGATACATCCTTATCTTTGTCCAACCACATAAGTGTCATTATCGACCTGCCCTATATGTCATCTGAATAGTTATTACAAGTACTTACTACAAGCTTCTTAGAAAAGAATGATCGACCAGGAGACTAATGAAGGGGGAATTTGGGCAAGACAGGGAAGTTGAACACGACACACTTGATGTAGAATAAGTAAGAAATATCCCTTGAAAATATGTTTTTAGCTCACCATTGTGTAGTAGAAAAGGGCATATAGGTTAAATTCTACTGCACCATTTCAACCCATCTGTTTGTTGTTGTTGGCTCTATACTTGCTATGTGTGTGGCACTTACACCTGACTTTGTGTATGTATAGAATAAATATCTATAATTCCTATAGATTGTAGTGTTTCACATATTTATACACGAGGGATGTTCTTGGTTGCTTGTGGAGTCACTCATATTGTATGTTTTGTGAATTTTATGCAGTGGTTAAGTGCTCAGTATATCAAACCGTATGTATATGTATTTAACAATCTTATGAACGTAAATGCCAGCGACTTGAGCTACACTATGAACATCTACAAGCATTTGTAAGTAAGGCTCTCTTTTCCACTCCTATGTAATTCTTATTGTTTCACTTTGTAATTCAGTTCTAAATAGAGTAATGGACCATACACTCATATTGTTACTTTTATAATTCACTCCTATGAAATTTTTATTGTTTTTCTTTTAATAATTAAGAGGTTGCTTATGTTTTGAGCATCATGTGAAACAGAAACACTGGTGATGCTACGTAAGAACATCCCAATAGGTCACACAACATTAAAACCATCACGACAATGAAAATGACAATGATTAAAACAGAATAAAAGTAAAGAGTTGAGTGGCCATTTTGTATATTACCAATCTGGTGGCCCATAAAAAGAGAGTACAGTGTTAGAAGTTTAAAGAAAGTAAGTTTAAACAATATATCTTTATCAGCGTCGAATAGCATTTAGCTTGACACCACATTAATCAGACACGCCGGTGGCAAGAACCCATAATGTTCTTCTACCAAGTGCAGGGTTCATTTCATATTGAAGTAGGGGAAGAAGTGTCCAAATCTACTGTTCCCCAATTATGTAGAAAACATTCACCAATGAGATTGTCATAGCTTATGCCCAGGACCACTTTTTTAATATTGTCACCAATCTGGTTGGGCTAATAGCTGTACTACTTTGCTATTTATATTAGCTACTGGATGAATCTGTTGGAGCTTTAATTGTAAGTTCATACTAATCTTTCTTATGCCGCATCCCCATATACTTTACTACTTTACTCTGCGTGCATATGCTTAAGAAGTTGCATACTAAGTATCACCTGTTAGAAGATGCTTGGAGCTGTAATTTTTAGTAGTCGCTTGAACGTTTTCCTCCAACTAATCCAAACAGCCCCATAGCCCATATAACTGGCGAGTTCGTGCTAACTTTAGTAAATTCTTGCAATGTTATTCTTTGAGCATATTCAAGATTCATGTAGGATATCAACGTGGAACAAGAGAATGATGAGAAGGCTGTACTAATTGAGGTAATATTCATGTTTTTTGTGAATGCAGAAATAAAAAAAAGTTAAGTAGTTTTATAATAATAATAAAAACTACACACAACAAAAATGCATCGAATTTCAAGAATCTTTGGAGAAATAAGTGTTATGATTAATCATGTATATATCTATGTGACAGGGACAAAATGGGAAGCATTGTAACCGTGTATGGACAGAATGAACGGATGACTCACAATTAAACCATATAGAACTTTCCAAAAGAAAAAGAAGTTAGAAGTTAGAAGATAATCATCTTAGCGGACGGGTTTTGAAGGAAAGTACCATGTTAGGTATGTAACTAAAAACTATGGATTTTCTAACTCAATGTGAACATCTTCGAAAATAGAGGTATTGAAAGCTGCTATCTATATATATTCTTCTAATAGTGTTAATTGAATCCAATCATTGTCAAATTAAAAAACCAAAAATTTGTTCATATATAAAATCTTGATTCTTCAGGGTCTTTAACTGTAAGGGTCAGAAAGTCCGGATAACTATACTGTTACAAAAGGACTGCAGATTGCGCAGAAGTTAGTATCTCCAAAAATACAGGTAGGTTTAGATTCTTTAGATGTCTTTACCTATGTTTAGTAAACTACAATTTTTTTTATGTCTAACTGAATTTTATGGATAGATATTGATTGTTATTTGATTAATGTTTTGCCATCACAGATTATCTGCTGCTCATGAATGCTAATGAGCTAGACTCTGGCATGAGTTTTTCAGCTAGCGAAGAAGCAAAGGTGTATTTGATTGATGAAACTACTGTTAAACCAAGAACTTGATCTCAAATATGAACAAGTCAATGCAAATGACTCTGAGCCAGGCGTAGAATTTGCAGCTCATGAAGAAGCACAAGAGGTTTTTTTTCCAGTGAAACTGTTGTTAAACGGGAATCTGATCTTGATTTTGCGAAATCGGTCAAGAAGCCTAACAAATTCTATCAAATGGTGATAAGATAATACAAGTTAGTAGTTAGTAAACGTGCATTCTGAATTTTAGCTAGAAGTAATTTGCTATGCTTTAATTTTTACCCTATCTAAATTATACATGTTTATCTTTGTCCAACCACATAAGTGTCATTATGGAGCCTGCCCTCAATCTGGATTAGACAAGCAATGTGAAAAGTACACTCTACCTTGCAAACCAGTAACCACAGTTTGACAGGTAAGATCCAGGCTCTTAACGTTCAAACCAAAAGTCACATTTATAAAGAGCACTTTCTTTCTTCCAACTATAGTTTCAAAGCAAGTTTGTCAAAATTGAGATGCATAAAGATACTCCAATGTTAGTTACTCGATACCAGCCACTAAGATGACCTGAGAAAATTTATTTCTCATCAAACAAGGTACCACGTGTAGGTAATCTTAAGATAATTCTATGCAAGTTAGAAAATTTAATATGAGATGTTGATTTTTACTGAAAGACATTGTGTCATGTCCAGAGAGATAGTGCATCAAGCTGTTCGCAAGGGCCGACAGCTTGCAACCAATAGACGACTTATTATTAAAGACTAGCATCGTGCTCGTGTAATGCAGCGGCGGGTACGCGGTAACTATTTTTTAACGAACAAATATTACAGTTTTAACAAGGTTCAAATTAATGTTAAAGTTGTAAGAAAATTAGCTTAACTTAAGCTTAAAATAAAAAAAACTAAAATTTAATAAGAATATATCAATGGATGTTGAATTAAAAAGCATGAAATTTTAGAAAATATGGCGAAATCAGATTATAAAAAAATAATAAATCAAAGGATATTTCAATTTAAAGATAAAAGTTTTTGGAATTGTTTGTTACAAAATTTGTTACAAAAGTTTGTTATAAAAAAATATTGATGGATGAGATCAATTTAACAAAATATGATCTAAAGGTTTAAATTTAACTTTTATCTTCATTTTTGGTTTGGAGTTAGGTTTGTAAATTTTAGGTTCGGGATTAAGATCGTACTTAAAATTTGAGATAACCTCTTTATATAATAGTATATAGAAGTATAGAAGTACAGAGATATAGATATAGAAGTATATATATAAATACAAAGAATCAGCCTTTTTGTTGATATTCAAAGTAAGCACGTTTGTTACAGCTTCAGTTCTAATATATTGATATAACCTCCAAATAAAGATTTTGTTGATGTTTCACTCTTTATAAGTGTTCTGTTAATGCGCTTCCTTAAATTTTTTGCATTTTTATTGTGATTATATTAATCTTTTGCATATACTCTTTCTTCATAGATGAAGAACTTGATTAAAAAAGGTTGGATTTTTTTTACTGTGACGAGGTTAGCGTTTTTTTAACTTCTTTTCACAACATATTCTTAAAGAACAAACGATTTTTATGTACCTGGTGTTTCTCTTTTGTCACGTAACCATTACATTATTTCTTTTTTTAACGAAAATGTTAGTCGTTAATGGGTCGAATCGTGCAATAACACATGGGTTCGTAGTAATTATCTATTTCTTATTCAAGTATTGATAATATACATGAATGTCCCATTACAAGTTTTGTTAACTATATTTTCTTATCTTATAATCTAAACACGTTTAATATTTTTTTCCGTACATACCAATATTTACAACAAAATTTGATTATCTACCATTTTATTTAAAAACAAAAACCAAATAAGTATAACAAAATGTCTTTATTTACAAAATATTTTAAATAAAATTGATAAATCGGTTAATATCATAGTTGATAAAGGAGAAAACATATATAAAATACCTACATATGGAAGGTTAATCGCTAATATCAATGTTGAGAAAGAGACTCATCTAAATATTTTTAACTAAATTTGATCAACATTAGTTTTACTAAATAAAAACAAGATAAAAGATAATTAAAAGTCATACCCGTCCATCGGACGGGTTTTGCCACTAGTATATATATATATATATATATATAGGAGGGTTATTGTAAGAGAATTTTTAAAGTTATTAAGATGAGAACCAATCTACACCGTTGGATTTATTATGTTGTATTTAATGAAAATAATATTAAATGAGTGACATGATGATCATTAAATAGACTTCAAAGATATTTTAATGCATTATTCATTTCACCATTAGTTTAACATCTGAAAATAACAGATACGTCGTGATACAATATCTCAAAAATAATTGATGCGTCGCGATATAATCTCAAAAATAACTGATGCATCGTGGTACAATATCTCAAAAATAAATGATGCGTCGTGGTACAACATCTCAAAAATAACTGATGCGACGTGGTACAATAATTCGAAAATAACTGATGCGACGTGGTACAATATCTCGAAAAAAACTGATGCGATGTGGTACAATATCTTGAAAATAAAATAGCATTTATGTTTAGTCAAAATAAGAAAAATGAAAAATACCTATAATACATTTATTGTTATATACAAGGTTATAAATAGCGTGAAGCGTGGCGTGGCGGCATGTCCAAGCTACATGCTTTAGCGGCTAAGGCGAAGCTTTAGCGTTACTAAAGCGTGGCTTATAGCGACACAACATATAAAAATATTTATTTATTTTATGTATTTCAATATTATATTTATACTAAGTTCATAAATTAATGTTGTACATAATAATTAAAGCTAGAAAACTCTCCTTACATGTGACAATATTCATTTCCTAGAGTTGAACTCAAAAAATTACTACACCTCATGTCGTAGCGCGTCTTGACCTATTGCGTAGCGTGAAGACCACGCCTCAAGCTTTAGCGCGCCTTAAGGCGGGCTATAGACTTATATATTTAATTTTTATTTATTGTATTAATTACACTACATTTAATTATCATACTTTAATTCTATTGGTTATTCAATAGGGGAGAGTTAAAATAAAAAAAATTTATGGTGAGAAGGATAAGAAGTATTTTTAGCCACTAATTTAATATATATATATATATATATATATATATATATATATACATATATATATATATATATATATATATATATATATATATATATATATATATATATATATATATATATATATATATATATATATATATATATATATATATATATATATATATATATATATATATATATATATATATATATATATATATATATATATATATATATATATATATATATATATATATATATATATATATATATTAGTTCAAATGAGATCAAACTTAAACTTATAAAAATAAGAACCATTAACCAATCAATAAGATTAGAGCAAATAACAATTAATTTAGAACACAATAAAGAAAATAAAATTAATGTAATTAATTCACATATGCTTAAAAAGGTATATTAGACATTTGTATATTAATTAACCTTAAATTGTCATTTCCACTGCACATCGTCTCTCTTTTCCTAAAAAAAAAAGACAGATCCAAAATCAAAGCCATCATATTTGACTTTCTAATTTACAATTTATTTATTTCATTCTCATCACCATGAAAAAAAATTAAAACCACCGTATGGTGGCATTGATTCTCAATTTATCAAAGAAAATGGTTTACTTTAACAGGTTCGCCACTTTAAAACTGAGTCGATTGTTTGCTTATACGCAGCCGAAATTTGCATCAACAACCCTTTCGATAGGTGGTTATTTGTTTCGGTCAGGTAGGTGTTTAGATCCACTGTAACAAAGGAGATACCAAGTAATATGTTTCGATCATGTTAAAAATATTGGACCTAATCAGATACCAATTCATAAGTAGAGGGACTTATTGCGTTAACTTTGAATGTTTCAGGGTTACTTTGGACAAGCATTGAAAGATGCTGATGAGGTGGAGGGCTTAAGCTGGCGAATGTGAAACTTGGAAGACTTGGATGTATATTGAGACTAACGTCTCTTGGAAGCTTTGACCGTTTGGTCTCTTGGGAATATAATGGGACGCTCCCATTTCTTGTCACTTATCTGGGTTTCTTTGTGTGTGTGTTTTTGATCTAAATACTCTCTCTCAATCATGTAACCCAGATCATGTTTATTTATTTTTTATTCTTGTTCTTGTAAGACTATTATCATTTAGATAATAGAGTCACACCAGTGTAGCTGTGGTGACTTTTTAATCTTTTGATTCGAACTTGTTTTTATTAATTGAAGTGTTTGATTCAGTGTTCAAATCTTCTACTTTGCCCTTATCTATTATTTCTTCATGGTATCAGAGCCATGGTTCTCTGAAATCGTTGGAAATATTTTAGGGTTTCAAAATATTTTTGGGGGTTTTTAAAATTGAAATGTTTTTTTGGATAGATCTGCTATTGAGATAGTCAGATTTAAAAAGATTTTGCTCTCATTGTTTTTTATTCATCCTAAAATCGATTTTTTAATTTTAGGGTTTCAAAATATTTGGGGGTTTTTTTATATTATATATGTTTTAACTTTGTTCCTGGTGCAGGGACGTTATATATTAGATCTATTTCATAGATCTGTCGGTGGTTGCACTTTTCCCTAATTTTTCTTAAATTAGGGTTTGGTGAGGAGGTTCTGTTTCCTCTAGACTAAGTGAATCTAGAAGAAACAGATCGATTGTGCTTTTGGTTTATGCATGGTAACACCTCTGCTCTCTCTTCTTATTTGATTATTTGGTTACTTGCTAATTTATTTGTTCATACTTGTTCTTTGGGTGTTATCTATGTTTATACTCTCTCATATTTTGATTCTCTCCTTTTTGCTGATCTTGCTCTTGATTGTTGGGGTATTTTGTTTATTTGGACCCTTAATCACTGTCTTGCCCTTGACCTGCCACCCTTGAGTGGTTTGGAAGCCTGGGAACTTTGTTGACTTTGATTAAGTTCATTTTTTTGGGTGTTTAGTTTCTGTGGTTCTTCACTATGACTAGTGTTCATGGTGACACAGACACTGAACAACAAGATGACCAGATTGGGGAAGAATCTGTTGTCACCTTGATAAGTAAGCTTGATATTAGTGACCCTTTGCATCTTCACCCAAATGACTCTGCCACATTGACTGTGATTTCTATTAAACTTAAAGGAACTGAGAATTATCAAATCTGGTCTAATGCTATGCTTTTGGCATTGGAAGGAAAAAATAAATCTGGTTTCATAAATGGATCTTGTAAAAGATCCCTAACTAATGATGTGTTAGGAAGACAATGGGACAGAGTCAATGCTGTTGTGTTAGGATGGATTCTTAATTCTATTTATGATGAATTGTTTCTTGGTCAAATTTTTTCTAAGAAAGCTGAGCATGTTTGAAATGATTTGAAAGAAACCTATCATAAGGTTGATGGGTCTGTGATATTTAACTTGCATCATAAGATAAACACTTTGAAACAAAATGGCTCAAATTTGTCTGATTATTATCATACCTTGAATGCTTTGTAGAAACAATATGATGCTATGGTTGAGCTTCCTAATTGTGTGTGTTCTGCTACTAGTGAATTTAAGAACCATAATAGTCTGTTGAAATTAATGCAATTCTTAATGGGTCTTGATGACTCTTACATGACTATTAGAAGTTCTATTCTTTCTAGGGAGTCTTTACCTGATGTCAAAGGGGCTTATGCTATTATCTCTAGTGAGGAGTCTCACAGAGTTGCCTCTGGCAATGTGTCTAGTTCCTCCCAAAGGAATCATACATCTACCTTCTTTGCTAATGGGCCCACCAGAAATGTGGTTCAAAGAAATCAGAGTAATAACTCTGGTGGCTTTAGACCTAACTTCAATGCTACCCCCAACTACAATAGTAACCCTAGACCTAATGTGCCCAATGGGAATACCTATAGGCCCAATGGGAACACCTACAGACCTAATGTGAATTCTGAAGTGATTTGTGAAAATTGTGGGTACAATGAGCATACTATTGATATATGTTTTAGACTCATTGGGTACCCTGCTGATTTTGGAAAAAAGAGACCTGGCCAAAACTCTAAAGGAAAAAATGTTTCTAACAATTCTGTGGGGACTAATCCCAACTCTGTTTTTTCTGATGAACAACTTTCTGCTTTACTCTCTCTTATCAAAGAGAACAATGGGAGTGAGAAGGGTGTGCAAGACAATATGGCAGGTACTTACCTTAATTCCAGTAAAGCCTTCAATGATAACTTTAGTAACTTTTTTTGTTCTAATATTCATTCTAAAGTTACTCAACATGGGAAAGTGGTTGACTCTAGGGCTAACCAACATATGACTAATGAGGAAAAAGAACTGGACAATGTGTTTGATACTTCTCACTTAAAAAATAAAGTCAGTCATCCTAATGGGACTGAAGCTTTCATATCTAAGATTGGAAATCTGAAACTGGGAAATGGTCTTGTCTTGTTTGAAGTGTTGGTTATTCCTGAGTATTGTGTTACTTTAATATCTGTGCATAAGTTAGCCAAGGATAACAAGATATTTGTGGTTTTTGATGAAATGCCTTTTTTTGAATCAGGATTTGAATCTGAAAAACATTCTAGGGATTGGTAATCAATGTGGTGGTTTATACTACTTAGATACTAAAGGTATTAAGTGTAATGCTAGTCAAACTGTCCCTGTTTGTTCTCTATCTTATTATGATTGGCATTGTAGACTTGGCCATCCTGATGACCCTGCTTTAGATATCTTAAAATCCAATTTGAAACTTGATAAACATGATAAGTATGACTATTGTGAAGTTTTTCAAAGGGCTAAGCAGTCCAGAAAGCCCTTTCCTTTAAGTGACCATAATACCAAGTGTTTGGGGGATATTGTTCACCTTGATTTATGGGGTCCTTATAAGGTGACTAGTCATACTGGCCATAGATACTTTCTGACCATTGTTGATGACTTTACTAGAGCTGTTTGGGTATATCTCATTAAGTCTAAAGATGAAGTTGTCACTTTTATTGATGTGTTTTATAAAATGATTAAAAATCAGTTTAAAAGAAACATTAAGATCTTTAGAAGTGATAATGGTACTGAATTTGTTAACCAAACTTTCAATAAGTTTTGTAATAACAATGGCATACTTCATCAAACTTCATGTGCCTATACCCCACAGCAAAATGGGGTGGCTGAAAGGAAACATAGACACCTGTTAAATGTGGCTAGGTGTCTTATGTTTCAGGGGGAATTCCTTTAAAATTTTGGTCTGAATGCATTCTAACTGCTACCTTTCTTATTAACAGATTACCCTCTACTGTGTTAAATGGAAAGTCCCCCTATGAAATGATTTACAATACTTGTCCTAATCTCTCTCTTATCAGAATGTTTGGCCGTTTATGCTTTGCTACTATCTTGAATAGTCATGATAAATTGTCTAATAGGTCTGAAAAATGTGTTATGATGGGTTACTCTAATTCTCAGAAGGGTTACAGGCTTTTTAGTCTTGATAGGAATCAGTTTTTTGTCTCTAGAGATGTGAGTTTTTTTGAGTCTATTTTTCCTTTTAAAGATTCTGTCTCAAAAGACAAGCATAATGAGTCTAATGTCCTTAGTCTTGGTCAAGATAAAAATTTGTTAAACTTCTTTGATTTAGATAACCCTGAGCTACCTAATGATGATGAGAGAGTAACATGTAGTCATAATAGTGACCATGAGTCACAAAGTGAGGGTAGCCACTCTCCCAACCTTGGGAACAATGTGGACACTGTTGATTCTCCAATTTTTGGAGATGATGCTCATAACAGTGAGGATATTGAAGCTAGGTTGGGAGAGGAGGCTGCAACACTTGATGAAAATAATGAGTCTGAAGGTCACTTGAATCAAAATCCAAGTGCTTCTACTCAGGGTGTTAGAAGGTCTACCAGACCTTCTGTTTTTCCAAAAAACTATAATGATTTTGTTGTTAATTCCAAGGTTAAATATGGTCTTGAAAAATTTGTAGGGTATTCTAACTTAATCATGAAAACTTCTGTTTTGTCACCCAACTTAACAAAAACAGTGAGCCAAAGAGATTTTTTGAAGCTTCTCAAAATCCTGATTGGGTCAATGCTATGAACACTGAACTTGCAACCCTTCTTGAGAATGATACTTGGGACATTGTTGAATTACCAAAAGGTAGAAAGGCCTTAGGTAGTAAATGGGTATGGAAACTTAAGTTTAAATCTAGTGGTGAAATTGAGAGATACAAGGCTAGGGTTGTTTCCTAAGGCTTTGGTCAAAAAGAAGGAATTGACTTTGATGAAACTTTTGCTCCTGTTGTTAAGATGGTTAATGTTAGATGCTTACTTAACATTGCTATTGTGCATTCTTGGCCTGTTTTCCAACTTGATATTAATAATGCTTTTCTTTATGGTGACCTTGATGAGACTGTTTACATGAAATCACCTCAAGGCTATCTTGCTGGTGGTGATAACATGGTCTGTAGACTAAAAAAGTCATTGTATGGGCTTAAACAAGCTCCTAGACAATGGAATGCTAAGTTTACAGCTGTGTTAAGTGAAAATGGTTTTGTTCAAAGTAAATCTGACTATTCTTTGTACACTAAGTCCATTGGTAACATTTTTCTTGCCTTGCTTGTGTATGTTGATGATATCATTGTTACTGGGAACAATGTTGGTGAGATTGAAAAATTTAAGAAGTTTCTGAAAACTAAGTTTATGATTAAGGACTTAGGCAAGTTGAAATATTTCTTGGGTATTGAGGTTATTGATACTAATTGTGGCAGTTGCTTAAATCAAAGGAAGTATGTTTTGGACCTTCTTTCTGAGTATGGTATGTTGGCTTGCAAATCTGCTAGCACTCCTTTGGTTACTAAACTTGTTGTTTCTAATGAGGCAACCATTGATGACCCTTTACTTGATAATATTGTTGATTTTCAGAAACTGATGGGTAAGCTTATTTACTTAACCAATACCAGGCCTGACATATCTTATGCAGTTCACTGCCTGAGTCAATTCATGCCCTCTCCTTTGAGATCTCATCTCAAAACAGCCTTCAAGATATTAATATATCTTAAAGGTTCTCCAGGTTTGGGCATTCACATTAAGAAGACTTCTAGTATGTTTTTAAATGCTTATTCTGATGCTGATTGGGCTAAGTGTGTTGTTACTAGGAAATCTGTTACTGGCTATTGTGTTTTTGTTAATAACAATCTTGTTTCTTGGAAGAGTAAAAAGCAAAACACTCTCTCCAAATCCTCTACTAAAGCAGAGTATAGAGCTCTTGCTTCAGTCACCAGTGAAGTCATTTGGATTTTAAAGATTTTGAAAGACTTAAAATGTGAAAATCTTTTACTTGTTACCTTGTACTGTGACAGTAACTCAGCTATTAAGATAGCTGCTAATCCAGTATTCCATGAAAGAACCAAGCACTTAGAAATTGACTTACATTTTGTGAGGGAAAAAATTCTGAGTGGTGTTGTTAAAACTTGTAAGGTGGATTCTGCTAATCAAATAGCAGATATCCTCACAAAGGGTCTGTATACATTACAACACAATGCTCTTGTTAAAAAACTTGGCATGTGTAATTTGTATTGGGTATCTGATTAAGGGGGGATGTTAAAAATATTGGACCTAATCAGATACCAATTCATAAGTAGAGGGACTTATTGTGTTAACTTTGAATGTTTCAGGGTTACTTTGGACAAGCATTGAAAGATGCTGATGAGGTGGAGGGCTTAAGCTGGCGAATGTGAAACTTGGAAGACTTGGATGTATATTGAGACTAACGTCTCTTGGAAGCTTTGACCGTTTGGTCTCTTGGGAATATAATGGGACGCTCCCATTTCTTGTCACTTATCTGGGTTTCTTTGTGTGTGTGTTTTTGATCTAAATACTCTCTCTCAATCATGTAACCCAGATCATGTTTATTTAGTTTTTGTTCTTGTTCTTGTAAGACTATTATCATTTAGATAATAGAGTCACACCAGTGCAGCTGTGGTGACTGTTTAATCTTTTGATTCGAACTTGTTTTTATTAATTGAAGTGTCTGATTCAGTGTTCAAATCTTCTACTTTGCCCTTATCTATTATTTCTTCAGATCAAGTAGTCATTTAAGATATGTCTCGATCTGTTCCAAACTATTCTGTTTAATAGATTCAATTGGTTACATTTAGTTATAAAAAAAACTATCAGGTACACGCGCGATGCGGCGGCGGGTATCCTGTGACTAAATTTTCTTGAGAGTGAATGTTATTCAGTTATTCGTCTTTCATAGCAGTAATTTATGGATGACGATAGTTTTCACCTAAAAACATGTCTCAGAAACGTAATTTTGATATGGGGATATTATTACTTGTGACGTATATGTAATATGTGTAACTTTATTTTCGGAACTCAATTAAGCGCGAGAATTGACATAACCTCTTTTGAAAATTTGAATGAAAAGATCCACCTAAAAAGTGGTTTGTACATATGATTCTAAGGAAAAAGATGATAGAGGAGATTTGTACGATTTGTTGTTTTGCTTGTAAATTGTGGTGATGGGGTGTTTTAATTGTATTATTAATTATGTTTTAATTAAGTATGATTAAATGTTTTGTATATATTAAATATATAAAGTTGTACATATGCATTAAAATCTTGTATTACTTAAATTTAATTTTCTTGGCTGCATTAATATGTTGTACTACTTAATTTTTTGATATTAAATGGAGAGAGAGAGAGTCTAATATCTTTATAAGATACTAGCACGGTACCCGCGCGATGCGGCGGCGGGTACCCTGTGACTAAATTTTCTTGAGAGTGAATGTTATTCGGTTATTCGTCTTTCATAACAACATTTATGGATGACGATAGTTTTCACCTAAAAACATGTCTAAAAAACGTAATTTTGATATAGGGATATTATTACTTGTGGCGTATATGTAATATGTGTAACTTTATTTTCGGAACTCAATTAAGCGCGAGATTTGACATAACCTCTTTTGAACATTTGAATGAGAAGATCAACCTAAAAGTGGTTTGTACATATGATTGCAAGGAAAAAGAGAGAAAAATATTATAGAGGAGATTTGTACGATGTGTTGTTTTGCTTGTAAATTGTGGTGATGAGCTGTTTTAATTGTATTATTAATTATATTTTGATTAAGTATGATTAAATGCTTTGTATATAATAGAGATATAAAGTTATACATATGCATTAAAATCTTGTATTACTTAAATTTAGTTTTCTTGGCAACATTAATATGTTGTACATTATGTTGTATTTGTTGTATTACTTAATTTTTTGATATTAAATGAAGAGAGAAGGTCTAATCTCTTTTATAAGATAGTATTATGATGATATCATATTTAATAAATTCATGCAACAGTGTATTATAATTATGTACAGTAATAGAAAAAGACTTCGGTTACTATATACACTGGTTTTATGCAATATATTTATGTAAATAGTTCATGATTATTGGTTTCTAGTATTTATTGATTTTAATCTTATTGTGAGCGTGTAAGCTTAGCATTATTATTAGAGCATCTCCAACGTAGTAAACTCTTTCAAGCTTTTACATTTAATGCATTAAATATAAATTAATTAAACAAAAGCTTTTTACCTTCGGATCAAAAGTTTTTTAGTTGGGTTTACAAAAGGTTTATAGAAAGACTTTGCATATGCAAAATCTTTCTATAAACCTTTTGTAACCCAACCAAAAAGCTTTTTGGTCTAATGATACAAAGCACTTCTAAAAACTTTTTAGAATAGTAAAAAAATTTATATAGCTTTTCTCCATTAGAGATGCTTTTAGTGTATAATTTATAGATGATATAACTAATACTTTTTTAATCTTATTTTTCAAGATGTGACAGTTCTAGTTTTTTTAGATAAGCTTAACGTAATGTAGCTAATATTATCGACATGACCTGTTACGTCGCATTATTTATTGTGAGATGATGTATCGGTTATCTTTGAGATGATGTATCGGTTATCTTTGAGATGACATGGGACATCAATTATTTTTGAGATAACGTACCACACGTATCAATCAGTTATCTTTGAGATGATGTATCATGGAACATCAAATATTTTTTAGATAACGTACCACACGTATCAATTAGTTATCTTTGAGATGACGTACCATGGGACATCAATTATTTTCGAGATAACGTACCACATGTATCAGCTATTTTCGAGATGACGTACCACGACGCATAAGTTATTTTTAAGATGATGTATCACGACGTCTCAATTATTTTCGAGATGACGTATCACGATGTATCAATTATTTTTAAGAATACATACCACGACTGTCACACCCCCAAATTCACTGCAGCGGAAGACTTGCTTTGGGGACTTGTGACTTCATGAGTAATCGAGAGCTTGATCCGAGAACGACCTCTACATGCCAAAAACCATAAAGTAGACTCCAAATAATCCACATAGTCAAGTACCTGAAATACATGCTTAAAAATGTCAACATAAAGTTGGTGAGTTCATAAGTTTTGTTTTAAGGTGTTTATGAAAAAAAATTAGAGTTTATATCAACCACTGCACCTTGCAGTAAAATTATAAGAGTTTAAAAATTATAGTTTCTTAGTAAAATGCGTTTCTTGATGAAAACAGACTTAGTTAATAATAACGGGTTTATGATAAAACAGTATTAAATAATAGTAAAGACAAAGTTTACGGATAAAACAAGAGTTTATTTGTATAAGCAGAGTTTACTGATAATAATAGGTGTTCTCGTTAATAATTGAATTCCCTGATCATAAAATATATTCAAGTTCATAAGTAAGATTCTTTATAATAAAAGAAGTGTTTGATGAACCACAAGATTTTTTCCAAACATTGGTGACAATATAACAAATACAAAGTCACCATAAAAAGCACTTATTATTGTCTAAGCTCATGACACCGAAGCGTTAACAACACCGGTAGTATAATCATATAATGCAGCCCCTACGGATGCCTAACCCACGACATCCATCCATACACTCAAATGAAACTGTACCCGCTTGTCCTCTGTTGAACCAAGCCGGACAGGGGCGTCAACCCCGATAGATCTATCCATAACATTCGCGCTTTCGACCGGTCATCCGATCTGAAATTAACGATTCATGATAATGGGCCAAAGTAATTGGGTTAAAGCGGGACTTAGACCAATACATAAACGAGTATATGCACTTGTGTTCATTCTTGCAACCATTGTCTCTACCCGAGAACCAGTGAAAAGCAGTTAAAGTTTTGGGCTAAGGAACTCATAATAGAAATTATAGTATCAACATTCACAAGTATAACAATTAAAGGAGTTGACTACTCAGCACGTAACGATTAAACCAGTTTAAATATAGTTTATGACCAACAAAGTAAGCTTAAAATTATCTTATGACAATCAAGACGTTTATAAACAGATAAACAGTTATTGACAACCAAACAAGTTTATAAGTAGTTTCTGACCAAGCATGTACCTCCCCCAAAGAGCAATTATAAAACATTTATAATTCGATTTAAAACAAGAAAATGTGGGGTATGAACTCACCTCGACGATGTAGAGCAAACGCTAGTGATGCTATTAATACGCTCCGCACAAATGAGAATCGATATGGCCTGGTCATGGTGTTGTGGTTTACTAATCGGCTAAATCCAATAACTTAAAAAAAAGTGTATTTGAGTCCTCGACAGATATGTACATCAACGTTACCCGTTGATAATATATTTTAGTTACAAGTTATAATAGTTCGGTGGTTGGTTAAATAAAGTGAATAAATTAGGCACACACACACCAAATACGTAGTGTATTCCCTACACATTACGTAAACCGAAGATTAAAATATTCTTATGTTGAACTATATAATATAGACAACAATCTTACAAAATAAACTAATGTATATATTTATTTTACAGTTATTATATAAAGATCGTGATAAAAATAATTAGACAACATAGTTCGACACCTTATAAGGAAATCATCACTTAATTAATAATTCTCACTTTTAAGTAAAAGTATAACTTTGTTCGGTTTATCAATACAAAAGAAATCCACTTATTTTATCGGTTTATAAATATAATAAATTTATCGGTTTACAAATCTACTAGTACTTATTTATTTTGTTGGTTTATAAATATAATGAATTTATCGGTTTACAAATCTACTAGTACTTATTTGTTTTGTTGGTTTATAAATATAATGATATTTATTTGTTTTATCGGTTTACATATATAATAGTAGTTTGTAGCAAACATATACCCAACTAGACTATTTAATTACCATAATTAAATAGAACCAAAAACAACCTATGTGTTATAAATTATAAGTCAAGTGCCCGATGTGAGCTATTAAAACACATATTTAAGCGTATAGTCATTTTTATAGTTCTCGTGATAACGATAATATTCGACATATCTATTTAACCATTTTTATATATTTATATATGTATACCACCGTTTAATCCATTATAATTAATTATAAAATTATATACGTTATTAGCCGATTTCTAAACCACAACAAACCACGAGCTAAAATCGCGCCCGGCACTTCTAAACCTTTGAAGTATCGCGTCCGAGCACTCCCGAAACTAATAATCAGCAAACCCGAACGCCCCTTTAAACTTTCTGAGATCCCAAACGCACCCTTATGGGCTGCTGCTAACCCAAACAGCCTCTTAACACGCGCTGTCAATCCCAACACACCCTTACTGCAGCTGGTAATCCCAAACGCACCCTTACTACTTAACAGCAGTCCTAAACGCACCCATACTGCTGTTAACAGCAGATCAAAACAGCCTGCTGCGTTTTTCTGCTAGTCCAACAAATCCTATGTCGTCTCACGCGCAACCAAACACGCCCTTATGTCGTCTCTGCCACCCAAACGAACCTACTAGTGGTTTTACTGCTGAATCCAAACACGCCCCTTGTGGTGTTTCTACTGCACCGAAATGAACCCTTGTGTTATAACTAGAAACAAACGCCCCTAGTGGTGTTTTTAATCCCAACCCGGCGCACCTTTTGGAGGTGTTTTCTGCTAACCAAGCAAACACACAGTTGGTGCTGCTGTAAACCTACACACCCTCATGGTGTTGTTGCTGTAGACAAACACCTTAGGCTGACCTAAACACCCTCACCTGGTCTATCTTCCGAAACAATCACCTCCTTACCGATCTATAACAATATAACAAACACCCTTTTGGCTGCATTTAAATCCGAAACAAACACACCACAATAGTGGGTGACTGTCGGTGGTGGTTGCAACCCGAACGCACCCCAATGGTGGCGTCTTCTGTTGGTCAAATGGAGACAGCTGGTATGCCACGATGGTGAACAAGACCAGTAATGGCATCGTGATGGTGATAGAGATGGATGGACATGGTGGCTAACACAGCTCCGACGGATCTGATTAATCTAATAGTGCGCCGAGGGTGAAGGCGTGGTGGTGGTAACGGTAGTTCTAAAAAGTAGTGGGTGGCGATTTGTGATTATCAAAGGTTGCGGCTGGTGTGTGGTCACAAGAGTGTTGGTGGATCTATGATAACAGAAATCAGTGGTGATGAGGTTGTGTTTCGTTGGTGATGGGATGAGGGTTATATAGATCTATTGATCAAATGATGAAGATAGTGGTTTAGGTAGTGGTCGGACACACCGCACGGCGGTGGTATTTTAGATGGTGGCAGCGGGAGATGGTGGTTTGGTGATGATAAGTGATGGATTTGAATGGTACGTAACATGTATCTATTCGATCTATACATTCTAAGTGGCGGCGGCGGCAGATTCTGGTGGCCGGAATTACTCGCCGGAAAAAGTGTAGGCGCCGGAAATGGCTAGGGTTATGTGTGTGTTTGTCTAGGGTTAGAGTTTGAGGGGAAAATGAAATAAAACCCTAATTTTTGCTTATTTATACTAATAAACTTTTGATAAAACAAAATGAAAGGTTTTTAATAATACAAGGATTGAAATGTAATTTTTCTTATAACTTTTGTTAATACATGATTCGGGACTCGTTTATAAAAGTAAAAATTTGATTCATTCAACGAATGTTGCGCCGTTCATTTCAAAATTACTTTTCCATCAAAGTAGAGTATTTACTCGACTAATTTTCACAATTGTCTACATTTTTATTTAAAACCGTTATTGTTTATCGTTTAACTCAAATAGTTGCGTTCATGGAAAAATAAAATTCCACTTGAATGTTCTCGTTTCCAACGTACGTTATTAAAACCAAAATAAAAATGTTAGATGATTCAATAAATATTTTTAGCAAATATTTCTGAGTAATTAAATATAAATTTAATTTATATCGCGTCAGTTTTTAGATTTTGCGCAGTATTTTACAATATGTAAAATAAACTCTCATTTTTAATTAAAATAACTTTGATATCTCTCGAAAACGAATTTCGATTATTAAATAATATAAATTTTTATTATTTAAGGTCTAGAAAATTCCCGGTTGTCACAACGACGCATCAGTTATTTCGAGATGACATATCACGCCGCATCAACTTTTTTCGAGATAACATATCAGGACGCATCATTATTTATCGAGATGACATACCGTGACGCATCAACTGTTTTCGAGATAATGTACCACCATGTATATGTTTATTAATTTGGTTATATCAGTTTTGAAATGGATATTTGTAAGACTTCTATCCTTTTTACTTTTTTTTGGGAAGAATTAGAATTTAATAATTGAACATTTATATATTATTTGGATTTGTCTTTATAAGAATGTATCTGCTTAAGCTATTTTTTTATATATCATTATTAATTTTTTTTATTCTAATCGTATCTATTGGTGTATGTATCAATAGTTTGGTATATTTATAATTCAAATGATTTAATAAAAAATAATGAAAGAATATGCATTAAAAAATTTGTGTAAGCAAAAAATTAAGAGAAAAACATTTAAGTTGTTGACGAGATTTTAATTTAATTATCCAAAGTACCCTTCTCTATATATACGTAGTATATATTAAGCATACAATTATTAATTAATTATGAATCTCATCAACAAAACAATTAATAGATCTAGTAGTTATAATTAATTCTTACTTTTAAAAATTTAAATTTGTTCTCACGTTAACCCCTCTCTCTCTTTATTTATATATATATATATATATATATATATATATATATATATATATATATATATATATATATATATATATATATATATATATATATATATATATATATATATATATATATATATATATATATATATATATATATATATATATATATATATATATATATATATATATATATATATATATATATATATATATATATATATATATATATATATATATATATATATATATATATATATATATATATATATATATATATATATATATATATATATGTATATATTATATATAAATATACATAAACATGTGTACTCATCTTAAATTATTCGACATAAACACTTTTTTTAGAATAAAGAATATACGTTTTCAAGTTACATCACTCATCCGAAAAGTTTCTATTTTTGAAAAGTTTATATTTTAAGAAAGTTTCTATATTAGGAAAGTTTCGGATTCTGAAAAGCTTAGAAATTTAAGATGTTAATGTAGACTGATAAAAATGTACCCTTTTCGACGAAGTTATTTCACCATTGGTTTTATCCAAACATTTGAGTTCATAAGTTCATGTTCATTATAAGTATATGTATGATTCGGACTAAAAATTCTATCTTTAGACATTTTTAAACGTACCCAACTTTTGTTATTTGTAAATTACCATTCGTTAATGTTTCACGAGTTTAAACGAACTTGAAACGCCTCAAAACCATATTTTTAAATTCTATCAGGTTTGACTTTTTACCTTAAAAGCGCATGTTTGACTTTTAAGTTTTGACCCATCTATACTAGATTTCGGACCTGGTTATCTACATGGAAAAGGTAAAACGACATTTTAAACATATTATTAGTTTTGCTCAAAACTTGAAATGGACCAGAAAATGACAATTTTGCCCTTCCAATTCTGCATCAGAAATAAATTTCATTATGTGTAGGAAATTAATTTTTAAATTTTACAAAATTCAAATGAGCATAACTTGCTCTTTTATAAGAGTTAAGACTCGGTTTTTATATCAAACGACCACAAAGACGAGTCCTACGACTAAAAACCTTAAAACCTTTTAATTTGGTCGAAACTTATACCAAAAAACTAGACAATAACTATGTAACTTTTACCCCTTTCAAAATTTACCGACAATAAAGACACATAATCAAAATATATGTGCACACGACATACTTTATAATACAAATGTTTTCACTCATTTTACCATGTATGTACATAAAAAGATCAGTCTAATTCCAAAAATCCTTATTAGAGCCTACATAGGAAAATAATTACTTGATAAATTTTATGAATTTTTGTCGGTTTATGTAGTTTTTGGTTGACATCGAAAAAAATATAAAAAACGGTTATTATATGAACCAAAGATTAATTTCTAGGTTCCTATATGCATGAATAATTCATTGGAATTTTTATAAAAATATTGAACAAGTGAAATCATTATATATAAAAATTATTTGTTACCATTTGTCTAAAATATGGTCGGCTGGAACATGCTAAATGTTTCTACCGTTTACCCAGCTTAGACACCTCTAAAAACCATGAAAAAAATTCAGGAATTCATTTACATTATGCTTTAACCCGCATTTTAATTTCATTGAAAAATACCAATTTTAGACCCGCTTGCACATCACATTACTAATGTTGAAATTATGGACAGTTTTACAACTCATTTGGTAAAAGTACTTTGACACACTTAAATATTTTGGGATTTCATTCCGACACTTTTGTTGGAAAGTAGACTCATTATACTTAGTCTTAGGCTTTTAAAACTCATTAAAATCTTTAAATATGGCCGATTTATAGCCTTTATAAGATGACCCAAATTTCTGCGCATAAAACCAATTGCAGAAATTTATCTTATGGAATACAAAACATAAAATCGTGATATCTCCTTCGATTTTAAGAGTTACGGGTCGAATTTTATGTCCAAACGACCGTCTCAACCAGTACTAACATATTTTTAAGTCTAAAGTTTAGAAAAATCATTTCTCGACACCCTTAAATTAACTTTAACTTTTCTGCAGAAATTATATCTTTCGACACACTTTAAAATTTAATGAAACTTCATTAAAATCTTAAATATCCCGCAATCCTATTCCCCATAATCTAATATATTTTATCAAAGCTTTCTAACGAATCGTAATTTATATACACACATGACTTGTGAATTCCACAACGACGAAAAATGAATTATATAAATGATCATATAAGTTAAAATATAGCATAATAAATAAATAAAAGAATGCTTCAAGGTAATCCACGCAAAACCAGGGAATCAAATGGTGCATGACGTCCATGACTTAGAATTTCAAATGCAAGGTAGACAAATCTCCTTGGCGGCATGATTCTCAAAAAACACAAAATATACCGATGAAAAATGAAACATTAATTAGACGCGCTCCTAGATAAAAGTATGTAAGGTCATAACAATTTATAATCATTGCAACAAGATCAAATTCACAAGAACAAGAATTCAAGAAATAAAGTAAAGGCAGATGTAATCACAATGATACCCAAATAATAATTCATTAAGCACATGCTTTCTAATACATACCAAGTTAAGAAGATTTTGGTTACAAGGGCGTATATAAAAAAGAAAAAAATTACATCTAAGATATTAGTAGCACTAAATGTCACAATAGTCTAGTGGAAATGTGCAAAAGATACATCATGGAAATTACATAAACATAAGTACATAAAAGAAATCTACTGGGAGCCACTCGGTGGTCCCGGAGGCGACGAATTCATTTACATTAGGAAAAGAAATATCTATACAATAAGCACAAATGATTTAGAAAGTGATAGTAATTATCGTCATGAGGTAATCTAATATTTCAAAATGTAATTAAGAAATGAAATACTAGAATGATAATTACAAGTAAATAATAAGGATTAGAGAGTTACCTGCGCAAATATCGAACAGTGACGACAGATTTTGTGTTTGACACTAAGAAACATGAAATATATGAGCTTTCGGTTATAGAATAAGTTTTGAAAACGACCCAGATCCTTATAAACATTAGCTCTACTACGAATCTATAACACCCCCAAAATCGGACAAGGAACAAACAGACAGCATGGGGGTGCCACGTCATAGTACAAGAATCAATGGTATATAAGTGACATAAAAATGACACGATTAAAATATTTACATTACATCATACAACAATAGAGTTTTAAACAAACGATCCTAGAGTTTTAAACAAGTTTAAAAATACTACTACTACATGTTTTTATAACATTTAGTTACTAGAATACTGGATAATTTCAACAGCTTTTAACAACACACAACGAAAATATGCTTAAAATGCCACAAAATCTTCCAAAGCTGCCAGACATCCTGCGGGCTCCCATCCAAGAAAACTATGCATTATTACCCGAGATTAAAACATGTAAAACGTCAACATAAAGTTGAGTGAAATTCATAGTTTTAGTAGTAATAGGTGTGGAACACAAGTATTTAGTAGTAAAACAAGTAATGGGGGGATGACTATGTACATTATGCATAGCCAGTAACAGTTATTATTGCTTTAAGCTCATGACACCGATGCATTAACGGTCAAGTATGCCACTAGTGAGTATTCAACCAAAAAGACCCGAAGTATTAATTCAAATGACAAATGTGTCAATAGTTAAATAACCATACTATGACACGGGGATTGTCAGTCTAAATGGATCTACCCACAACATTCACGATTGCAAATGGAAAATAATTAACGATTCATGATATAATGAGAGGGTACTTTAAGGCTGTTGGTACTAAAAGCAATAATAATTAAGTAATCATCTGGAAAGCATACCATCTGAAAAGCATACAGTTTTCAAAGGTTGTGTTCCAACATGTAATATGACCCCGCGATTTGAACAAAGTATAAGTAGTAAAAAGGGGCTATGAACTCACCTTAGTAGAAGAGTGACGGATATGAGAAACCGAGTTGTAGACGATAATGAGAAATACTCCAAGGACTAACCGTGACCTACAAGAGAGATCACGGCCTTAGGTATCCGTTTTATAGAAATATAAAACAATTGTTCAAAATTATTTATAAAATGTAATGCGTATACAAATTTCACAAGCACCCGAATGGTTTGCACATAAAAACGCCATAAATTTACATAATTGTAGGTGTAAAAACCCATTTTCCGGTAAGGTTGTCTTGCAGAGGGTGTATCTAATCCAACAACCATGTGTTTTTCACCCTTGTAAAGAGCATAAAATCTAGTTTCCAAAACCTTAAACCAAACAATCTGAAGGTTTACTGAACTTTCTAAATGACCAACTTACTAACAGCTTACTCATCTAGAATTTTAGTGCAAACTACACTTGTCTCACTACGCTGAAAAGGTACTACTAACCCGTAAGGCTTAAGATAATGGGTGTTCCACCCCTGGAAAGCCTCATATTTACCTTTTCCAAATTGGCAAACCAAGTGTTCATAGCCATTTTCAGTCATTGGGAAAACTAGTTTCATTGAACGGTTACAAATCAAAGTTTTAGTTTAAAAGTTTACATTTACCGTTTTGATTATAAAATAATTTTCGTAAAGGCTACAGACATGAGGTCAGTGGCAAAACTTAAGTTATAATGTCTTGTAACTCCCCAAGGAAAAACATAGGGGTTAAATGGGTCATAACCTGTAGAAAAACATCAAACATATATGCTAGTTCAGAATGGGTTCTCGACCATAAATCGGCCATAACTCCTTCATCCGGAGAAGTTGATCGCCCATCCAACTCGCCACTAACATCTACAATGGCCATACAATCCATCTAAGTCATAAAAACATGGGCTACAGGGGTTAAAGTGGTAAAAGCTATGGGTTCTAGACCCAATAACCTGCTGTCCAAATTTTACCACTAATTCCAATCATCAAATCAACATCAGTTCTACCCAAAATAGCTAAAAATCTCACAAGGATCATAACACTAATTCATGGCTCTCACAATTATCAAACGCATGCTAACCTCAAACCTAACCATCTACAAAGGTAACAATGCAAGTAATTAACATGATTCATCATTGAACCAAAAACCAAAACATGAACCCTATGTGGGTGCATGTTTGGCCGCGGGTAAGGAGAGAAAAAAAGAGGAAAACTAAATCATTTTCTTACTTGCATTTGTAGTCACAATTATAATCACCTTTCAAGCTTACAACAATGGTAAAACCCAAAATCTTAAATTTTGAAAAATTACTATCATCTCCAAAAATCAATGCATGAAAGGTTTTAAAGATGTGTTTTGATGAGGAATGATATATGAATGTTTGGTGTAGTTTAATTGTAATATAATTGAGATTTTAGTGATGGTGGTATGGTTTTGGTGTTGTTGATCTTCGAACAGAGAAAGAAGAGAGGGAGAGATGAAATATTTTTGGTAAACAAAAATATATTATGTTTGTGTGTGTGTTGTAGCCCGACTCGAAGAAAAAGAAAAAGAGAGGTGGGCTTTTTGGCCCACTACCAAATCTCTTATGCGCATTTAAGCCAAGTAAATATTATTCCTGGGACGACTTAATTCTTAAAACACTAGTCATTTTAACTCGGTGTAATTTATATTATGTATATACGATATTTATAAAAAACATAATATTTTTTAATTCTTAAAGCCGAATTAGATCACCATCGGTTCTCGTTTCATAGAATCGGGTGTAATTATTATTAAACACGTGCGAGGGATTTTAAATTAAAAATCATGATTTAAATAAATATGGAAAAATAAAATAAAATTTTCATAAATCTAAATAAATTATATTAAATGGATAAAAAAATAATTAAAATATTATTTAATTAAAATTTTCGAGAAAGAACATATAACCATTATACTTTAACTAAATATGGAATAATATTCTTAGTATTTGCGTGTGTTAAAGTAAAAGAAAGAGGTAAAATATTATTAAAATCGAAAAGTACGCATAAAAGAAAATAAATTAATTATTGGAAAGTACGAGTTCTCACAACTTTAAATCGTAAACCTAACAAACTCAGTTGAAACGTAATCAAGATGACACTCCTTATGTAAAGCTCCCTAGTAAGGTGAGGCATCAATAATTTATATTTCTTCAAAATGTAGTGGATGATAAGTTATGCAATTTATATAATTATTTTTATATAATTAAATATTATTTTTTAATGTATTTGTATAAGTAATAATATAATATTACATTTTATACCTTAAGTATATTAAAATGACAATTTATACTATTTTAGTATATTCTTTATTATTTAATAAACCCTTAAGTTTAGAAAGTGGAAAAAACAACCCTTAGAGTTTATAAGTTTAGTAAAATTACATTTTCAACCCTAAAGTTTATAAGTTAAGGTTATTTACACTTTTAGCCCAAAAGTTTATAGTTTTAGAAATTATACTTTAAATCCCTTAAGTATATAAAATAATATCCCTTAAGAATCAAACTTTAAAAAATTAATCCTTGTATTTTATAAGTTAGGAAAATGTCATTTTTAGTCCCTATAGTTATATATTTCCTGTTACCCCTCTAGTTCTAAATTATTCATTTAAATCCATAACTTATAAGTTTTATATTTTTGGAATCCGATTCTTAAATATAAATTTTAGCTTTTCAAAATAATAGCTATTAGGATCTTATGACTTATTAAAACAACTTATTACTTATTATTTCTTGTAAAGGACAACTTAGGGTTTTCTAGGACACGTTTTGCGTATAAAATCATTATAAAAGATTTTAACACTATATGGATTATTAAGGTTGATTATTAGGAGCTTACTGAACATACCTGAATTGGAAATTAACTTATATAACAAGGATATGACTTACATAACTTCAAAACCGGATTCTAGCGTTTATTAGAGCTCGTTTTCACTTCTTCTTCCTCGAGGGCTTATAGGAGCTTATCTTGGACTTGCTAATGATCTTAGAAGATTCTTACGATTTCAATGGAGTCTTGTATTCATAATATGGGTATAGATAAGAAGGTTTGGATGAAATGAACGAGGAAGATGGACGTGGATATTTATAAGGAGAAATGAACTTGGAGCTTAAGGGATAGCTTAAGAAGGTGTAAGAAGTATAGAGTGGTGATAATGAAGGACTAGTAATAAGTGTTACAAGCTAGAGCTAGTTCAATGGTGCGGAAGAAAGGTAGGAAGACACGATTTGAAATTAGAGAGACAAGAGCACATGAAGACCTTAGAAAGCTTACAGACAGCTTTATGGATGTCCTAGGGTGTGTGCTTGACTTAGTTTATGGATTTAGAATCTTAGTTTAGGTACTAACCAAATTTAAGAAAGGATTAGGGTTCAAAATCATAGCCGGATTAGGGTTTGTATGCAATTAAGGTTTGATCTTTGTAATTAAGTTTAAAATCAGTGTTTAAGGATGGATTACAGTGTAATTATTGTTTATTATGTTTAAACTTGGTTTAATAGTTTGTACATTTTTAAGTGGTTTAGAGGGAAATACCTAATTTGAATATGTGTGCATAAGAGACTTGTACATCATGCTTAACATGGTTGTATTATCAAATGATGAAATATATCCTAAATGTTGTGCTGTGTTTATTTATACACTTGGTTTTGATAGTTTCGTATGAGGTTTAGGAGAAATAGAGGGAAAAGGGCGATTTCAAATATTATGCTTCAAAGGGTTGTACATTGTGATTAATGGAGCTATACTATACTCTTGGATGGGAAATATATCCAATTATATACTATTGTATCTTATACACTTGCTTTAATAACTTATACATATATTTTATATAGTAATAATTCATGAGATTATGGTTTTAAGGTGTTATTTTATGTAATAGGCTTATTTTATTATAAATATTGTAAATAATATGTTATAGGAATAACATATGTTATAATGTTTGATTTTAGGTTATAACTTTGATATATAATGATGTTTACTTGATTATAATGTTGATATATTTGGTATTGGTGGTTGCGTATGTCTCTTTACTTTCCTATGTAAATCCCATTACATAGTTGGTACTTAAAACAAAACAAAAATTTCTCCATGAAAAATTGCTTAAAATAATAATATACATTGCGAAATATATTGGGTTGTTATAACCTCCACCCTTAGTAGATCCATTGTCACACACGCATCCGCGGTCAATTGATCATATGGTTGCAGATATAACTTGAGGTCTTTTTGGCTTTGTTGATATTCTTGATTTGCTAACTCTTATTCATGACATTCCACCTCCTTCCATTTGTTCCCCTAAAAGGATTTGCGTTAGTCATTCTGCATTTCGATGGCACGTTCGTTTAACAAACCCAACTCTGATACTATCAACCTAGCTAGTGAAACATGGTCAAACTTTATCAAAATTTAACCTCGCGGGATGTGTCGTTGGAGAAACCTTGGTAGGAACTCTCCCCGCTAAAATTTTTCACACTAAGTTTTGGTCATGATTTTAGTCAAACTTGGTGAAACGTTTCACAAGAGACGCGTCGTTGTGGAAACTATGTGTCACGTCACCCCATAGTCATTACCACTAATGACACTAGCTAAATGTGGTCAACTTAGGTCAAGCATATCCCAAGGAACATGACGTTGGGGAAAAATTGGCAAGATAAACGCCTGCCACGACTATTGACACCAAATTTTATCAACTTGGCCAAAGTTTTGCTAGGATACATGACGTCGGGAAAAAGTTTCATCAAATTTGACCAATAAGTCTAGCGATTTTGTCACATCAGGTGTTTTTCATATATATGACTAAAAACCCAAGTCTCGTTAGCTTTTAATTGTTTCTAACTTTTTGCTGATTTTTTTAATAATATCCATCGTTAAAAAATTACATTGAATGTTTATTTTTTTGTCGTGTTACGAGTTTCTCCTGAGGATATATCGCGCTGGAGAAACCCTCGTCGTCTGTTCACGATTTTCATGTAGTGTTTGCACATATTAGTATTGGTCATGCATAAGTTTTGTTTCTTATATGTGAATCACAGTGCCTAGTTAATACAAGTGCCATTGTATATTTTTTCATGTACGGTTTATAGCATTTTATGGATTATTGAACACTAATGGTAGTTGGCGAAGCTTTAAAGTAATTTGTGGTATGTATCACCTTTTAAGCTTGTGTGTATCACCTTTTCGTTTTTTTCTCTCGCTTCATTCGCACTCCTAGAAAAAGATTCAAGTTTCTACTGGAGTATCAATGTACAACCTCTGATTTCTTTTCTTGGAACGGAGATCTTATACAGGAGCCTAGAAAGACGATAAGACTCAACCAACCCAACAATTACAAAAGCGCAATTAAAGGGCATTTAAGCCAACCAACAAAATCAAATTTTCTCTTATCTTTAACATTGCACCAAACAAACGAATAATGAACGATAACATCATAAAGAGATGTTGTGAGACCCCAGAATCTGAATCTGACATGGAACAAATAGGAAACGAGGGGGTAACACGTCATGGTACAAGTGACAATGAATTATAAATGACTCGAAAATGACGTAATAAAGACATATATATTACATCACGATTTATCAGAGTTTTAAAGCATAGGTCCCACAAGTTTTAAAACATAACAGTATACCATTACATCCTGGTTTTAAAGTTTTAAGATACCAAAAGATAAGCGGATGACTTTGACAACATTATTTATATCAAAAGCATAAATATAACACAGATCTTCCAAGCTGCCAACATCCTACGGAACCTCATCGAAGAATATTAAGCATTATTACCTGAGATTAAAACATGTAAACCTGTCAACAAAAGTTGAGTGATATTCATAGGTTTTGTGAACTAAGTAATGGAACACAATAAAGTTTGTAAAACAAGTAATGGGGGGATGACTATGTACATTATCCATAGTCATGTTATATTATTGTTATTTAGTTCATGAAACCAAAGCTTTAAAATCTTTGTAAGTTCCTCTAGTGAGTAATTAGCCTCAATACTCAAGTATAAACAAATGTAAGTGCGTCAAGATAATCGGGACGGGGATTGTCAATCCCGATGGATCCACCCACAACATTCGCGCTTAGCGCAAAGCATACGGGACAATTAATGGTTCATGATCAAGAGAGAAAACTTAAGGCTATAGACTAAAAGCAATAATATCAATGAATTCATCTGGCAGCATACAAGTTCTAGATAGCATACAGTATAAAAGATTGTGTTCCAACATAATAATCTCACCCCGCGTTTAGAAACAATGTGCAAGTAAAAGGGGGCTATGAACTCACCTTAGCTATAAGGTGGAATCAACATGGAACTTGAGGGCTCAGTAGTAACAATGAAAAATCAAGCAACTTTAAGTCATCTGATACCTACGATAACGGGACGCGAAAGTTTAGAAGATACGAAAATAATGTTTAGAAAACACTTGAATTTAAATTAGTATATAAACCAAGTTATGACACACAAGAAAATCCATGCAAGTTATACTTCTAGACACCTCTAAAAGTTCACTTATACTAGACAATGCTCTCGATAAAAAAATATGCCGGCATATACCAAATGTACGGGCTGTTTTACCTTACTTAGACACGTCAAAAGTTTATGAAACGACTCGAGGAACTCACTTACTATCTATAGAAAGTCCTCTAAAAAGCTCGTCAGAAGTTTTTACTTCTAAGACCACCTGCCCGAAAAATCTTTGAATTACAAAAACCGGACAGATTTACGCCTTCGACTCGCAAAACCATTTTGACCTTTCTAACCAATTCCGTTTACAAAACTGACACTTGAGTTTGAAAGTAGACTCACAACCCTAGGTTTAGAGCCCAAGAACAGCCTTTGACTATTTTTAAAACTCATTCTATAGTCCCCGAGATTAGATCCTAATATCGACAACAAATTTGGATTGTGCCGATACTCGTCTCCCGGTACACGAATAATCAACCTATCGTAACTTCCTCCTCGTTTTGAGTTAGAAGCTCTAACTTTTATCAAATCGAAGGTAACAAAAATCAATACAAACCATCTATTTAGTTTAACAATAATCCAAGCTTAAAATACCCAAAATCAGCCTCAACCTACTCCCTAAAATCACCACTCTAAAAATCATATCAAAACACTTTGTCAACACAAATTTCTCATTTTTCTACCAATATTAACACCTTATATCAACCCTTACTAATCTTAACACTTGCATGTACTAAAAAAAATAAAAAAATAAAAAACTTTATCTTTTTAACATCAAAACATGAAGATCTAACCATGATCATCACATATATGATGATCAAGACTCATCCCAACCATAAAATCATAAGAACATGAAAACTTGTTGCATGTGAAAGATTTTTACATCATTGGAATCACCTTTGAATTCTAAGATGTGGTCTTAATTTAGTTTTGTTTAAATCAATGTAAAAAATGATGATCAAGGGTGGTGTTTGTGTTGATAGCTCACCGCAAGGAGGGAGGGGAAGAGAGAAGTGGTGAATATCTTTTTATGAATTGTGTTTCTATGTGTTTTGTGTAAGAAAATGAATATATATGGTGTTAGGTGTAGGGGCCAAGCTTGCCAAGTTTGAAACCTTTGGACTAAATAGTAAATATTTAGTTAAAAAGCGGGAAATGACTATTAGTATATTTTTACAAATATTTACAGGACTCAGGGTTTCGTAAAAATACTTCTCAAAAGTTAAAACGCACCCAAAATAAGATAATATGGTCTCCTGAATCAACTTAACACGTCATTAAAAGAAAACATCAAATTATCGAACATTGAAACAATTGAAAATAAAATGTGAAATGCAAGGACTTTAACAATGTGCCCGTTATCGGTCTAGACTTAATACCAAGTACAGATTTACATCTTAAGGTCGAAATATTTAGCCCTCGGTTCTCATTCTGTTGATTCAAGTAAACTTTTGTAATAATGCACGCGGGTGCTTTTAAATCAAAATATTTGATTTAAATAGATATGGAAACATAAAATAATAATTTTATAATTCTGAATAAATATCAATGATTAAAATAATAAATAAGAGTAAAATCATTACCGGGAAAATACTAGATCTCATGTCTACCTCCCTAAAGGAACTCTGTTCCCTCAGAGTTTAACTGGAGATAGAAGAAGAAGACGAGAACAAATGGGGATACTTAGCCTTGAACTGATCTTCGCTTTCCCAAGTAAACTCAGCACCCCGACGTGAATCTCAACGAGCCTTAACGATAGGAATCCAACTACATTTCAGCTTCTTGACTTGGCGATCCACAATCTCTATTGGTTCTTCAATGAAGTACCTTCTCTCGTCTACCCTTATTTCTTCTAACGGTATCGGAACATCTGATTCAGCTAAGCATTTCTTAAGGTTGGAAACGTGGAATACATCGTGAACACAACTTAACTCTTGAGGTAACTTCAGTCGATAGGCTACCGAACTAACACGTTCAACAATCTCGAATGGTCCTACAAAACGTGGTGCAAGTTTTCCTCTTTTGTCGAACCTCACAAAACCCTTCCATGAAGTTACTCGTAGCAGCACACGGTCTGCGACTTGAAACTCAAGAGGTCTGCGTCTTTTGTCTGCATAACTCTTTTGACGACTTCTAGCAGTTTTCAGTCTTTCCCTAATCTATACAATCTTGTCTGTAGTTTCAAGGACTAATTCTGGCCCTGTCAGTTGACTTTCACCTACTTCGTTCCATATCACTGGTAATCCGCATTTGCGTCCGTATAAAGCCTCGAATGGTGAACACTTAACACTTTTATGATAACTATTGTTATAGGAAAATTCGACCAAAGGTATATGAGTGTCCCAGCTACCACCAAAATCCATAACACATGCTCGCAGCATGTCTTCCAAAGTCTGGATAGTACGTTCACTCTGTCCATCCGTCTCTGGGTGATATGTTGTACTCATTAATACTTGTGTACCCAACGCTTTTTGATGTGCCTTCTATAAATGAGACGCAAAACGACCATCCCTATCAGAAATAAATGACACCGGTACTCTGTGTTTTGCAACAATCTCATTGATGTAAATTCGAGCTAATCTTTCAGTTTTATAATCCTCACGTATAGGGAGGAAGTGAGCAGATTTGGTTAATCTATCAACAATAACCCAAATTGCATCATAACCACCACTGCTTCTAGGCAACTTTGTGACTACGTCCATTGTAATCCTTTCCCATTTCCATTTAGGGACTTCTGGTTGTTGTAAAAGACTTGAGGGTTTCTAATGTACTGCTTTAACCTTTAAACAAGTCAGACACTTGTTGATGTACTCTGCTATGTCTTTCTTCATACCCGGCCACCAATAGACATCCCTTAAATGGTAATACATCTTATCTGCATCAGGGTGAATCGAATATCTTGAAGCATGTGCTTCGTCTATAATTACCTTTCTTATTCCTCCAACAAATGGAATCCATATGCGTCCGACAAAGTAAATTGTTCCATCCTCTTTCCTTTCAAATTGTGCATCTAATCCTCACAGCAATTCAGCTGTAGCCTTAAAATCCTTTGCAGCTTCTTTCTGTGCTTCTAAAATCTTAGCCTTTAGGCTAGATTGAATGGTTATACTCATAGCATGCACTCTCCTAGGTTTAAGTCTTTCCTTTCGACTTAGGGCATCTGCCACAACATTAGCCTTTCTTGGGTGATACTTAATTTCACATTCATAGTCACTAAGGAGTTCTAACCAATGCCTTTGATGCATATTCAAGTCCTTTTGGTCAAAGATATACTGGAGACTCTTATGATCAGTGTATATTACACTTTTTGTCCCATAAAGATAATGTCTCCATATTTTCAAGGCAAATACTACTGCATCTAACTCCAAATCATGAGTAGTATAGTTCTGTTCGTGGATTTTAAGTTGTCTGGAGGCATAAGCAATCAATTTTCCTCGCTGCATTAAGATATACCCAAAATCGTGATGGGATGCATTGCAATAAACTACAAAATCATTCGGTCCGACTGGAAGTGTTAACACTAGGGCATTACACAATTTCTTCTTTAATAAGCAAAAGGCTTGCTCTTGCTCTTCATTCCAAATGTATTCCTTGTTCTTTTGTGTACGCAGGGTTAAAGGCTTGACAATTTTGGAGAAATTTTCGATGAATCTGCGATAGTATCCGACTAATACGAGAAATGAACGGACCTCAGTAGGCGATTTAGGAGATTTCCAATTCTTAACTGCTTCAACTTTAATATGATCCACGTGTATACCATCCTCATTTACCACGTGTCCTAAAAACTGAACCTCTTTCAACCAAAATTCACACTTAGAGAATTTGGCATACAACTTTTCTTTCTCCAGAAGACTTAAAATTGTTCATAGATGATTTTCATGATCTTCCTCGGATTTCGAGTAAATGCGGATGTCGTCAATAAATACTATAACAAAATTATCAAGGTAGGGTTTGCAAACACGGTTCATTAGATCCATAGAAACGGTAGGAGCATTGGCAAGACCTGTTGGGAATCTAAACTTGTTAGATTCCCTGATCATTGATTTAAATATAATTAGGCTGTTAGATATTCCCTTGCCTGTGCCTAGGAGGCAGGCAAGTTTCGCAAGACTCACAGAGATCCAAGTCTCTGTGAGCAACCTCAGAGGAGTCCATGTCAGAGACATTGTCAGGGAAGTCGAAGAAATACCTGAAGACATACTCATTGGCTGTGATGGATAACAGCCAAGATGTATCAGGGACTCTGAGGGGTTGAGAGTTAACAGGGGTGGCAATACCCTGATAACTCTCAGCACACTTTGGACATGCCATTTGTGTGTTCGAGACTATGAAGAAAAAGGAAACTGTTTTTACAACTGTTTCCTTAAAGCATAATGGAAGACTACCAAGAATAGAAGGACATCATGTGACTGATGTGGGAACTTGTAAAAGCTTGTGTAGTCGCCATCAAGTACTGTTTAAGTCAAACTCGTAACACTATAAATAGGATGTGTATCCATGCATTAATGTTTAACACTTTGAGATATTAAGAACATTATTGCATATAACTTAGTGAATCAAACAGCTACGACTGTATTCATAAGTTAGGGTTTATTGTTGTTCAAAGTGTGCACAACACATTGTCATCAAACTGTGTTATCCATGACACTTGTAATTCTTTATTATACAATAATAAGATTACGTTTGAAAAGTAATACCTTGTGTTGATTAAGTTAAGATTAGGGTTTCTTGCATTGATTAGGGACTTTCAATTGGTATCAGAGCGGTGTTTGATATTAAAACCTTCAAGAAACATCGTTCTCAGTTTTATAATCAAGATCCACCATGCCGGAAACTTCTAACCCACCACAATCACCTTCCACAAACCCATCTTCACCAAGACTGAACCCTCCTGCCAATGACGATGATCTACCCCAACTTCTTGACTCAAGAGGTGGATCACATGTCACAAGTGTACCAGTCTTTGATGAAGAAGATTTTGCCAGTTGGAAGAGTCAATTTCTTGTATATCTTGATGGGCTTGAACCTTTTCTTTTAGAAATTTTAGAAAATGGTCCATATATTCCCATGGCGCTTACATCCACTGAAGAAAACCCTCTTCCCAAACCTCTCAAACAATGGACTCCAGCTGATAGGAAATTGGCAAACCAAGATAAACGTCTCAAAAGCATCATAATTTCCTGCCTTCCCAAGCATATCATGAAGTCTGTCATTCAGTGTCCCACAGCTAAACAAATGTGGACAGACCTCATTCTTGGCCATGAAGGACCCTCTGAAACAAGAGAGACAAAGATTCAGGCACTTAGACTTCAGTTTAATGCCTTTAAGTCACTTGAAGGTGAAAAGGTTCAGCAAACCTATACTAGGCTGAAGATTCTTCTAAATGACCTAGCTATGAATGATGTCACTATTGGTCAAGCTGAGATCAATGCTACTTTCGTCAACAGCCTTCCAAGAAAGTGGCTGAGCATGAATCAGACTCAGAGAGCTAACAACTCAATCAAAAATGATACCCTTGCTCAGCTCTATGGTAAGTACAATTATGAAGAAGGGCTGATCGATACTATCTACAAATCAGAGACTGAAAGATTTGTAGTCCAAGGAGCTTCTTCCAAAGCATTGATCTCTGCAACACATCCTCATGACAGCGATTCTGATGTTGAAGAAGATACCCGTAGCAGCCAAGAGTTCTTGACAGACCTCAATGCAGAGTTCCATGAAAGAGCCTTGCTAGCCAACCAAAGAAGATACTTCAAAAGATCAGGAAGAGTAGGATCAGCTAGTAAACCAACTGACAGGTCAAAAGAAACTTGTTTTGCCTGTGGAAAGCTTGGACATTATCAAAAAGACTGTCCTTCCACCAAGACATCCTCACCCTCTTATCCATCATCTTCATCCAAACCCTACAAGTTCAAACAACATAACAACTCATCTCAATCTAATTCTTCAGACACTGAGAAGAAAGATTACAAAAATAAGTACAAGGCACTTAAAGCTGAGTTAGAACAAATGAACTTGAAGATTGAAGCTCTGTCCAAAAAGAAGGGTGGTGAGAAAAAGACAGAAAAAGGGTTGGTTGCTCAAACTTATGATTGGAATGATGAGCCACTGACTTCAGATGAAGAAGACACCACCAGAGTCAGGGCTTTTATGGCGATAGCTGAGGATGAACCAGCTGTTGGAAAAGGTGATGCAAGATCAGGACAATGGGTTGACATCACAATGAAAAAGGTACACAGGCTTTTATCCATGTCTGATAGTGATGAACGTAAGCATGTCCTTGATTACACCATTGTTGATTTACACTTTGTTGAGGAACAAAGAAAGAACCTACTTGATAAGTTTCACTCTGTTAAATCTGAAATGATAAATGCTAAGGCTGAATGTGAAACTCTCAGGCGGGTTAATTTAGAGAAAATATCCCTGCAAAATGAAGTAGCTAGACTAACCTTGAAAAACATTGCTTTAAATGATCAAGTCTCTGAATTGAACAAGATTATTGAAAAATGGCTGTGTGCTAGGTTTACTATTGATGAATTGCTTAGGGATGAAGTGCCTGCTGACTTAAAAAGGGATATATCTGCTAAGAAAAATAAGCTGAGAATTCTCACCAAACCCAAAGACATTGTCTTTAAATCTACAGAGACTATTCATATGTCAGATACCACTTTGACAAATGACCCTGTCTCTGAAGATGTGGCTGAGCTACCACCCTTGCCCAAACTCTCTGGAGTTGAACCCAGCAGTTCTTCTAGATCTGCTAAGGATGAACTTAGGACAGATATTAAGAATCCTCCAGCTAAAGTTTTTCATGTTCCTGCTAAACAAACTGGCAAACAAGTAGTTTTTAAGCCTGTTACTACTAAAGCTGTGAATAAGGTTGAACCTACCACTGAAGATCGCCTGTTGTCTCTTATAAAAGAAGTAGAACTCTTGAAACAACACATTAAGCCTTCCGCTGAATGCTCTACTTCTCATGAACCTAAGTCAGTCCTAGGTGAACCCAAAGGGGAAAGGTTAATCAAACCTTATTGCAATATATGTAAAAATTCTCACCATTCGACCTTAGATCATGATAGACACATGGCAGCTAAAAGAGCTCAGACACCCTCTAGGGACAGACCACAGAGTTCCAAAAGGCAACAGGGAAATTACAAACCTTATCCTCCCTGTAAATTCTGTGGGTTCACAGACCATCACTCAGACGAGTGTGGTGACTTCCCTGGGTGTGATATCTGTGGGAGTTATAACCATGAAACAATGAACTGTCCATCCCAACGCCAAAAGTTTTTCAGGAACACAAGAGTTGCTAATAAGCAATTCAGGGAACCCACTGGAAAGTGGGTTCACCATAGGAACTAATCTGTTTCTATGTATCTATGTAGAAATATCTCAAGGAATGGGTATGGTATCTAGATAGTGGCTGTTCTAAACACATGACATGGATTCAACAATACCTGCACAGATACTCAAAGGAGCCAGGTCCTAAAGTGGTGTTTGGAGATAACTCTTCAGGTGACACAGAAGGATATGGCTCAGTGAACTGCAATGGGATTACAATTACCAGGGTTGCATATGTGAATGGTCTTAAACATAATCTTATTAGCATCAGCCAATTGTGTGATGCTGACTATAAGGTTTTGTTTACTAAGACTCAAGGAACCATATTCAACAAAAACAATGATGTTGTGCTGATTGCACCTAGAAGGAGAGATGTTTATGTCATCAACATGGCTGTGTGCTCTGAAGACAGCTCAAATTGTTTTCTTGCTAAAGCCTCTGAAAGTGTCAATTGGCTGTGGCACAAAAGACTGTCTCATCTCAACTTCAAGAACATCAATAAGATAGCCACTCAAAACTTGGTTGCTGGTCTACCTTCAGTAATGTTTTCAAAAGACAAAACTTGTTCTGCCTGTGTCAAAGGAAAGCATCACAGGTCTTCATTCAAGACTAGGCAATCATTCTCCATTGACAAGTGCTTACATCTCCTTCACATGGATTTGTTTGGGCCTGTCAAACCTCAGACCATTAATCACAACAAATACACCTTGGTCATAGTTGATGAATTTTCAAGATACACATGGGTATTCTTCCTTAGAAGGAAAAGTGAAGCAGCTGAAACCATCATGTCCTTCATTAGACAGGTTGAAAATATGAATGATGTTAGAGTCAAAGCTCTAAGAAGTGATAATGGTACTGAATTCAAGAATCATCAACTTGAATCTTTTTGTGATGAAAAAGGGATTTCACAGAACTTCTCTTCAGCTGGCACTCCTGAACAAAATGGTGTGGCTGAAAGAAGAAACAGGACTTTGATTGAAGCAGCAAGAACCATGTTAAATGGTGCAGCCTTACCAAAGCAATTTTAGGGAGAAGTTGTTCACACTGCCTGCTACACTCAAAACAAATCAATCATTGTCAAAAGACATGGTAAAACCTCCTATGAAGTCTTCAGAAAAAGATCTCCAGACGTCAGCTATTTTCATGTGTTTGGGTGCCCTGTGTTTATTTATAACTACAGGGATAAACTTGGAAAGTTTGATGAAAAAGCTGATGATGGTTTCTTTTTAGGATACTCTCCAACAGCCAAAGCCTTCAGAGTATTCAACATCAGAAGACAAGAAGTAGAAGAAACATTCCATGTTAGATTCAATGAAGATGATGAAGTCATACAGAGAACAGGAACAGAGGGTGATGAAATAGATTTTAATGAAAATATTTCTTTCCCAAGTGATGAGTTCACAGAACCTAGACCTACCAGTCATCATCACTCCAACACTCTTACTACTTATGTCCCTGCCTTTGACCCTCTGTCTACTCACAACATAGAAGTTCCTACCTCTCAGGAACTTGATGAAGAAGAACCTCAAATTTCTGATGGTCCTTCTCATGATATTGATGACTCACTAATTCTTCAACTCCCTGAAGATTCTCCTGCTGATAATGAAATAGCTTCCCTTGATATGGCTGAAGAAGACTCTGACACTGAAGTAGTCTTTGAAGAAAGCCCTCCTAGTCAGCAGGATGAGACTCAAATTATACCAGCTGTGCCCTCAAGTACTCCTGTCCTTGAATCCCCAGCTCCTCAAAATAAGTGGTCAAGAGATCAACACATTCTTCTTGTCAATATTATTGGGGAACCAAATGCAGGGGTCACAACCAGACAGCGAATCCAAGACTCAGAGTCAGCCTCAGCCAATGAATGTCTCTTTGCTGAATTTCTCTCACAAATTGAACCTAAAAGAGTAGTTGAGGCTCTGGTAGAAGAAGGATGGGTAGCTGCTATGCAAGAAGAAATCAATCAGTTCAAAAGGAACAAAGTATGGCACTAGTGCCAGCTCCACCTGGAAAGAATATCACAGGCACTAGATGGATCTATAGAAATAAGATAGATGAGATTGGGAACATCATCAGGAACAAGGCCAGACTGGTAGCACAGGGGTTCTCTCAGACTGAAGGAATTGATTATGATGAAACTTTTGCACCTGTTGCTAGACTGGAAGCCATCAGAATCTTCCTTGCTTATGCTGCCTATATGAACATCACTGTGTATCAGATGGATGTTAAGAGTGCTTTCCTCAATGGTGATTTGGCTGAGGAAGTGTATGTTGCACAACCTGAAGGATTTGAGAACAGCGAGTTTCCCAACCATGTGTACAGACTTCACAAGGCAATGTGTGGTCTGAAACAAGCTCCAAGAGCATGGTATGAAACTCTTTCAAATTTCTTAACTGAAAATAAATTTGTCAGTGGTTCTATTGATAAAACACTCTTTACCTTCAAGGAGAAGAGTGATTTCATCATTGTGCAGATTTATGTGGATGATATCATCTTTGGGTCAACAAATGTCAATCTTAGTAAATGTTTTGCTAAATTAATGACCAAGAAATATGAGATGAGTATGATGGGTGAATTAACTTACTTTTTGGGCTTTCAAATTAAACAATGTCCTAAGGGAATTTCAATTTGTCAAGAAAAGTATGTTAAGGATTTACTTAAAAAATATGACTTAGCTGATTGTGCATCAGTGAAATGCCCTATGCTTCCACCCAACAACTTGGGCCCTGATGAGTCAGGGGTCTCTGTCAATGACTTTATATAGAGGCATGATTGGGTCACTCATGTATCTAACAGCTAGTCGTCCAGATATCCAATTCTCCACATGTCTCTGTGCAAGGTACCAAGCTAACCCAAAAGAATCCCATCTAGTGGCTGTTAAGAGAATTTTCAGGTATCTCAAAGGAACACCATCCCTAGGTCTATGGTATCCAAAGGAATCAGGCTTTGATCTCAAGGCCTATTCAGATTCAGATTATGTTGGATGCTGTATTGACAGGAAAAGCACTTCAGGCAGCTGTCAAATCCTAGGAGGAAAATTGGTTGGATGGAGTGCTAAGAAGCAAAACTCTGTGGCTATGTCTTCAGCTGAAGCAGAATATGTCGCTGCGGCCAGCTGTTGTGCTCAGGTGCTCTGGATGAAAAGTCAATTGGTTGACTATGAAATCTTGTATGACAAAGTGCCAATCTTTTGTGACAACACCAGCGCCATTGCCATATCCAACAACCCTGTTCTTCACTCTCGTACCAAACACATTGATATCAGGTATCATTTTATCAGGGATCATATAATGAAGGGAGATATTGAGCTGCATTTTGTTCCCACAGAGCTGCAACTAGCTGATATCTTTACAAAGCCTTTGGCTGAACCTTCGTTCAACAGGCTAGTTGCTGAGCTAGGGATGCTCAATATCTCAAAGCCTGTGGCTTGATATTAAATGTGTTCATTAAATGATTGATTCTATATTAAATGTTTTTCACATGAAACTAGGTAGTTACTTTCCAAGTAAATGCAAAAAACATTCTCAAATATTTAATCATTTATTTTTCGGATAACGAGGAGACAAACTTTTTGAAAGGTCAAGGGGACCCACTTGAGCAGTCATTTTCGCACCTTGCATTTAATACGGTTGAATAACTGTTCACTTAGTTTGAATATATATTGTCTCCTTTCTCTTCTCACCCACCACCATTCTAAAATCTACTTCTCTCTCTAAGTTCTTATCTCTCTTAACCATCCGCCATTTTCTTTCACCTTCAACCTCAAATCCATGGCGTTTTTAGTTCCCAAAGCTTCAAATGTTAACTTCGAGATCAACGAGAGCATCCTCGCCTCCAACAACGCTATTGGATGGATTAAGGCACAAACAACACCTATTCAGATCTGGTAAATTTCATGCAGAATTGTGACCTAAGTGAAGCCTTCACCAAATCCCCATCCACCTTTTACCAAGAATACCTTAGGGAATTCTGGTATTCTGTTGAAGTGGTAGAAGACACCATAACATTTAGCCTTTCATGCAATGAACACCCTTTTGCCTTCTCCCTTAAAGACTTTTCAAGTGTGGCCGGATTGAAGCATGGAGATGAATGCCTGAAGGTAGTTGACAAAAAGGCTGTCAAAGAAGCCTGGCCACACTCAACCCTTGCCATGACGTTAACCCTGCCCTTACACCAGCTGAGGTCCTCGCCAAATCTCCTCTGAAGATTAAGTACTTTACTCCCATGTGGCGTGTCCTCTTCACCCACATTGTTAAATCCCTGGGAGGAATGCAGGGATCACAGGATCAGATGTCTTTCAACCATCAGGCCATTGCTTATGGACTAATCTGGGGAGCTGATGTTGACGTTGGAAGCATTCTATTCTCCAACCTGGTAGAACAGCTGAAGGGAAGGAATCATGCCAGGGAAAAGAATATCTGCTATGTGCGCTTCCTGTCTCTGATCTTCGAAAGCTTGCTGGGAGATAACTACCACAACAAGGCCTTAACTGCTCTTAAGCCCTATCGCATCACATGCGCCATCTACAAGGAAATAGGAGCTGAAGATGTCCCTGTCACCGCCCATATGCTGAATGTGGCCAACCAGGTACCAAACGCTGAGAAGCCCTTGCTCCCTTCCTCTGAGAAGGTGAATAATTCTAGTGTTGCTGGCAAGTCTATGTCTTTGACCTCTGGGCAGCACACTACTAAGTCCATGGCTTCATCTGGCCAACAGCCTAAGAAGAAGAAAATCCTCTCTTCTTCCCACTCCAAAGCTGTTTCTAAGGCCAAGGGAAAGAAGACTGACACCTCCTCTGGTCCAGATACTCTTGTGGATTCGGATTTATTGGCTGACAAATAACAGGAGTCTAATGTCTCAAAGTCAGCTGAGATGACAAGAAACCAGCCTGATCAAGCTGATATCTCACAGGTAATCAGTGTACATTTTTAGAGGTTCACAAGCAGCCACTCTCATTTATCTGTAGGAGAGAGTGGTGAAGTTAGGGTAATCCTCGACCCATAGAAGTCTGTCAATACACTTAGAATCCTTTAAGACTTCTGTACACCCTGTCTTTGCACCAGGGAATGATTCATTTGTGTTTATAAAGCACACCGATGACCCTGCATCCTCTAGACAGTATTCAGGCTAACAACAACCTGAATACACTAATGTCTCAACCTTGATCAGTTGTACTTCATATAGCCTCTTGGTTCCCTCCTTAAAACAGTCCCAAAGGATTTATCCTTTCAGGGGGAGCTGAATCATCACCCTCAGCTTTCCTTGGGGCAGCGTAACAGGCGACCTTTAACCACATATGTTTCACTCTTAAAAGAGTCCCAAAGGTTTTAACCTTTTGGGGAGGCTGAATAATCACACTCAGCTTTCCTAGGGGCAGCGACTTGCGATCCATAAACAACATATGTCTCACAATCAAAAGAGTCCCCAAGGTTTTACCTTTTGGGGGGGCTGAATAATCACACTCAGCTTTCCTACTGGCAGCGAATGGCGATCATTAACCTTATTTTTCACACTTAAAAGAATCCCAAGGATTTATCCTTTGGAGTGGTTGAGTAATCACCCTCAGCCTCTCTGGGACAGCGAAATGGCGACCATTCCCCTTATATTTTTCCCTGTTACTAATTACAAAATTTGCAGGCTGAAATTGTACAGCCAGTCATCGAGTCTCAGGTACAACAAGAAAAGGAGGCTGATACAATGACTCAAGACAAACCCAATGCTGAAGAGCATGTGTTAAATGCTGATGAAGAAATGCTCTCATTAGAAGATTATGTCTCTGATATTGAGTCCATGCCTGAGGATGAATTCCCTGAAGGAATGTTCGATGAAGAGGATGAAGACGATGAGGAAGACCAGCTGTCTGTCTCTCCTCCTAAAGAAATAGTTGTGTCTACACCAGCTGGTGACAAGACTTCTCCTCCCAAGGATGCTGTTGATACTCCAAACTCTGCTACCTCCGCAACAACAGTATTCCAAAGACCAACTTATGATCCAACAGCAGAATTTCTCTTGTTTGATCATCCTGCCCAGACCAACTTTGACTTATTACCAAGGAGGGATGACTATGCTCAGCAAAGCCTCAATATCAAGAATCTTCAGCCTGTCCATCATCAATCAGATATTGAGCGCTTATCAAGAAAGCTGGATGTGATCAAATCTGAGATGCACAACTTCACTGTGACATTTCCAGGCATCATCAAAAAGGTTGTGCCTGAGGCTGTCACTGAGACAATTCAGGATGGTGCAAGAAGAGGTGTAGCCCAAGGACTCAGTCATCTTTCAACGAGAATAAAGGATGCCATTGACTCAGCAGTCCCTGCCATGTTCCATGATCATGAACTCACCATGCACAGGCAATTTAATGTTGTTCGCACCAGGCAATACCGCCATGCTAACTTTATTGTCAGGCGTGTTCAGGAAAATACTAATGCAAATGCCAACCTCCTGCTGAAGATTTCCAGGGCTTCAAGGAAAAGACAACGTGCTATGGCTGCCTCTGTGGAGCAGATTGCAAGACGTTTTCAGGCACGTTCATCCAAACATCTGCGAAGTAAGGATAAACGTGAGGGGGGAGAAGAATACAACACTCAGCCTTGCATCTACTGAACAAGGCTCATCATCAGCTAACCCCACCATCACACCTGTTCCTCTCCAAGTCATCACACCTACTATAATACCTGATGATGAGGATAATACTCAGGGGGAGCAACAAACTCAAGATGGTGCTGACTCATCAAAGTCTCTGGTTTTGGTTAACACCAGCAAGCCTGAGGATGATGATGAACCAGCTGCCAAGAAATTAAAATTCACAGTTAGCTCTCTCCCCAAAGCCATTCAAACTCAGGCTCAGACAGCATTTATCAAAAGAGCTGATGTTTTGAAAAACATAAGTGTGGAGTCCTCTGTCTCGAAGAAAGGAAAGGAGATGGTTTTGGTTGACACAGATACCAAACTTAAGAAGATAGCTGCGATGCTAGAGACAGGAGGATCCACCACAGACCTTTCCAAATTCTCAACCTTTACACCTTCCGATGAGATTCCTTTAACCCCTGAAGAAATAGAGCAACAGGCTGAAGAATTCAAAAGATTAAATGAACTCAAGACAACCAAAGAATTAAATGAAGCTACTCTGAGGAAGATGACACCACCTGAAAGGGAAAAACAAAAACAAAGGTTGAGGGAAATGGAAGCAAAACGCGCTGAGGCTTTAAGGAAAGTCAAAGCTGACTATGATGCCTGCGTGAACAACAGATATGCTTCTGGCAAGATAACCAAGTTCAAGTACACCATTCATAAATCCACAAACACCCCACAGATGATCTTATGGAGGGAAAACCAACAGAGAAATATGGATGTGTTTGACAACTTCAGGTTAAAGACACTTGGGTTATCAGAATGGTTCGAACTTGAAGCCTTAGCTGCCAAGAAGTCTGGACAGGCTAATTTTCTTCTGCTTAAAACTCTGAAGGCCAAGTTTAACTGGATCAAGGAAACAGCAGCCAAACTTAAGATTGATCCCCCACCATAGCTTTTTGAACCAGAACCCCCAAAGACAGGCAACAAAAGGAGAAGGATTTCACAAATTGTTAATGAAACTTTTGTTACTGAAGATGTTCAAGTGGATGGTATGCACAGGGATTTGATCCTCCCAAATGGTATTGTTGGCCCTGTTGATGGTCAGACATACACAGAGCCTGAAAGAGGAATGGCATTCATGAACAAGGCTTGCCAGTATGCTTTTCAAAGGGAAGATGAGCTGTGCTTAGCTTCAACTATTCAGCTACTCTGTCACAAGAAGTGTCTCAAGATCAACACAGAGTATTCCAAGAAGTTTGCAAAGACTTTGCAGGATGAAATTGATAACATATTAGACTTGGCTAAAGCTGAAGAAAGAATTAAAAATGATGACTATTGAAGATGTTCACAGCCCTTTTTACCTTCATCTTTTATTTTACTTATGTAATGCACTTGTAATTTTCTTTAAGTTTTAATAAAATCATGAGGTATGTTTGTTTAGATCTGTTATGTGTAAGAAGAAGCTGCTAAACTCACTTACCTTAACTTAGTTAGATCTAGCATTATTTATGTTTAAATAGGGGGAGATTGTTGGGAATCTAAACTTGTTAGATTCCCTGATCATTGATTTAAACATAATTAGGCTGTTAGATAGTCCCTTGCCTGTGCCTAGGAGGCAGGCAAGTTTCGCAAGACTCACAGAGATCCAAGTCTCTGTGAGCAACCTCAGAGGAGTCCATGTCAGAGACATTGTCGGGGAAGTCGAAGAATTACCTGAAGACATACTCATTGGCTGTGATGGATAACAGCCAAGATGTATCAGGGACTCTGAGGGGTTGAGAGTTAACAGGGGTGGCAATACCCTGATAACTATCAGCACACTTTGGACATGCCATTTGTGTGTTCGAGACTATGAAGAAAAAGGAAACTGTTTTGACAACTGTTTCCTTAAAGCATAATTGAAGACTACCAAGAATAGAAGGACATCATGTGACTGATGTGGGAACTTGTAAAAGCTTGTGTAGTCGCCATCAAGTACTGTTTAAGTCAAACTCGTAACACTATAAATAGGATGTGTATCCATGCATTAATGTTTAACACTTTGAGATATTAAGAACATTATTGCATATAACTTAGTGAATCAAACAGCTACGACTGTATTCATAAGTTAGGGTTTATTGTTGTTCAAAGTGTGCACAACACATTGTCATCAAACTGTGTTATCCATAACACTTGTAATTCTTTATTATACAATAATAATATTACGTTTGAAAAGTAATACCTTGTGTTGATTAAGTTAAGATTAGGGTTTCTTGCATTGATTAGGGACTTTCAAGACCGAATGGCATAACGATAAATTCAAAGTGACCATAACGAGTTCTAAATGCGGTTTTGGAGATGTCACTTTCATACACTCTTAACTGATGAGAACCTGAACGAAGGTCTATCTTGGAGAAACAGCTAGCACCTTGGAATTGGTCAAATAAGTCGTCTATACGAGGAAGAGGGTAAGGATTCTTGATTATCAGCTTAATCAATTCCTTGTAGTCAATACACATTCTCATTGCACCATCCTTATTCTTTACAAAGAGCACATGCACTCCCCATGGTGAACAACTCGGTCTAATGAAACCTTTCTCTTGTAATTCCTTAAGCTGATTTGATAATTCATTCATTTCAGATGGGGCTAAGCGATAATGTAAAACCCACATGCTTTTACCATGAACAGTACACTTAGTAAACGTTCGTACATATTAAAACTTTCCTTTTATAGCATGAACACGTGTCACGATTAGTAATTACAGAAGTTATATACGTATAATTACACGATACGTATTAAGTACGTGATAGTACACGATAATTATTAACAATAATAATTACAATCACGAACATAAAGTCATGAACATGAAATCACGAACATATAATTATGTATTTACGTACGTTATAAATACGATAAATATCGTTACGTATAAGTATTTTATAATACCACGAATAATTAATAATAACGAAACACAAACACACGAACATGTAATAAAATAGACAGGGGAAAGGCTTCGGGTTTCCCTAGGTGGGCCCTACAAGCTGCGGCAACCAAATACCAAGAGGGTCAAGCCAACAATATATGTTTTTACCAAAATAAGAAAAGGGAAAAATCTTTGCATTTACAGAGTTTTTCATAAAATATCAAAACCCTACTTTTCTTTTTCTTTTTCCTTTGGCCGCCGGCAAGAAACACCACAAGGAGGGTGTTTGATTTGATTTTGTTCAAGAAATCCTAGGAGTGTGTTCGTGTAATCATTCTCCATTCATTCTACGCATTTTGGTAATCCGTAAAACCTTTCTTTTTAATTCTTTTTACTTTGTTATGAACATGTGATTATGGGGATTAATAAACAAGGATTAAAACATGTATAATCATGGTGGGTAAAATTATTAAGGATTTTTCGGGTTTGTTTGTTCGGCCGCCACACAAATTGAGAGCCAAGGCTCTCGGCGTAATTTGGTTCGCACCACCAACCGAGACATATGTCTCGGTGGTGTTTGGTTCGGTCGACAGCAGGGAAAAGGCACCCTGACATGCGTCGGGGGTGTCCTTGTGGTTGGTTTGGGTCACGGCAGCACACAGCCCCACCACCGACACACAGCCGGTGGCAGACTTGGTCTGGCAGGGGGAACACAGCGCGCAACAGCGGGTAACCACCAGCACATAGTCGGTGGGAACTCCACTGCTAACAGCGGCTAGCCGAGAAACAAAGACCACCGGCAGCAGCCGGTGGCGGAATAAAGAAAGCAGGGGCAACCGGCTCGGCCGGTTTGCCACTATTTTTAGGGGTGTTTGGTTTGGAACGGTTCACGAGTTTTCACGGGTCCGGTTCACGACATGTTTAATTAATTACAGGGGTCCGGTTCATGACTAAAATAAAACAAGTATTTATTTTACAAGGTATAAAATTTTACAAGTTAATTAAATTAATTTAACGTGGTATATAATTAATTTAATTAAAACATGGGTTTAGGTTAATTATTATTTATATGTTAATACATCTTATAACCTAAGTATTTAATTATTTAATTTAGACTATAATATTAATTAATTATTAGAACATGAATTATAATTAATTAATGATCATGACTTAGGTTATTATTAATATAGTATTAATACATGTTTTAACCTAAGTATTTTAATATAATTTAATTAAATCATGCTTATATTTAATTAAATCGTATAACCTATAGTTTATTTAATTAACAGGATATTATTAATAAACTATACTATAACTACATGACTTATGATATTAATTCAGCTTAAATTCTAAATATGGAAACTTTCTAATTCAGGAAACTTACTATTTTGGAAACTTTCTATTTTTAGAAACTGATCTATTTTAAGAAGTTAATCTATTTTTGGAAACTTTCTATTTTAGAAACCGGCTATTTTTATAAAGTTACTTATTATTACACAACAAGTATAATAATACAAGAAATACAAGTAATACTTAATCAGAATATATAGAATACATGATAAACACAGCATAACGTTAAGGTCAGTAAAAACAAGACATGAACATATAAAACAAGCTACGACATGATATAAAATCAGTTACGTACGCAGTAATCATAATACTTATACATGTATACTATTTATGTAGCATTAGCGAGATCGAAGTAGGACTTCCTTTCGGTCGTCTTCTTCGTTCACTGGACATAAGGTACAGATTTCCCGTCCTTTCAGTATGGACATTCTTTCCTTATTAGGATTCCCCGTTTGCAGCCAACTATTTTCCTAGTATTTGTTTTATATGTTTGATATTTATGTCAGAATTAGAGCCTAAGCAATATACATGCATGACCAGTGTCACCTCGTTATGGAGGTACCATAACCATAACACTGGAGGCACCAGTGTTATGACTTTCCCACGGCGAAGTGATTGCTCGTGGCGTCCCTTTTCAGTTTTGACCGTTATATTATATTATCATGTGGGGCGTATGGGTGCATCCTAGTTACATGTTTATCAGTATTATCAGGATGAATGCGATGTGTGCCTTGCATCCTTCACTAGGAGCTGACCCCTCCTACCCAGACTATTTAATTAGAGGCAACCCCTCTAATTGCATGACGAGGTCTCCCCTCCAAGTATTCATGCACGGTGGAACCTCATGACCTATATAGGCTATTGGCTAATCAATACAGTTTTCATATAAAAACACAAGTCTTTTCAAACTATAAAACCAGTTTTATGAACATATTCCAGGTTTTCCAGGACTTATACATTTCCGCTGCTATTAGTCTTAGTTATGTTTCAGCCATTTATACTATGTCGTATATCCGTGCACTGAGCGTTATGCTCAGCCGTTACTTTCCTTCCATGTCCCAAAACGACAGGTACCCAAGGACGGACTCGAGCATTTGGAGGAAGTGCATAGGATGGAAGCTACCATAGACTTCTTCTCCTTTTTTCCTATATACTTATGCTTGTCTAGTCTTTCCTAGTTCATTTACTTTATTTATATTTTGGGCTTATGTTTGGGAACCGATGTTTGATTCTGGTTTTCCCTATGGTCATGTATGTTTTACTACATATTACCTTGCATGCTTTGATGACACGCCATAATTACGCGTAATGGTCCACTTATCAAAGTGGGTTGTTACAATTATGGTAACAGAGCCCAGGGTTTCGACCTGTAGGCTCTAAAACTCGACCTGTGACTAGTGGGTAGTCACTAGGAGCTTCATAAGTCAACGCTTATTATTCCACGTATTGATGTTTTCAGCACCGTGTTGTTTAACCATGATGTTTTCATCGATATTATTTTACTAATATGGATGAAAAACCATCATCCATACTTAGTTATGTGCCATTTTTTCATGCATGATGTTCCTTGTGAACTGTGGCTAATGTGGACTGAACCCGAGTAGTTCATAATTGGTCACATAAAAAATTTTCCTGTTAAGCTTTGACAGCTGGTTTGCACTCATTTATTCCATGTATTATTGTTGCAATTATTTTGACTAAGTGATGGTTGGTACAGGACTGGCCCTATTTAGTCGCATGTGCTTTTACCGAAACTTTTAACTTTGGGACCGACCCATAGGCGTCCCTCGCCATGTCTTTTGTTTTGGGTAAACTGACCATAGGCGTATACTCTCGCGCATATAAAGGTTTTCATAAACTGCATCATGCATTCACGCACCTTTTACATGCATAAAATTTTTCTCATGATTTATTGGCAAAAAAATTAAAAAAATTATGTCCCCTCATAAGTTACTATGTCTTTATGTCAAGTATGTTTTCATACTATCATGGTTAACTTCATTTTCATGTTGATTATGTTATATACTCCTTCATGTTAAGTTGTTTCATGTTTCTTCATGATGATTTCGTCTTCATGTTGATTACGTCTTACGTCTCTTTTGTTGTTTATGCTCTCATGCAAGACATTGTTGGATTTTAATTAATCCTGCTTTCATGATAGTCATGATTGGTTTTCATTAATCATGCTTTCAGGCAAACCATCGTTGAATTTCGTTTAGCTACACTTTAGCGTTTCTCTATGCAACCAGAATGATGTATATGCTGGCATTGCCAGATTATCATGATGGTTTTCTAACCGTTTAACCAATTATTTTCCTTTAAAATCATGATAGATGATCGACCCCATACTGATCATTTCATGTACATTCCATGTGTACTCTATGTACCGTATTCCATGTGTATTACACGTACCTTAATCCATGTGTATTTCACTCACAATGCTCCACGAATATTCGCTTGTCGATTCTGAATCATCTCAGGTGTACTCCACTTGCTGATATTCTACAAATTGCTGATGCTGCTCATAGCCTGGAGATGTTACTAAAGGTTGATGCTGCGGATTCAGAGACGCTACGAGATGCTGATGCTGTTCACAACCTGGAGATCTCACAAGACGAAGACAAAGGCGTTAGATCAAAGCGATCGGACGAGAAGATGCTTCACCACTAGACGATTTCCATCAATCATTGTCCCTAGTTCTTAGTTACATGTCACACGTCATTCAGTTGTTGATTCAGTCATATGAGTGAGAACCGGTACCGGCCGGCCACTCAGCTGAATAGTTACATGAATCACAGTCATGAGAATGACCGTCATGGAACTGACAGACAAAACGATAGTAACCACTACTGTGACAGCAACTATCCTAACAATCACAATAGAAGCTCCGACCACGGACGTGGTCAGAATACTAAGGGTCGGAAGTCCAACTGATCCGCCAATTTTTGGCATGATAACCAAAAATATCCAATTTTATTTATATCACACCTCGAGACACATGTCAAGACATCAGTCAAGACACATGTTTCACGTATGTTTCAGAAGACACATGTCAAGACACCAGTCAAGACGCGTGACATACGCATATTTCTCAAGACACGAGTCAAGACACATGACTCACGTCAATCTTCTAAAATAGCCCTAAGAAATTCAGGGTACCCTCCAAAGGGTATATCCATTTTATTGTGCCATGTATTAATCAGGCCACAAGAATTTTAGTACCATCACCGGCGTATCAGTGAGATCTGTCACGTTTGCTCGATGACATTTTCATTTCTTGTACCCATATTTCATATATTCATGACCATAAAGGACGCCATTCGTATCACCCATGTATACGAAGGTTTTCCTGCAACCTAATGATAAGATCCAAGCTGCTAACGCATTACCTCAGACAGATACGAGTTGAATTTAATCCTAATTATGGACTACGAACAGCACACCATGCTACGATTCATGATTAGGTAAAGTAATGTTCAGGCTCCTGAATACATTCAGCATGGTTTTCCATAAGGAAAATCTGTATAAATTATCTATGCTTTACAAGCACGTGCTTTGTTAGCCATGGCTGCTGAAATTTTATAGCTGTCAGTTAAGGCACGACCACTGAAGTTCCTTTTACGCATAACCAGCCGATTATTCCAAAATCTTCCCATACATTCCAGAAGAATCTTCAAGGAGAAGGACGGTAACATGAGATTATGTGTCGACTACCATCGATTTAAACAAATCACCATTCATAACCGTTATTCTCCTCCACGTATTGACAACATGTTCAATCGACTCTAGGGTGTTAAGCACTTTTCCAAGATCGGATTCATGATCATGCTGCCAAAAGTGACTAGTGAAAGAGCAGGACATTTCCATGACTGCTATTCGTACATGACTCGGTCATGCTAGATTCATGATTTTGGTATTAGTCTCATAAATGCTCCAGCAGCATTATGGACTTAATAAATTGAGTTTCCATGAACTCATAAACAAATTCATGAGTGTTTTCATTGAGGACAACCTGATTTTCTCTAAGCGTAGAGAAGAGCAGGAAGACCATATATGCACTATGTGCAAATTCTACGATAGGAGAAATTTCACCCTTAAATTTTCCAATATAAGTTCTGGTTGATCACAGTGACACGCTGAATCACATGGATTCTCACGGTTAATCTTACCATGACTCAGCTTATGCGTAAAGGTGAGAACCCTACACTACGTTAGGTGTTCCAAGAAAATCCTACGCTAGGAAAAGTATAATTTAGGAGACTCATACTTTTGCAAACTTCTACGTATCCCGTTCTATGAAGCAAGATACATTTACGTTCATATCTAAGTACCTGTCATACCAACAGGGTAAGATAGAACACCAACAGACTGAGATGTTTTTCCACCATCAGGAAATTGTGAACAGAAATGGGACAAGATCTCCATGGATTTTGGTTACCAAATTAACGCAAACCCAGAAGAAGCATGGTGCTATCTGGGTTATTGTCAACAGTTTGACCAAGTCTTCAGAATCCTTACATCCGCAAGGATTTCAGAGCCAGCAGATTGATCGGACATGTACCAGCCAAGGCTCATCCGATCACTTGGTAATCCCCCAGCCATCGGGCCAGACAAAAGTTCGTATTTGTGCTCTTTATTTACGTTCACGTCCTTGTTCTAATTTTACGACTTGCTTTCACACTCACGTTCACGAAACTATTCACGTTCATGATAGTATTCTGGATTTCGATTTTACGTTCATTTTCGTTCTGGGAAGTGTTGCAAGAACTTGAGAGACCAGACTCAAGTTTAGTATAACTCTCTATCCTCAGACAGACGTTTCACGCCACATTCCACGTCCCACCTTATAGCGTTTAGCGTTACCGCCGCCGTATTCCATGTTCACGATATGTTTCACATGTCATGTTCATTCCATGTTTCTCATATCACGTTCACGATATGTTACACGTATCAATGATCACCATATGTTTTCTCATATTACACTCACCATATCTCCACGTATCACGTTCATAATTGTTCAGTATCACGTTCACAATTGTTCACTTACTACGTTTCAGTATGTCTCGCGCATCATTGCTAAGACGTTACTATTATCAGTTGGTCTAGGTTATTTTGCGTCAGAACGTTTTAATTACCCTTGCACGTTAATTCTCATCCACTCGATCAGATTCATGGAAATCTATCTTACGTTGATGAACCAGAAAACTTTTGTATCGACAAGACAAAGTCATGACGACTAATATTGAATTTCCGCCAAGACCTTTTAGAGGACCGTTCTGGGCGGGAAGCCACTTAGTACGGAGGAGTCCATCCGGAATTCTTATCCGTTCCACTCATCGATAAGATACGTTTTTTCAGTCACGTCACGTTCCATGTTCTCTTTAGCCGTGTTACGTTCAACGTTCCTTTCTAGCATGCCAACTTCATGTCCCTTTGTTTTGCATACCTTTCCAAGTGTTGATTCGCGGTATGCTCCTCTTTCAGTTTATTTTATCTATAATTCAGGGATGAATTATTCTTTTTAGGAGGGAAGAGTTGTAAAACCCGCATGCTTTTACCATGAATAGTACACTTAGTAAACGTTCGTACATATTAAAACTTTCCTTTTATAGCATGAACATGTGTCACGATTAGTAATTACAGATATGTACGTATAATTACACGATACGTATTAAGTACGTGATAGTACACGATAATTATTAACAATAATAATTACAATCACGAACATAAAATCATGAACATGAAATCACGAACATATAATTATGTATTTACGTACTTTATAAATACGATAAATATCGTTAAGTATTTTAAAAAACACGAATAATTAATAATAACGAAACACGAACACACGAACACATGAACATGTAATAAAATAGACACGGGAAAGGCTTCGGGTACCCTTGGTGGGCCCTACAAGCCGCGGCAACCAAAGACCAAGAGGGTCAAGCCCATAATATATGTTTTTACCAAAATAAGAAAAGGGAAAAATCTTTGCATTTATAGAGTTTTTCATAAAATATCAAAACCCTACTTTTCTTTTTCTTTTTCCTTTGGCCGCCGGCAAGAAACACCACAAGGAGGGTGTTTGATTTGATTTTGTTCAAGAAATCCTAGGAGTGTGTTCATGTAATCATTCTCCATTCATTCCACGCGTTTTGGTAATCCGTAAAACCTTTCTTTTTAATTCTTTTTACTTTGTTATGAACATGTGATTATGGGGATTAATAAAGAAGGATTAAAACATGTATAATCATGGTGGGTAAATTTATTAAGGGTTGTTTCGGTTTTATTTTTTCGGCCGCCACACAAACCGAGAGCCACGGCTCTCGGCGTCGTTTGGTTCGTACCACCAACCGAGACATATGTCTCGGTGGTGTTTGGTTCAGTCGACAGCAGGGACAAGGCACCCCGACATGCGTCGGGGGTGTCCTTGTGGTTGGTTTGGGTCACGGCAGCACACAGCCCCACCACCGGCACACAGCCGGTGGAAGACTTGGTCTGGCAGGGGGAACACAGCGCGTAGCAGCGGGTAACCACCGACACACAGCCGATGGGAACTCCACTGCTAGCAGCGGCTAGCTGAGAAACAAAGACCACCGGTAGCAGCCAGTGGCAGAATAAAGAAAGCAGGGGCAACCGGCTCAGCCGGTTTGCCACTTTTTTTAGGGGTGTTTGGTTTGGACCGGTTCATGGGTTTTCACGGGTCTGGTTCACGACATGTTTAATTAATTACAGGGGTCCGGTTCATGACTAAAATAAAACAAGTATTTATTTTACAAGTTAATTAAATTAATTTAACATGGTATATAATTAATTTAATTAAAACATGGACTTAGGTTAATTATTATTTATTTGTTAATACATGTTATAACCTAAGTATTTAATTATTTAATTTAGACTATAGTATTAATTAATTATTAGAACATGAAATATAATTAATTAATGATCATGACTTAGGTTAATATTAATATAGTATTAATATATATTTTAACCTAAGTATTTTAATACACTTTAACATAATTAAATCATGCTTATATATAATTAAATGGTATAACCTATAGCTTATTTAATTAACAGGATATTATTAATAAACTATACTATAGCTACATGACTTATGATATTAATTCAGCTTAAATTCTAAATATGGAAACTTTTTAATTCAGAAAACTTAATATTTTGGAAACTTTCTATTTTTAGACATTGATCTATTTTAAGAAGTTAATTTATTTTTGGAAACTTTTTATTTTAGGAAACCTGCTATTTTTAGAAAGTTACTTATTATTACACAACAAGTATAATAATACAAGAAATACAAGTAATACTTAATAAAAATATACATAATACATGATAAGCACAACATAACGTTAAGGTCAGTAAAAACAAGACACGAACATAAAAAACAAGCTAAGACATGATATAAAATCAGTTACATACGTAGTAATCAAAATACTTATACATGTATACTATTTATGTAGCATTAGTGAGACCGAAGTAGGACTTCCTTTTGTTCGTCTTCTTCGTTCACTGGACATAAGGTACGATTTTCCCGTCCTATCAGTATGGACATTCTTTTCTTATTAGGATTCTCCGTTTGCAGCCAACTATTTTCCCAGTATTTGTTTTATATGTTTGATACTTATGTTAAAATAAGAGCCTAAGCCATATACATGCATGACAAATGTCACCTAGTTATGGAGGTACCATAACCATAACACTGGAGGCACCAGTGTTATGAATTCCCCACGGCGAAGTGATTGCTCGTGGCATCCCTTTTCAGTTTTGTCCATTATATTATATTATCATGTGGGACGTATGGGTGCATCCTAGTTACATGTTTATCAATATTATCAGGGTGAATGCGATATGTGCCTTGCATCCTTCACTAGGAGCTGGTCCCTCCTACCTAGACTATTTAATTAGAGGCAACCCCCTAATTGCATGACGAGGTCTCCCCTCCAAGTATTCATGCACGGTGGAACCTTATGACCTATATAGGCTATTGGCTAATTAATACAATTTTCATATAAAAACATAAGTCTTTTCAAACTATAGAACCAGTTTTATGAACATGTTCCAGGTTTTCCAGGACTTATACATTTCCGCTGCTATTAGTCTTAGTTATGTTTCAGCCATTTATACTATGTCGTATATCCGTGCACTGAGCGTTATGCTCAGCCGTTACTTTCCTTTCATGTCCCAAAATGGCAGGTACCCAAGGACGGACTCGAGCATTTGGAGGAAGTGCATAGGATGGAAGCTGCCATAGACTTCTTCTCCTTTTTGCCTATATACTTATGCTTGTCTAGTCTTTCCTAGTTCATTTACTTTATTTATGTTTTGGGCTTATGTTTGGGAACCGATATTTGATTCCGGTTTTTCCTATGGTCATGTATGTTTAACTACATATTACCTTGCATGCTTTGATGACACGCCAAAATTACGCGTAATGGTCCACTTATCAAAGTGGGGTGTTACAGATAAGGCGACTTGGCAACAAGCAGTGCATCCGGAATAAGATCGATACGAAATCCAACTTCGCCACAGGAGGTAATCCTAACAAGTCATCTGGGAATACTCTAGGAAATTCACAAACAATACGAATGCCATCAAGTTTTTTCTCATCAATCTTGATACAAAGAAGATAATTCGGATTTTCATCCGGCTTCTCGCCGCGAAGTTCTAAGGTTTTACCCGAAGAGAGAGGAATACGCAAGATCGGTTCAAAACAAACAATAACAGCACGATAAGATGCTAACCAATCCATACCAACAATAACATCAAAACTACCAAGATGCGTCGGTAAAAGGTCGATTAAAAACAAATGACTAAGCAAGTCGAGGGTACAACCACGCAAGACTGTATTGGTACTAACAATCTTACCGTCTGCTAATTCTACTTCATAGCTATTGACTAAAGCAGAAGGAGTAATATCAATGAAAGGAGTAAAGGCAGAAGAAATGAAACTTTTATCAGCACCAGAATCGAATAAAACACTAACACAGTGATCTTTAAGAAGATACGTCCCCGCGACCACCTGAGGATTCTGTTGAACGTTATTACCCACATGATACACCCTGCCTCGAGCTCCATCGTTCTTCGGTTCCTTAGCCTTTGGACACCTATTCTGGAAATGACCTTTTTCACCACAGCTAAAGCACACCAGATTACAATTCCCTTCCTTATGGCCAATCCTCTTACAAGTTACACACTTAGGAGGACACACACCGACAGGATGATGGCAATTGCATAGGTCACACTTAGGAAGATTCCTAGTATAACCTCGTCTGCCAGCAGGAGCAGCAGGAGCAACAGTAGCAATAGGAACAGCAAGAGTAACAGGAGCAGCAAGAGTAACAAGAGCAGCACGAGCAGCTGCATACATGGTTGATGTCTCTTGTTGGCTTGTCGGTTATTGTTCCTGTTAGAGTTTCTATTGTTGCCGCGATTGTTGTTACAATTATTGCCCTGATTATTCTCTTGGTTGTTTCCTTTATTATCCTCATATTTCTGCTTGTTATCAGCATTTGACTTAGCAGCTTTACCTTCCACGTACTGCTTGGCCAATTCACGAGCCATGTTCATCGCTTTATGTAGGGAGGAAGGTTTTGATGAAGTAATGTGTCCCTTAACTCTTTCAGGAAATCCCTTGACATCCCTTTTTATCTTTTTCTTCTCATCTAGAACCATTTCTGAACACATTAAGACCAACTCATGAAACCTATTAGTTATAGGTGCTTAATATAATTAATAACATGTTAAATATAATCAAAACGCAGCGGAGTAAGCACCTATTGACGGATCCATAAAGTCATATGATTAATCAATAAAGGGGAGATAAAAGTATACCTTTGTTACACGATTCGGCGATAATAACCGGAGACAATCACCACACGATCTACCCAAGAAACCAAGTAATCAAAGTAGATCACCTCTATGTAGAAACACACTACACGTAACCGTATACCCGTAGATGCTAGTCGCAATAACCCGCGCTACTCAAATCAATTCCCCTTTTTTTGTACGACGGCAAAACAAAGGTTTTAGGATCAAAAACTAAATGAAAGCCATTTTTTACGTCATGTCATATTTGGTATATGCCTTCACATTCTATTTTAAAACCAATAGAATAGAAAACGAATATTTTAGCTTTATGACATTAATTAGGCAAATCAATGTTTATCAATCTTAAAACAAAACCGATCTTTGAAATCATATTTGAAATGGTCGGTTCATAATGGGATTCTTTATTTATTATTTTAAATGTAATAACAAACTAATTACAATTATCTTATAATAAGCCAAGTATTGATCCGAGTAACATAAGTTATTAATATACCCTAAATACGATAAATACGGTATATTGAAATGGTACCTCAGTGTATATGTGTGTGACCCCATAGGCCCATATGTGTCTAGCCATATAATTAGTTGTTATGACACGAGCAAACTCTAACAGCTCCCACTTGCGCACGTCATAATAAACATGTAATTATACAAGCAATGGTTAGTATCTAGCAACACGCCACTGCCCCCAGAAACATATGAGAATAGTTTCTTAAACATCTCTTTTTAAGTGGTTTAGTTTATCATTCATCCTTTTGTTTCAGATACTCTGTTAAACTTTAGACATGGATCAATTGTCATTCTTAAGTTTAACAATTCTGTTTCTCGATCTAGATATTGAACTAGATTTCCAAATTAATCAAGTATCATCTTAATTAAATTTGGGTGTGGCCACACATACATCTGTACAATTCATCGAGGGGCCCAGTAGTATCTAACTCCAATATATGCGGAGGAACAAATTCTCTTTTGACTGCACGTGTCGTTCATGTATTTTACATCGCACCTGAAGATGGTCTTTATGGCAGCCTTGTTCATGACAACGTTGAACCATATCAAGGATTGACATTCCACACATACAAAACCTACTTGCATCTCAAGTCTAAGGATGAGAGATTCAACCACTTGCGAGATTCACTATTGACGCCGATCCATGAAGTGAATTCTCGTTGGTTAGGTCAATCCAATGTTCATCCAATGAACACATATGAGTTTGGCAGCATCATCAATTAATATTCATTCCAAAATGAATATGACCAACTCACATTTGTCTTAATTTTGACAATACTCCCGTATCATCAACTGACAATGGATAATTTAGAATAATTAGATTACTCTTGGAATAAACATGCAAATATAGGACATAGTTGATATAAAATGAAAACGATCATACCTCATATATCAATTCATTACAAATACGAACTGTTTTACATCCCAATTATTCAAATACTAAAATACACAAATCTACATGGAACTACCAGCTGGTCTAAGTCCAATGTTCCTAGAATGCTCAACATGTTTGGTACAAGACATTGGTTTATTAAACGGATCAGCTAAGTTGTTATCTGTGTGAATTTTAAGAATACGAATATCACCTTCTTGAATCACTTCTCGAATGTAGTGATATTTTCTTCGAAAATGTTTGGCACCCTTTTGAACTCCAGGTTCATCGGCTATAGTAATTTCACTCGTATTATCGCAGTACATTTCCATAGGTCTATCATTTCTAGGAACAACGCCAAGCCCAGAAATGAATTTACGTATCCAAATTGCTTCCATTGCAGCTTCAGAAGCAGCTATGTATTCAGCTTCTTTAGAAGACATCGCAGTAGTGTTTTGTTTAGAACTCTTCCAATCAACAGCGCCACCGTGCATCACGAAGACATATTCGGTTTGTGATCGAAGATCATCCCAATCTGTCTCCCAACTAGCATCAGTGTAGCAAGTAACACCAAGCTCAGTTGTTGAATCATCTCCATAAACAAGAAACATATATTTAGTATTTTGAAGATACTTTAATATGTTCTTTACAGCAGTCCAGTGACATTTACCTAGATTCTGTTGGTATCTACTTGTAAGGTTCTGAGAGAACGCTACATCAGGTCTAGTGCACCTCACAGCATACATGATGGATCCTACAGCCGAAGCATAAGGTACTCCTTTCATTCGCTTCACCTCATTAGGTGTGGAGGGACCTTGAGTCTTACTCAATTCTACATTGGATTGCATTGGAAGACTCCCACGTTTGGAGGCATCCATCCTAAACCGCTTTAAGATTTTGTCAATGTATGCACTTTGACTTAAACCGATTAATCGCCTTGATCTATCAATATAGATCTTGATTCTTAGAATGAACGCCGCCTCACCCAAGTCTTTCATGGCAAAACATTTTCCAAGCCAGGATTTTACATCTTGTAGCATTGGAATATTGTTTCCCATGAGTAATATGTCATCGACATATAAGACTAGGAAAACGACGATACTTCCACTAGCTCTTTTATATACACATGGCTCATCGGGATTTTGAGTGAAACCAAAATTTTTGATCTCCTCATCAAATCTCTTGTTCCAGGTCCTAGATGCTTGCTTTAACCCATAAATGGATCTTTGAAGCTTGCATACCCGTCTGGGATGTTTAGGATTCACGAACCCTTCAGGTTGCACCATATAAACATCTTCGTTCAGATGGTCATTCAAGAAGGCGGTCTTGACATCCATTTGCCAAATCTCGTAGTCATAGAACGCTGCTATGGCTATAAGAATCCTAATAGCTTTAATATCTGCAACAGGCGAGAAGGTTTCTTCATAGTCAACCCCGTAGGTTTGAGTGAAACCTTTTGCTACAAGACGAGCTTTAAAGGTGTGTACAATGCCATCTATATCAGTCTTCTTCTTGAAGAACCATTTACTCGCAACAGTCTTACAGTTGGGAGGGAGGTCAACTAAGATCCAAACTTCGTTGTCCCTCATGGATTGCATTTCCGCATTCATAGCTTCAAGCCACTTATCAGATTCAGGATCCGACAATGCAGCTTTATAGTTATCAGGTTCACCATGATCCCCTAACTCATGTTCCTCAGCATCGATATAGAAACCATATCGGTCAGGTGCGTGAGATATCCTTGCGGATCTACGAATGGGAATTACATCACTTTGAGATTCGACATTTTCATGTTCAACCTCTTGGTGATGTTCGCTAGTGTTCTCAAAAGGTTGTGCATCTTGACTTTGAATTTCATCAAAGTCTATGGTGCTCCCACTTGCTTCTTGTGATATGAGACTACTCTCAAGAAACTCAGCATACCGAACAACAAATATTTTGTTCTCGGGTAGGTAGTAGAAGTAGTAACCCATTGTTTCCTTTGGGTATCCTACAAAGATACACTTGATAGATCTGGGCTCAAGTTTGTTTGGTGTTTCTCGTTTAACGAGAGTCTCACAACCCCAGACTTTCAAATAAGACAAGTTCGGGACTTTCCCGTGCCATATTTCATATGGAGTCTTATCAACCTTCTTAGTTGGAACCATATTGAGTATGCGTGCAGCAGACTCTAGAGCGTAGCCCCAAAAGGACATTGGCAAAGTGGTTGGACTCATCATTGATCGAACCATGTCAAGCAAGGTTCGATTTCTCCTCTCTGACACCCCATTATGTTGTGGTGTATAGGGAGGAGTAAGTTGTGAGACAATCCCACGACTCTTAAGATGATCTAAAAACTCAAGGCTTAAATACTCGCCTCCTCGATCAGATCGAAGTGCTTTGATTGTCTTCTCGAGTTGATTTTCTACCTCATTTTGGAAGGTTTTTAACGTTTCAAAAACTTCATGTTTATGTTTAATCAAGTAAACAAACCATATCTACTGAAGTCGTCAGTAAATGTAACGTAGTAGTTAGCTCCTTCTCTAGACGTGGTTCTAAATGGACCACATACATCACTATGTATGAGTCCAATAAGATCATCAGCTCTTTCACTTGCATGAGTAAAAGGCTTTCTTGCCATCTTGCCAGATATACAAGATACACATATATCAAATGATTCATCATCAGTTGACTTTAAAAGCCCATCATGTTGCAGCTTCGCAATGCGTTTCTTGTTTATATGGCCAAGTCGGCAATGCCATAGAAAAGTAGAATCCAAGTTGTGCTTGGACTTCTTTTTGCTACAAGTATAAATAGAACCCTCATTTGATACATGATTATGCATATCAATTTCAAAAATTCCATCACGAGGAATAGCATTAAAATAAAATACATTATCCTTGGAAACTTGAATAGTACCATAATCAGTAAATTTATGTGAAAAACCATTATCCCATAAACGCGAAAGAGAAATAATTCCTCTAGTAATAGAGGGTGAAAAATGACAATTGTCTAGTACAAGAATCATTCCACTAGGGAGGATAAGATCATAGCTCCCTATGGCTTCGACAGCTGCACGGTTGCCATTGCCCACGTGTAAGTCCAAAGCGCCTTTATTTAACTTTCTGATCCCTCTAAGACCCTGAATAGTATTACAAATGTGAGTACCACAACCAGTGTCATATATCCAGGTATTAGTTTTAGGGAATGAGTAGAGTTCTATCATGAAGATACCTGATGTGCCGGACGTGCCGGCTTTGTTCTTCTTTTTGTCCACTTCTGCCAGGTAGTAAGGACAATTCCTTCTCTAGTGTCCAATCTCATAACAGTGATGACACTCTACATCCTTAGCAGGATGCTCTTTTTTGCCAGGTGGGGGGAACTTGCGTTTAGGGTCATGAACCATAGTGGCTTTTCCCTTGAACTTTTTACCCTTGCCTCCTTTAGCTTGTGGCTTCGGTTTTTGGATATGACCTTTCTTGATAGCAAGAACAGAGGGAGCTTTCTTGGGCATACCCTTCTCTGCAAGCTTCAGCATGGCATGCAGTTCAGGTATAGTCTTCCCCATGCCATGCATATGATAGTTCTGAACAAACTGATCATAGTCTTTGGAAAGTGAAGTGAGTATCAAGTTCACTCCTAAGACTTGTGGCATAGGGTAGCCAAGTCGGTCCATCTGATCAAGGTAGCCTTTCATTCTCAACACATAAGTGCTGTCAAATTGGCCCTCCTCCTGCTTGCAGTTATGGAACGCTTTGACCGTTTCAAAGAGTTCTTGTTCTGCTTGTTGTTGGAACATCGTCTTGAGTTCCTCAATCATGTCATATGCAGTAAAGTCTTCCAAATGTTTTTGGATTTCAGGGACCATACTACATAACATTAAGCCAGCCACTTCTTGTTGTTCAGCAACCCTTTTAGTATGGGCATTGCGAACAGCAGCGGTGGCAGTAGCAGGAGGTGCTTCAGGTAAGGCCTCTTCCAAGTGGTGCAACTTTCCTTCTGATCTGAGGACAATCCTCAGATTTTGAAACCAGTCAAGGAAGTTTGTACCACTCAATTTCTCCTTATCGAGAATTGATCTGATTTGATTGTTAATGGATTGATTCGTTGCCATCTACAAAATAAACAAAGTTCAAAGTTTTAGTACTTTCAATAATTAATCCTTTAAAAATTAACTACCCAAGTTTATATAAAAACAATTAATTTTACGAAAAGGCTAAGATCCTCATTGAGGTTCTACCATCACATCAGTTGATCTGCTAGCAATGATAGATTCAATAGGTAGATGACGTTCATCAATTGCAAATCATGTGCAATTCTTAGATCCTTATGGGACTCATGACATAAGTGAACAATTCACAAAATATCAAACATGGCATGTTTAGTCCCATCCTTGCCTCGGTCAAGGTCTCACCACTTAACCGATTAAGTCATCCAATTTGAGAACATGCGAGAATAAGTCTAGGTCTCACGCATAGATAATAATCACCTTGGGTTACAATTTTCATCCGTCTCACAAGATGCAAAAAGTAATTGCAAGTGATCTCAAACGATTGGACGGCATGACTTAAATTTTAGACGGGTATAAAAGTTTGATTTACAAATCAAAAGTGTGTACGAGGAAGCATGCATTCATCCATCGTAGCACAAGTTAAAAAACGTTTTTAACTTAAGTCCAATCTTGTTTTAATTTATGTGTGTCAAGTTTTCTATGTTAAATACTAATATAAAACCTAAATGGATTTAATATTAGATTTAGACAATACAAAAAAATAATAACATCATAACACGTTAAGAGTTATTATGAAAAACAATATTTTAGTTTTAAATCATATTTAAACTTTAAACTAAATCAAGGATTTAGTTTTATAAATGGTTTGTGATTGGTTTCAAGTTTTTATAAAAACATTTGCAAGTAATATCAAGATATCAAGCAAACAAGCAACCACACAACCACAAGTATGCAAAGCCTCAAACCGATGAAAAACCTATTCTTGATCTCGTGAGCCATCACGGGGACCAAGAAGTCAACTAAGGGTAAGTCAACATAACCACAAAGTGGGCTCCCACTTGCTCCAAGACCATCAAGAGCAAGTAGAACCCAAAATGAACATGAGGCCCAAATCTGCCTAAATATTTTAGTCAACTTCTAGAGCCCAAAACCCATAGAAGGAGTCTTCCCTAGCCTGAGATCCAGTTGAGACTTTTGAAGGCCTATGAGTTGTGAATTAGCACACCAAATTTGGGCTTCTATCTCCTTATAAAACTCCGGGAAATCACATTTTAGTGCAGGTCACTCAGCAGCTCCGAATTTCACAATATGTCTTTAATTCTTTAGCCATTCCCATCCAAGCATCGGTTACAAATGATTTATGACTAAAACAATTTAACCTATCATTAACCTACTGTAAAATTCCCAAAAAAATGGCTATAACCAACATCAAAAACATATTAATGAAGCCGAAACAATGGCAAATCCCCAAAACTGAAATTAAATGCAAATCAACACACAACATGTCACATTTGGTCTAGGTTTTCATCAGCTTTGCATAAGAAACATAATAATACCATAAGATTATGAATATAACAAGGTGTTGGCTAAGTCCATGTCCAAACATGCATGTATTTGCCATGGAAATAAAATTAAACAACAACAAACACTTGTTAGCCAACGAAATCGAAAGAATAATCAACAATTAATTAAACCCCCGATTGGTGCGTGTAACCAATGACCTTAGGACCTTAAAACCACATTTTATAAACCTTGTAATTATCATATATTTACAGAAAACATGGTCATTAGGGCTGTTTAAAACCCGATTCAAGGATCGTTCCAAAAAACGCGTTTTAGGTCATTTTACACGTACCCGTAATAAACCCATTTAAGTATGCGTAAACCGTGACTATGAGATCATTAAAAAACAGATTATAAGACCTCCTAAAGTCTATAATGCCACGAAAATAATGCCATAGGGGCTGTTTTAATATTGGTTTAACAAATCCCTCAAAAACACTCATATTTAGCCATTTTTACGCATACCTCATAATCATATGACATCATATGATGGCTCGTGATACCACTATAGTTGCTTAATATAATTAATAACATGTTAAATATAATCAAAACGCAGCGGAGTAAGCACCTATTGACGGATCCATAAAGTCATATGATTAATCAATAAAGGGGAGATAAAAGTATACCCTTGTTACACGATTCAGCGATAATAACTGGAGACAATCACCACACGATCTACCCAAGAAACCAAGTAATCAAAGTAGATCACCTCTATGTAGAAACACACTACACGTAACCGTATACCCGTAGATGCTAGTCGCAATAACCCGCGCTACTCAAATCAATTCCCCTTTTTTTTACGACGGCAAAACAAAGGTTTTAGGATCAAAAACTAAATGAAAGCCATTTTTTTACGTCATGTCATATTTGGTATATGCCTTCACATTCTATTTTAAAACCAATAGAATAGAAAACGAATATTTTACCTTTATGACATTAATTAGGCAAATCAATGTTTATCAGTCTTAAAACAAAACCGATCTTTGAAATCATATTTGAAATGGTCGGTTCATAATGGGCTTCTTTATTTATTATTTTAAATGTAATAAGAAACTAATTACAATTATGTTATAATAAGCCAAGTATTGATCCGAGTAACATAAGTTATTAATATACCGTAAATACGATAAACACGGTATATTGAAATGGTACCTCAGTGTATATGTGTGTGACCCCATAGGCACATATGTGTCTAGCCATATAATTAATTGTTATGACACGAGCAAACTCTAACATAAGTTTAGGTTTCAATATCATCAGTTTTCATTAGTAAATTCCATAGCTCATGCTCCATCCGAGCTATCTCAGTCTCAGGGAAATATTCAGTAGTCATCATTATTTTGAACTCGCTCCAAGGGATTTTGTTTGCATTATCAAGACCTAAGCTTCGAATATTTCCATTCCACCATGTAAGTGCAATACCTTCCAAGGTACTTGCAGCATAAATTACCTTATCCTCTTCGGCACATTTGAAAGTTCCAAACACTTGCTCCATCTTCGCCTTTAACTTGAGTCTCACGGCTCGTTTCGTATTCAGCAACATCTTTCTTTACCCTTTTTGCAATTATTCTCTCCATAGTAGCCCGGCGGGATCTCCTGGGTCCATCATCCCTACGAATTCTGGTAGGCGGCATGTTTCTGTCAACAACACAATCTAAAATTCAGTGAGAATTTGTATAAGTATGCTATTTCAAGATTCATGAATAATGGAGAAAATAGAATAAGAAGAGATTTTAGATATGCATAACTTATTGTCAACAAGAAATGCAACACTAAGGAGTAGAATATATATATATATATATATATATATATATATATATATATATATATATATATATATATATATATATATATATATATATATATATATATATATATATATATATATATATATATATATATATATATATATATATATATATATATATATATATATATATATAAAATAAGCACGAGGGGTTTGGAAGGAGGTAATAAGTATCGTAATGAAACTAATATAATGTTTCAAAATAGAATCAAGGTATGAAATATTATAAGAATAATTAAAGTAAACAATAAGGATTAGAGAGTTACCCGCGCAGATATTGAACAACATTGGCAAATTCTTTGTTTGACACTAGTAAAGCATGAAATATTTTGAAATTTAGTTATAGACCATGTTTTGAAAACGACTCAGTTCCTTATAACCATTGCTCTGATACCAATCTGTGAGACCCCCAAAATCTAACATGAAACAACTAGGCAACGAGGGGGTAACACGTCATGGTACAAGTGACAATGAATTATAAATGACTCGAAAATGACGTAATAAAAGACATATATATTACATCACGGTTTATTAGAGTTTTAAAGCATAGGTCCCACAAGTTTTAAAACATAACAATATACCATTACATCATGGTTTGAAAGTTTTAAGATACCAAAAGATAAGCGGAAGACTTTAACAACATTATTTATATCAAAAGCATAAATATAACACAGATCTTCCAAGCAGCCAACATCCTGCAGAACCTCATCCAAGCATATTAAGCATTATTACCTGAGATTAAAACATGTAAACCCGTCAACAAAAGTTGAGTGATATTCATAGATTTTTTAAACTAAGTAATGGAACACAATAAAGTTTGTAAAACAAGTAATGGGGGGGGGTGATTATGTACATTATCCATAGTCATGGTATATATTATTGCTCTTTAGTTCATGAAACCAAAGCTTAACAATCATTGTAAGTTCGTGTAGTGATTATTTAGCCTCAATACTCAAGTATAAACAAATGTAAGTGTGTCAAGGTAATCGGGACGGGAATTGTCAATCCTGATGGATCCACCCACAACATTCGCGCTTAGCGCAAAGCATACGAGACAATTAACGGTTCATGATCAAGAGAGGAAACTTAAGGCTATATACTAAAAGCAATAATATCAATGGATTCATATCGCAGCATACAAGTTCTGGATAGCATACAGTATAAAAGATTGTGTTCCAACATGATAATCTCACCCCGCGTTTAGAAACAATGTGAAAGTAAAAAGAGGCTATGAGCTCACCTTAGCTATAAGGTGGAATCAACACGGAACTTGAGGGCTCAGTAGTAACAACGAAAAATCAAGTAACTTTAAGTCATCTGAGACCTACGATAGCGGGACGCGAAAGTTTAGAAGATACGAAAATAATGTTTAGAAAACACTTGAATTTAAATTAGTACATAAACCAAGTTATGAAAAAAAAGAATATCCATGCAAGTGATACTTCTAGACACCTCTAAAAGTTCACTTATACTAGACAATGCTCTCGATAAAAAATCTGCCGGCACATACCAAATGTGCGGGCTGTTTTACCTTACTTAGACACGTCAACAGTTTATGAAACGACTCGAGGAACTCACTTACTATCTATAGAAAGTCCTCTAAAAAGCTCGTCAGAAGTTTTTACTTCTAAGACCACCTGCCTGACACATCTTTGAATTACAAAAACGGACAGATTTACGCCTTGACTCGCAAAACCATTTTGACCTTTCTAACCAATTCCGTTTACAAAACCGACACTTGAGTTTGAAAATAGACTCACAACCCTAGGTTTAGAGCCCAAGAACAGCCTTTAACTATTTTTAAACCTCATTCTATAGTCCCCGAGATTCGATCAAATATCGACAACAAATTCGGATTGTGCCGATACTCGTCTCCCGCTACACGAATAATCAAACTATCGTAACTTCCTCCTCGTTTTGAGTTAGAAGCTCTAATTTATATCAAATCGAAAGTAACGAAAATCTCTACAACACTATCTATTTAGTTTAACAATAATCCAAGCTTAAAATATCCAAAATGAGCCTCAACCTACTGCCTAAAATCACCACTCTAAAATCATATCAAAACACTTTTTCAACACAAATTTCTTATTTTTCTACCAATATTAACACCTTATAATCAACCCTTACTAATCTTAACACTTGCATGTACCAAAAACAAAAATCAAAATAAAAAACTTTATCTTTTTAATATCAAAAACATGAAGATCTAACCATGATCATCACATATATGATGATCAAGACTCATCCCAACCATAAAATCATAAGAACATGAAAACTTGTTGCATGTGAAAGATTTTTACATCATTAGAATCACCTTTGAATTTTAAGATGTGGTCTTAATTTAGTTTTGTTTAAATCAATGTAAAAATTGATGATCAAAGGTGGTGTTTGTATTGATAGCTCACGGCAAGGAGGGAGGGGAAGAGAGAAGTGGTGATTTTTTTTTATGAATTTGCTTCTATTTGTTTTTGTGTAAGAAAATGTATATATATGGTGTTAGGTGTAAGGGCCAAGCTTGCCAAGTGTGAAACCTTTAGAATAAAAAGTAAATATTTAGTTAAAAAGCGGGAAATAACTATTAGTCAATTTTTACAAATATTTACGGGACTCGGTTTGCGTAAAAATACTTCTCAAAAGTTAAAATGCACCTAAAATACGAGATCTCACAGAAGCCTTCGTTGGACCATTAGACGAGAAAATCAACGTATTACGATAGCTCCGTATAATCTACTCGGAAAAGATCATTGTATTTTTCAAATAGTCTTTCACCTGCCTAATCTTCAACTCTTCTAACAAATTAAGACAATCTTGATAAGATAAAGACCGAAAACAGATACCTGTGATTTCTAATGCTTTGAAAGATGAATTCACATAATTTAGCATACCTTCGTAGAGTTACGCAGATGAATATTCACATGATTGGGTTTGTATGAAATGGACTTGGCGACTAAAGGAATAATCGCACCTAAAATATGTCTTAAATTATTTGTCTTCGGATAAAAAGTAAATTGTTTTAGAAAACTTCATTATTACTGTATATTTTTTTTTATTTTTTTGCAAAATAACACTCTTACGCTTATACAATTAATTTAAACTTTATATATAATTTGTAATTTGTAGTATTATTAGATGTAATATGGTAAACTTGTTACATTACTTACATATATTTTTGGAATAGGACAATAATTTTAAGACTGCCGAAAATAGTGTAAAGACTGTAAATTTAGGACGGAAAGAGTATGACTTATGAGAAATTGATATTAAATAATTATGTAATACTAGTAATATATTTAGGCAATACCAGATTTGTCACGCATAACTTTCCGCCATAACATGGCACGTTTTAGCATTATAACTTGTGAGATATTCTAAGTTTCTAACAGCGGAAAAATAAATCCACAAATTAACCGGTTGAATTCTTGGTTTTCATATTTATTATTCATTTCTGTCACCATCATATTCTGCATTATATAGGTTTCTATACGTACATACTTAATTTACCAAACACTTAGTTCAACTTAAATAAGCCCTCTCTAATATGATGTACGTGATTTTTTTTTCTTTTTGTTTTCATGATCATTCTTTCCGACTTACTAGCCGACTAATCAACAAGTTTAAACTCACCGTCATATAAATAATGCACGTGAACTTAAAACGTTAAAAATTAGATTAACTAAATAGATGTTTACGGATACTTATTGAAAATAGATTATATACTTTAAAAATGAATAATCAATAATCAATAATTAAAGAACTATGGTTTTAAGAAATAGTATTTGGATTTAATTATTTTGTTTAAAATTGAAATAATCAGATTATCAATTCTTTTTAGAGTTTGACAAATCAGATTATTTGTTTAGTTAATAAGTAAAATAATTAAAATAAACTCATTTTAACTTTATTCATTTTGAAAATAATAATTAAATTTCACTTATTTTTAAACTCTATTTTAAAAGCTTTTAAACCTAGATAATTATTTTTTTCATTTTATTATCTAAACACTTATTTTAACTTATTTTCATTTTAAAAATAAAATAAATAAATAATCTAAAACTTTCCCTTTTTCCATGACATGATTTCAGGAATTATAAGTAAATTATATAAACTTAACTATTAATCTTTGTGGTTTGCTTATATTTCTTCTACATCACAAACTATAAATATTAGAGCGACTAAATATACGTACTACGTTGTATGAAGTCAATCTATTATTTTTTATAATTGAAAAGAAGAACGTGCATCTGACATTTTTTACAAGTAAAGACATACAAAAGAAGTAGTGGTTGGTAAGTGGCATTACTTTTTCTTTTTGCTCGTTTGTTTGTAATTTCATTTTCATCAAATTGCCTGCTACAAATAAGGAAAATAAAGGAGAAAAGTCTCCTGTGCAACATGAGACTAATAATTACATCCCACATGATAATTTTCATAGTTTAGCGAACATGACAACTATAAAAACCCAATAAAATATAAGGAACAAAACCAAAAATAACATAAAATTGAAAAGCATATTTGGTGGAGAGGTAGTGTGTGTTTCGTGATTGTGGTAAAAACTCCACGTTAGTCGCTTGTACTTTTGCATGTAAACATATTCATTTTTGTTAAAAAAAACACTTGCATTTATTTTGTTGCTAATGTTACCATGACTTACGAGTTAGGTAAACAGTCAAAACAAATGAATTTAACTGTTAGTCGCAATGGATCAACGTCAGAACTCGCAACATCTTGTTCATGCGAATGATTGTTACACGCAGTGGCGGAGACAGGGAGGGGTCAAGGGGGTCGTCCGACACCTAACGAAAAGTTGTAGTGTAAATTTTCGAAAATATTTCCGATTTTCTTATAATTTGACCTCCTAAAAACCATTTTTTTATGTAGTTTATAAAATATATCAAAGTTTGACCCCGAGCAAAAGTTTCTGGCTCCGCCCCTGGTTACACGCCTTCATCACTTACGAGTTACGATATCCGAATCCAAATCTGCAGAGAACTCCGATCCATTGATGGTTAGACATTAGATATAGATATCTATGCAACAACGCAAAACTTGGAAACAAATGAATAAAATTTAAATGATTTAGAAGGTCAACAAAGAACACATGGAAGATGTTATAAAACGTTTGAATAGATGTATGTAATTCTCAAAATCGTTTGAATTTGAAAACAAAATTTGATTTGATAGATGTATGACTAAACAAATAATGTCACATTTTACCTATGTAAATGACACCGAATATAATAGTCGATGGTGATCGGATTCATAAATATGGTTGTCACTATCTATATATCAGCTTACTATGCATAATGTATAAGTCTTTAAAAGACTTGGTGCATTTAACGTCATGAATATATCACACATATAATCATTACAATTTTCTTAAATAACTTGGAGTATACTAAGCTTTTGCAAAAAGTCATTCACACAATGACAAAAACTTTTGTCAAACACTTTATAGAATAGTGAAAAACTTTTTATAACTTGATCCATTGTGGGTGCTCTAATTTGGTAAAAACGTATGAATGAGGGCTGGGAAACGCATTTATGGTTTAAGGGTGTGTTTGGTTGCCGGTTGTACTACTGTACGTTTAGGCTGAGAGACAAAATTATTGTTTGGTTGCATTATTTAGGTTTGTTAATAGTGACTTACACCCTCATCAACAGATTTAGACAAAAGTCATCATTAATCCCTTCTTTTCTGAGATTATTTTGAAAGTGATGATTCTTGTACTATTGTTAGTATTTTTTTTATTTCAAGTAGTGTCTTTCTATATAAATAAAAATAATTTAATTTAAATTTTAAATTTTTTTATTTTTATTTAAATATTAAAATAATATAACAATTTAAATCTTAAACAAACCAAACATTACTTTTCATTTAACAATACCTAATCCTAAACCACCCACTTTATAAACCCACACCCAAAGTAAAACCCAACTTCAAACCAAACGGCCTAAAGTTTTAAATGGAATATGTTTACTAATAAGATAATCGGGTATGATTGGATCTAAAGTTGGTGTGAAAAAGAAAATAAATCACATAAGATAGAGTGGCTTTGTTATCAGAATTTTTTTATATCACATTTTTTTACAATGTTTAAGGCTTAAAATGTGATATCAAAGTTTTTTTTTATTTAAATACAATATAACTAAAAAATAAAAATTCATCAAATTAAAAAAACACTACATTAATTAAAAATAAATTAATCAAGAAAAAACATTACGAAAAAAACATAAAACGTAAACATACAAATAAAAAACTAGTTTTGGGGTGGTGTATAAAAGGCTCGAATAGCAATTTTTTACGCTCGATGATAGCTGCGTCAGCCGATGCATCCCGAATGTGTCGATTTGTAGGATTTTGAAGTCCTCGACGACCCTTGAAAGTTGAAATAATCATTTTTGCAGGCGCCTCGCGTTCCGTGACATCCACTTTTTCCTTGTGGTCTAGCTCGTAATTTTCTTTCATTATTTGTTGATACGCTTCCGGGTTTGAAACAAACTAGCTGCTGAATTATTAGAACATTGACTTTATTAAATACATTGCATCCGGGAGGCCGTGGCAACGCGTTCGGTCCGAAGAGATCAGGTTCGTCCTCACTAACACGAAAACGATTTCGACTTTCAAAAGTCGAATCAGGATTTCTCCACTTGTGCTTGTCTTTCAAAAAGTTTCACGCACCCTTCTACTTAAAATTCAACCCTTTAAGTCTTCTAAAAGCGAGATTAACCCGAATGATAAAACCGCTCATAGTTCTTCACACTCAACATTTGCATTTCTTCCACAAGTGAATTAAACTTTTTTATTTCTCGATTCATCGGGTCTACTTTTCCGCCAACATGTTCTTAGTGCGTATCAGATATTTTTTGGTTTATACATTGTTTAGGTGGTTAGATTTTGAAAAAAGGGTACTGATTACAAAAAATGGGAACTTAGCCCTCTCCAACGGCTAAATTATTTAAAAAAAAAACTAACAACTAAGCTGTTATGTTTGGTGCCATCCGGGTTGGCGCGAGCCACGGTACGGTGTGTCAAAAGAGCTCTCGTGCCAAAGGCTAACAACCAACTTTGGAACCAGTGTACACCGCTCTAATAATGCTTAAATTATTACAACCCGTTTTGTATAATTTTCACACGTTTAGTTAAAAAACAATTTACACGAAAAACTTTCTCATAAAGTTTTTTAGTTTTTTATATTTTCCACAAACAAACAACTAATATAAATAATATATTCAATATGCATAATTACCAAATTATCCTTCAACAACGCCCGAACAAAATAGTTTAATTATATCACAACCAGATTGTTTACAAGTTACAATCTAAGTGTCTAAAACAAACTAAAATATACAAGCTAAATAGAGTCACGAGGAACTCGAGTTAGTCATATGTTGGGAATTATTGTAAAGTACCAAGTACTGTTAGTATAAGTACAAGTACTGTTAGTGTTAGCAAGTACCGTTAGTGTTAACGCTGTATATGCCAAGTACCGTTAGTCTTAATATAAGTACTGCTAAGTAGATAAAGACGAATATATCTTTGGTAAAGATATGTCATAGTTATAGTTAGAGTATATCCTATGTGATATATTTAATAGGTTAGAATATTGATAATATATCGTGTGTGATATACTTATCATAAAAGAATTTTCTAGAGTTCCTTGCACTATAAAAGGAACATAGGTACGATGAGTTACATGTACCTTTGCCAAAGTCGATTAATAGAAGATCGAATAGTTAGAGTAATTCTGTTGTTCTTCTTTGCTTTATAAATTATATTCCGCATAACTTATTAGGTTGAGTAAGAGTCTCTCAAGTGATCTAGTTTGATTGCAAGCTATTGTGCAAATCCTTAACAGGAGAGATAGATCTATTCAAAGGGATCAACAAGTGGTATCAGAGCTTGTTGAGAAACTCTGAATAAGAAGAACAAAACCTCGAATCCCTAAATCACAAAAAGTCACACACATTGTCTCAATATGGTGAACACCCTCCTCAGATGAAAGAAATTCCAATCCCTGATCCAGTACCACATGAACAACCTTAAATCATGCAGCCTGCACCAGTGGCTTCACAAACTACACATGTTGTAGCTACACAAACAAATACATCTTCTCCCCATACTCTATCAGTTGTAAAACTCCTTATTCTAAAAAGTGATACCTATGAGACTTGGGTTATGCAGATGGAACATTACATGAATCACACAGACCATACTCTGTGGCAAGTCATCAAGAATGGGAATACTCCCAAAAAGCTACATTGGCTACCTGATGGTACATGTTATGCTTTGCTTGTTGGTACATGTTATGATTTGCCTGATGGTACATGTTATGCTTTGTCTGCTGAAGAGGTACAAGCGGAGATCAGAGAGAGAAATGCCAGAACTTCCTTAGCTATGGCACTCTCAGAAGACATACTACCTAGCTTTCATCATTACAAGGATGCAAAATCTATGTGGGAGGCTATCAAACTTAGATTTGGAGGCAATGAAAAATCTAAGAAGATAAAGAAGGTGGTTCTAAAGCAAGATTTTGATAACTTCTCAATTTCCAGTACAGAAGGAATCCATAATGAATATGGAAGATTCAGTAAATTGCTTATTCAGATAGCAATTCATGGACTGATAATTACTCATGAAGAAGCCAATCTTAAATTCTTAAGAGGAGTTCCACAAGAGTGGAAAGTAATGGCTATGCACTTCATCAAAAGAGATGATTTGGATGTCACTCCATTTGATCATCTCTATAACAATCTCAGAGTCTATGAGATGGATGTTAAACGTATTGAGCCAGCCAAAGCATCTGCATCAAAGCCTAACTTGGCTTTTGTGTAAGAAGGAAGTAGCGGTACTTACCATCAAAGTACCGCTGGTGGAACAAGTAGAGGTACTTACTTTCAAAGTACTACTGGTGGACCAACTTACAATACCTACTTTCAAAGTGCTGAAAGCAGTCCACAATGACTCAGAATTCATAAGTAAGGTCTCCACCACTATTTAATGAGAACGATGCCTTCTTATTCTTTGCTAGACAAGATAATAGAAAAAGATTGACTCTTGATGATCTGTTCTAGATGGATGATGCTGACATTGAAGAGATGGATCTAAACTGGCAAGCTGCCATGGTCTCTGTTAGATCCAATAGACTCTTCAGAAGGACTGGTAGAAAGATGAATGTTGATCCTAATGAACCATTAGGATATGAAAAGTCAAAAGTTAAATGCTACAACTGTGGAAAGCTTGGACACTTTGCAAGGGAGTGCACGAGAGAAAACACTGAAGGTAGCAGTTAGAAGTCCAAGAACAGCAATAGGACCAGCCCAAGAGTCATTAAAAGTCTTCCAAAAGGAGATAGCAGAAATCCATGGAGTCCAAAAACGACTAAAGCTTTGGTGACAGTAGATGGTGTGGTCAACTGGACTGACACACATGAAGAAGAAGAAGAGCATGGACTAATGGCTCTCTCTCATGAAGATACTTAGGTACATCCCTGTTCGAAATATTATGTTCTTAAGTTTAATAGTTTTAAAGTAGAACGTGAGGAACAATATCAAAAATTAAACACATGTACAGTAGAAGTAAATGCTTTTAAACAATGTGTTGCTAAATTAGAAGAAAATATACTTTTGTATCAAAAGGGTCAATAAACCTATGAAGAGAAAATTAGGATTTTAACTCTTCAATGAGGAGAAGAGATGTGACTATCAAAGCTTTTGAAAAACGGCTTGTGAAAGTTACAGCAGAAAATGAAGTTTTAAAAGCTAGTTTGTTTAATGAAAGAGAAGTAATTAATCAATGGCAAAAATATTCAAAAGGCATGGGTAAGCTTATTAATTCTGAAATGGGTTATTATGACAAAACAGGCCTAGGTTATTTAGAGGACCAACCTGGGATAACCCTGACTGACAAGGACTAATCCAAGGGGATTTTTGATAGTCCTTGTGATTCAGAAGACACTTTTGAAAATGATAGGTATGTTGAAGGAATGAAGGCAGTTCCTCCACCTTTACCAAGAATTTACATGCCCCCTAATAATGATAAATGCATAGAGTTAGATGAGTCAAAAGCTGTTTATGGTAAACAATCTAATGATTTAGAATCAAACTCTAGTACTTTGACCCAGGATGAACCTGTTGTGACCAAAAATGTTGTCTATCCACCTTTGATGAGCACATTTGTGCCTGAAGGACTTATGCCTTCAACTAGTTCTGCTCCCAAGCACGTTAAATCTTCTAGTAAGGCAATGGATAGCAATGCAAAACATCATGGTAGTATCAAAAAGGGTGGGCTAGGTTTTGAAAACATTAAGTCAAAATTACCTTTTGAGTCTTATTTAAATAGAAGAGGATGTTATGTGTGTGTTAGTTTAAGTCATTTTATCAAATATTGTACTGTGCATGAAGATAAAATTGCTAAACAAAAGGTCACAATGAAAGGTCATGAGAAGAATGCACAGTGTAAAAGGAAATTGGGACCAAGAGATGACAAACCTAAGTGGGGTCATGCTTAGAGGGTAAATAAGCAAAATAAGACCAATAAGATTAGTCACCCTCAAACCAACAAAGACTTTGTACCTAGAGCAGTACTTATGCAACAAGGTCTAGTACCTTCAAAGTCAAGTTCTTCAAGTACCGGCAGACCAAAGCCTGCAAGTACTGCTAGAACTAAAACAAGTACCGCTGGTAAGCAATCTAGAAAAACAAAGTCTGACAAACTTTCTAGGAGTCTATTTGAGGTTGTTAACTCATCTAGAAGTAAGCCTTATGAAAAACCAGTGCAAATGTGGGTTCCTAAAGGACAAGCAGCATTTGTTCCACCAAGTACTGTCAAAACAGTAATGATGGTCTTGCAACCATGGGATATCAGGGTGGTAGGGAGAGTCTTACTTTCTTTAAAGGTTTATTTTCACCACAATGGAAATTACTTTTTCATGCCATAATTCACTGTCGAAGCACAAAAACCAAATCTGTTGATCAAATTCCTGTTGCTTTAGCGTCAACTGGTATTTGTCGCGAATAACAGAGTTTTTAACTTTTCAAGATTAATTTTTAAAGGTATGCCAAGGAATTTAGAAGCCTCTAAGAAGTTTTTAATGTATCCCAGATTTATTCAAGCTCTCATTCAAGACCAAATCCCAAACCTACCTGACTTGACAGATACATGGGATGTGCCTACTTTCACTAAGAGGACTTTTTATTTCTTATCAAAGAAAGGTAGTACTTTCACAGGGACTACAACACCATTATTTGCTCATATGTTGGCAAAAGAAACTAACCAAGAGGGTGAGGATCCTAGTTTTGCTAGTAAACCTCAGCAAACTCCATCTCACCAAAGTCCTCAACCCTTTAAAGAAGATCAATCTTCTTCTCATCATGGTAATGGTCAACCTATCTCTGATGAGATGATTCACACACCTGTTGCTAGTGGTTCTCCACAATCTAGAGCAACAGAGGTGGTGGATATTGCACATTTAACTGCTTTGTGTACAAGTTTGTCTAAACAGGCTCGAGTTTCGCAAAAGGAAAAGCTTGTACAAGATAAAAGAATTGCAAACCTGGAAGCCAATCTTACAAAGCTAAGGAACAAAGCTAATCCTTGGATCAGGCACCACAGGGCAATTCAGAAGGCTCAACTTAAAAAGAAAAAGCTAAAAGCCTTCAAGGAAAAGCAATTGAATGCAACCAAACAGAGGAGGAATTTAGAGGAAGCAGATCCTTCTTGTGATATTCTAACAAATACTTTTGGGGATGAAGCTAATTTTAAAGCTGATGATGATCTTGGACATTATGTAGATGACACAAATATGGAGGATCAACCTGAGGATCAACCACAACCATCAACTGCTGAAGAAGATATGGTTGGAATGTAACCACAACCACAATCACCACAACTACAAGAAGCTAACTGGAGTTGCTTTTATGAGAATCTTGAGGAGATAAATCCAACATTTCTCGTGTCTACAACTCCACAACCACAAAGGAAATTTTGGTATCAAAAGAAACAGTCAACCCAAGTACTGCCAAGTTCAAATTAGAATGATGGGTCAGATAAGATTGAGGAGTTGGAAATTGAAAAGACAGATTCCAAAGAAGATAAGGTGTCTGGTGATACCTTGGTGCTTGGTGACAGAAGTGTGTCTACTACTGGTGAAGTAAAAACTGTTGAAGACCTAAGTACTGCAAAGCTTACTGCAAGTACCGCTGGTCAAAGATCTTCACTGCCATCTTCTGAGGAAAGTCATACTCCATATTTTGGAGAGGATGAGACCTTAGCATAACTTTTGATTGATCTCAAAGAGAAGAATTTATCTTAAAAGGCTATGTTAGCAGAAGAGTAAAAGAAGGCACAACAATCAAATCTTGCCAGCCAAGTTTAAGACAAAGGCAAGAAAGTGCAAACTTCAAAGCCTACTACAAAAGGTTTTATTATACAAGGTCAACAACCTAATGAGGGTGAAGACAGAAGATCTTCAAGGTTAATCAAGAAGTTACCTAAGATTCACCCAAAAGATAAAGGCAAGAAGTTGCAGTCTAAATCAGAAGGTGAAAGTGATTCAGATGATGATATTAGCAAAGTCATGAATAAGTTTCATCAAATGAAGCATGATGAATAAGTAGCTTATAGACTACAAGCAAGACTCCATGAAGAATAGCAACAGGAAGAACTTGCAGCTAAGCAACAACTGCTTGAAGCACAAAGAATACAGTAGGAATAGAATATTAAAGAATATGACAGGATTCAAGTTGAACTCAAGGCAAGTAAACTTCTAGCTGAATCTCTAATAGTTGAAGAGAGAGATGCTTATGATAAGGAAGAAAATGATAGATTGATTGATGATCTAGTGAGGGAGAAACATAGATTCTTTGCTGAAAAGTGAAGAAGAGAAAGAGTTAAGCCCCCAGTAACTAATCAGATAAGGAATCAAATGATGTCCTACCTCAAGAAGGTGAAACATTTCACTCATGCACAACTAGTTAGGAAGAATTTTGATGAAATCAAGGCTTTGTATGAACAACACAAAAGGAGCAAGTTAAACTTTTTCGAGATTGGATCTGAAAAGGATAAAAAGGACATTGAAGATGTCAAGAAACACTTGCAATAACAAAGGAAATTTGGAAATACCCCCAGGCTTGATGATGCAAGTATTTTAGACAAGAATGAGCATCTCCACCTATCAAGACCACCTATGCTAGGAAGAAAAAGAAGTTGAAGGATACTCCAAAGGAAGCAAAGATTGCTCAAGTGTTGGATGAGGGAAATAAAGCTCAAGGTGTTGAAGAAACTGAAAATGTACAGGCGGTACATACTCAGTCAACAGTACATAGTGAAACGATACATACTGATTTGGAGGAAGGATCTGTTGAGATAGAAGGAACCTCCAAAGGCATTAAAAGAAAAAGATCAACCAGGAAAAAGCAAGAAGCAAAGAAAAAGGTAAAAATCTACAAGTGAAGCTAATGAAGATAGTGATAATGATGAGAGCTGTAGAAAGTACTTGAAGATAGTTCAATTTGAAGATCAATGGATAGATACAGAGATCTTTGGGAAAAAGTCATCAATCATAAGATGGACAGGTGCTACAAGTCAAGGATTAAAGGCTCATAGAATAACCAGAACAGATGGAACATTTAGGATGTTCAGGTTACTGGAAGATATTCTTCATATTATTGATAGACAAGACATTCAAGATCTTCACAGGTTTGTTCAAAGAGGAAGTGAAGGTACAGAAGAAGTCTCATTATTACTTCATGAATTCAAGTTTATGTATGAGCCACACACTATTGATCAAGAAATGTTGAAAGATTTTGAGAATCAGGTTCCTACTTGTTGGAGATATTATAGATCATGTGGGATACATACAGTGGATACAAATGATATTACCTATTACATGCTTCAAGAGAAGAGATATCCTTTTAAAAGAAGGTTGCTAGAAAGAATGTTAGATCTACAACTGGAAGTTTCAAAAGAATCAAATGGTTCTTTAGAGTTGATCAAAATGATCAAGCATCAAATCAAGGATTTGGATATAGAAGAGGAAGCTGGAAAAGAGCCTTAAGTGTTTGATTTTCAGTCACACTTCACAAATGGTTCTTAGTTCACAATGTCTAACAAACATAAGAACTGGCTAGTCCATATGCAAACGGTTTGTGGTAAAGACTTCTCAAATCCATTGATAGTTGGTAGTTTGCTAAAAACTACATGGTCATTAACTCACCATACTTAGAAGTAAAGAGTTAGCTAGTCCTAGGGCAAACGGTTCTAGGTAAAGACTCTATCAAATCAGTTGAATGGTTGACAGTTTACCAAAAACTGTAGGGTTATCAGTACACCTTATTCTTTATGAATAAAGTATTGGCTATTCCAGAGTATACATCTAACTGGTAAAGAATAAATCAAATCTATTGATAGCTAATGATTTGCTAAAAATTATGATGCCAATACAGATTGGTTTGTTGTTAACTGTATTTCAGGTGAGAAGACACAAGCAGAAATGTTGATTCATAAACGACATGTTCAAAGAAATTCATGTATGTTCAAGATCAAGAAAATCAAAAGGAAGTTTTGTCATCATCAAATAGGGAAATATTATTGGGCTAAAGGCAAAAAGATGACAGAGTTTTATATATGAAGACAACATAGTTGCTGCAAAGAATGTTCAAAGACACAGAAGATCACATTTTGAAGACAAAGATGAAATTCACGAAGACTTGAATTTTATCATATCAGAAGAAGATTTGCATGAAGTGTTTGGATACATTCAGTTGATACACAAGTTCAAGATTACCAAGTTTAATCCAAGTTTGAAGTGAAGTTTGAAGACATGTATTTTTATACATTCAACACACAGAGAAACAAAAAGACAACAAGTTATCATTCTTGTTTGGGGAAGGATTGTTGGGTATATGCCAAGTACCGTTAGTGTTAATATAAGTACTGTTAAGTAGATAAAGACGAATATATCTTTGGTAAAGATATGTCATTGTTATAGTTAGAGTATATCTTATGTGATATACTTAATAGGTTAGAATATTGATAATATATCGTGTGTGATATACTTATCATAATAGAATATTCTAGGGTTCCTTGCACTATAAAAGGAACATAGGTACGATGAGTTACATGTAACTTTGCCAAAGTCGATTAATAGAAGATCGAATAGTTAGAGTAATTATGTTGTTCTTATTTGCTTTACAAGTTAGATTCCACATAACTTATTAGGTTGAGTAAGAGTCTCTCAAGTGTTCTAGTTTGATTACAAGTTATTGTGCAAATCCTTAACAGGATATAGATCTATCCAAAGGTATCAACATCATATTTAGATAACAGTGTCTCATCATAAGTGTCCCTAGTGACCGGGAAGGAGCCTCCTGTTTGTGATCCTAAACGGTTGTTCATTATCATCGTCGGGAACAAAGTGGACAAAAATCTTTGATTGTCCATCTAACTTTTTCTTGTCACTCCGACACTTAAAGAGTATTTTGGCGAGCGCCTAAAAGGATATATAGATTGTTTTCTTAGTAATCGTTCTCTTTACTTTAGTCTGATATATAATAAGGTGCCTAAGACAATACTTACTTCACTACATTGTTTTACGTTTTCGTTTGTTTTTACGTTTTTGGTAACTTTTAAAATCTTAATAGGATATGCCAAAGCATAAAGAAACGTGCGAAAACATTAAAAAAAACTTGGGGAAACATAAACAAAAAAAGGTATGTGTTGTTACAAAAGTTGGATGGCCGCGCTTAACCCGAATTATGCTTAATTCGGGTGTTACGGACTCCGTCTCTTGCATCAAGTGAACTTGTACGAAGACCATGCACATTAAAGATCAAACACCGTTAGGCTTACCATGGGAATGTACCCCACAATTAGACTCTAGCGTGAGAGTAAGTAATCGGTTTAATAGAGGTGATCGGTGAGGGTTATGAGTATTGAAGATATCGTACCTTTGTTGAACCTCGTGGGTTCCTTATATACCCTGGGAAACCCTAATTGGGCTTCCCTAATCTTGCGGCCTAAGTAAAGGATTGTAAAACCCGCATGCTTTTACCATGAATAGTACCCTTAAGATCGTACGTACTAGATTTAAACTTTCCTAATATAGCATGATTACGATTACGTGTTAGGATTTTACGTATTACGTACGTGTTAGAACACGATAAGTATTTACTACGCACGATCACGTAATAATTATTTGACGATAATTAATCACAAGCATGCGATCATGAAATCATGAACGTAATTAAAACACGAACTATTATTAATTACGTATATATATTTATTACGAGCGTAATTAAATATATTAGATCACGATATTTACGTAACGAGAACACTTAAAACGCGAACACAAATTATCACGAACGTGTAACTTAACATCGAGACACGGAAAAAGGTACGGGTACCCCAAGTGGGGCCCCCTGCCCGCGGCTACAAGGACAAATGGGCCAAGCCCATTTGTCAAATTTTACTAAAAGGGAAAAGGGATTTTTCACTACTCATTTACAATTACATAAGATTTTTAGCAAAAACCTAAAAACCCTCCTTCCTTGTTCTTTTTGTGCCGCCACCCTACAAACACCACAAGGAGGTGGTTTGTGATCTTGGATCTTGGAATTTTAGTTGGTGATCGTGTTTGTTCTTCATCCTTTTGATCCACGAATTCGGTAAATCCTTTTTAAACATTTTCTTTTGTTTTGATCTTTTATAAATCAAGAACATGTTATGTTTTTTACAAAAACCTAATAAATAAACATGGATCTAACATGTTTATTTATTAGGTTTTTGTAAAAAACATAACATGTTCTTGATTTATAAAAGATCAAAACAAAAGAAAATGTTTAAAAAGGATTTACCGAATTCGTGGGTGGGGTTAAATAAAATCAAAAGTATGTTTTTAAGGGGTGTTTGTTTTGGCCGCAGGCTGCACCGAACCCGAAGGGGTTTCGGTTTGGCCAACCGACCACCACCATGACCATATGGTCTTGGTTGGTTGGTGTGGGTCCCACGGCAGCATCAAGGCACGAGGTACCCCGATTTGGTTCGGGGTACGGTGTCGATTTCATGTCCGGTACATGGTTTTGATTCTAGATCCGGTTCATGGTGTATGTTTAGTTTTTATGTTTATGATCTTATGTTAAAAATTAAATTAATAAAATGACATGATTAATTTAATAACATGACTTAGGTTATTTTAATTATTAATAATCATGAAATTAATTAACCTAAGTATTTTATATTTTAGACTTATAATTAATTAATTATTTAAAAACCATGATTATAATTAATTAATTAACTTGACTAAGGTTATATTATTAATATATAATAATACATGTTTTGACCTAAGTATTTAACTTTATTTAATTAAAAACATGTTATACTTTAATTAAATATTTTAACCTATAGTTTAGTTTAATTACATGAAATAATTATTAAACTATACATTGTATCATATGACTTAGGAAATAATCATGAAAACACTTAGGCTTATATACTTAGCTTATTTAACCAGCTTATTTCTAATTATGGAAACTTTCTATTTTTAGAAACTTAATTAAATAAGGCAGCTAATCTATTTATGGAAACCTTCTATTTTTAGAAACTTATTTATTTCAGGCAGCTAATCTATTTATGGAAACTTATTTAATTAAGGCAGCTAATCTATTTATGAAAACTTTCTATTTTTAGAAACTTATCTATTTTAAGCAGTAATTCTATTTTTGGAAACTTTCTATTTTTGGAAACTTTCTATGTTTGGAAACTTTCTATTTTTGGTAACTTTCTATTTTTGGAAACTTTCTATTTTTGGAAACTTTCTATTTTTGGAAACTTTCTATTTTAGGAAACCTGCTATTTTTGGAAAGTTACTTATTATTACACAGTAAGTATAATAATACATGAAATACCAGAAATACTTAATCAGATTAAACAGAATATAAGATAAACACGGTTTAAGGCTTTAAAACAGTAAAACATGGTAAGAACACATAAAATAAGCTAAGACATGACATAAAACTAGCTACGTATTTAGTAAGCAGATACTTATTCAGGTATGTATTTATGTAGCACTAGTGATTCGGAAGTAGGATTTCTCTCAGTTCATCTTCTTCGTTCACTGGACATAAGGTACGGATTCCCGTCCTTTCAGTATGGACATCCTTTCCTTATTAGGATTCCCCGTATGCAGCCAACTGTTTTCCCATAGTATAAGTTACGTGTTTGATTTCTTATGTTTAATTAAGATTATCTATAGCCATATACATGCATGACCAGTTTCACCTAGTTATGGAGGTACCATAACCATAACATTAGAGGCATTGATGTTATGACTTCACCACGGCGGAGTGATTGCTCGTGGCGTCCCTTCAGCTTTTGGCCATTTATATTATATTTATCATGTGGGGCGTATGGGTGCATCCTAGTTACATGTTTTTAGTCAGGATTTCATGGTGAATGTGGTGTGTGCCTTACATCCTTCACAAGGAGCTGATCCTTCCTACCCAAAAACTTGTATATTAAATTAGAGTCAGCCCCTCTAATTTGCATGATGAGGTCACCCCTCCAAGTATTCATGCACGGTGGATTTTCATGACCTATATTGGCTAATGGTAAAATATGATAAACAGTTTTTATAAGATAAACATAAGACTTTCAGACTATTAAACCAGTTTTATTAAGACTTAACCAGGTTACTTCGGGACTTAGTTTTCTTCCGCTGTTCTGTGTTATATGCTTATCCTATTCATGCTTTAGAGTACGTGCATATGGACTGGAAGCTGTCTAGCCTTCTTTACTTTATGCATTTCCTTTCTTATGATACATTTGCTTTGGAAATTGTTTAGTCCTTTCCTTTACTATACTATGTTTGTGTGTGATGAGCTTTACTTTTGGACTACCGATGTTTGATTCTGGTATTTTCCTTTTATGGTCAAGTAATGTTTAGACATTTTTCCTTGTATGCTTTGATGACATGCCATAATTGCATGTGACATTTCCATTATCAAAATGGGGTGTTACAATTATGGTATCAGAGCCAAGGCTTCGACCTGTAGGCTCTCAAATATGACCTGTGATTAGTGGGTAGTCACTACGGTCTTCCTAGAACTGACAGTTGTTTTCATGCAGTCATCATTTTTAAGCATACATATACATGTCATTGTCGCAGATTTTTGAATAAGTAATGGTTGGTACACGACTGGCCCTATTTAGTCGCATGTGTTTTATCAAAACTTTTAGATTTAGGACCGACCAATAGGCGTCCCCTCGCTATGTCTTTTGTTTTGGGTGAACTGGCCAGAGGCGTTCACTCTTGAGCATACAAAAGTTTTCATAAAACTGCATCATGCATTCGTACACAAAATTTTTTTTACATAAAATTTTCTCGTGAAATTTTGGTATAAATTTTTTTCATGTATATATATATTTTATGTTTTGATCTGTTTAATCATATGTTTTATGTTATACTGTCAGATGGTTCTCACACACGAACAAGAGCAGCTCAATGCTGCAATTCAAGCTGCTATGCAAGCTTTGCTTCCTCAACTGAGGAATGACATCAGGGCTGAAGTTCAAGCTGCCAACAATCAGCAGCATAATCAGGCACCTCCTCCTCCTCCTCCAGTGACATTAGCAGTATGGCTGGAGAGATTCAACAAGCTCCGCCCTCGAGCTTTTGAGAAGACTGTTGGGAATAAATTAAGGCCAGATCACTTGAGCGCTGACAAGAACAAATCAAGCGTTGACAGGAACAAAGCAAGCGCTGACAGCTCAAGCGTTGACAAGTTAAAGTCAAGTGTTGACAGATTGAAGACAAGCACTGATGGAAGATCTAAGCTACACGTTTATTATGTTCTAGAATACTTCTAGTAAGGATAGAAACGACAATGTATTTTCTATGTTTATCTTTACCTAGAATAGTTGATACGTAGCTTATTGTACAAGGCTTCTTAGTCTATAAAAGAAGGCCTTTAGGTTAATGTTTAATATCAAGTTTTTATATAAGTTTTCATTCGTAAACATCTTTCACTGTAAGCAAGTTCGACATTCATAATCAAAGTGAAAGTTTTGTTTACATCTTGTGTTCTTGTTTAAGTGTTAAATTCCGCATAACACTTAGATTCACAAATCATATACAAAGGTTTCTCTACGTGTTATACTTGATCTAATCTCGTATACACAAACCTAATCGATCTAAGTTTGGGATCAACAAGTGGTATCAGAGCTTGTTGAGGAACTTTTGATCTTTGAAGAACACCAGAACGATATACGAACACCAAAACCCTAATTTTCTCAAAACCCTAAAAACATCATGTCTGAAGCAATAACCACCTCCTCTTCACCCTTACCAAACATCAAGATTCCCATGCTTGATGCAACCAACTTTGACTTATGGAAGTTCAACTTTGAACAATATCTGGGGATCTTTGATTACACACTCTGGGAGATTATTGAATATGGAAACTCATTCAATAAGGCTCAAAAGATTCAGGATGCCATTACTCAAAGATCAGCTGTTGAAGGATGTCCTGATGAAGATAAGAAAGAAAAACCTGGAGATGGTAGAGCTGTAGGTGCTGAAGATATTGCAAAGAAAAGGGTTGACATGAAAGCCCTAAATATTCTGAAAGTCTCTTTGGGACAAGAAAATCAGCACAAATATAGAGGCTATGAATCTGCTAAGGATCTTTGGGAAGCAATTGAAGTTGCATATGGTGGCAATGCAGACACTAAGGAAGAAAAGAAAAAGCAACTTCTGCATGATTATGCTGTCTTCAAAGCTAAGCCCAATGAGAAACTGAGTAGTGTGAGAAGCAGATTGCTTGACATCACAAGCAAGTTGTCCTTCATGGGGACACAAGTTGGTGATGTTGACACCAATGCTACTTTTCTGAAAAGTCTTGGTGAGGCATGGAAGATTGAGGCAAGATCTATTCTTGCTAATAATACTTACAAGAGCTCTTCGTTTGATGACATCTACAACAAACTAAGACTATTGGAAGATGAAACTCTTTCAGCACATGGAAGCAAACCTAGCACCAGCAACATGGCCTTCTTCTCTCATAGTGAAGGTCAATTCAATCAGAAGGACTCTTTTATGCATCCAGTTACTGGATCATCATTTGTCAGCGCTAGAACAAGTCCTATCAACGTCTCCTTTTCAGACGCTGACACATTCATGAATGACTCCCCAAGAGTTAAACCTGCTGGTTTGGATTTGGATACTGTGTGTGCTTACATTGCTTCTTTGCCCAATGGTTCAGTGATTACATATGAGGACCTTGAGCAGATAAGTGATGAGCACTTGGAAGAGATGGACATCAAATGGAATATGGCTCTTGCTAGTATAAGAGCATATAGGTGGAATAGAAGGTTCAAGAAGAAGATGACCTTCAATGCTAAAGACACAACTGGATTTGATAAATCCAAAGTTGAATGCTACAACTGTCATCGTATAGGGCACTTCATGAGGGAATGCAGATCTCCTAGAAGATCTGATGCTGGTAAACCCTCAAGTCAGGTTGTTAAAGCTCAGGATTCCAAAGCCATGGTTGCAGTTTAAGGAATTGATGGTACTGGATGGGATTGGAGCTATCTAGCTAAGAATGATGAAGAGGACAAAGCTTTGGTTGCTGATATTCAAGAAGAAGAGCATGTTGAATATGCTCTCATGGCACACTCCTCCTCTTCATCTGACAATGAGGTATATGATGATGCTTTTTGTAGCAAAGGTTGTAGGTTAAACACTGATAGACTTAACAAAGAGGTGTTAAAACTAAAAGATGATATGAGCATTGAAAGGTGTAAATTGTCCAATTACCAACTGGCTCTTACTGAAACTGAGAAAACCGTTTCTGAATACAAGAAAATGGAATTTGATTTAAAAGATAAGTTAAATATCTTAAAACATGAGCTAGAGGGTAGTATGGATATTAGAAATATCATGACAAAGGTCAATAGAGACCTACAGGCTAAGTTAGATGAGGCCATTAAGAATAAAGATAATGTTGACCTCAAGATTCAAAGATTTGATAGAGCCACCCAAACCCTAGGAGACTGTGTAGCTAAACAAAGGGATCCTAAGGACATGACTGGGATTGGGATGAATGATTACTCTCTGGTTCCACCACCAGCTGGTGACTTCTATGGTGTTCTTAGAAAGGATTTGTCTTGAACTGGTATACCAGAATGCCAAGAAGAGGAATTTTATCCTCCACCAAGAGTTGTCACTCCAGTTGAAGAGTATCAACAAAAATTGACTGACCTAAATGAGTGGAAGAAAGCTAACCCTACTTTGTTTGTTAAGGGAGGTTTGCTATGTGAAAGTCCCAATGAATCACCACCCATTAAGGTTACTCACCCAGTTACTGGTAAAGCTGTTGACCTAGGCTCAAACACTGTTAGAAGACCTACCATTAAATATGCAGAGATGTATAGGAATAATAGGTCACCCAAGAGCCAAGTTAACAATCATGGAACAGGTTTCTACTCTTCTAGACCTAAGAGTGTGTCTAAGAAAGCCTGTTACACTTGTGGTAGCTTTTCACATTTGGCATACAAGTGTGTCAACGCTCCAAAAGCCAGCGCTGATAGGAACAATTTCAGCGCTGATAGGAAGAAAGTCAACGTTGTTAGGAAGTCAAACGTTGTCAGACCCAAATCTTGTGTGCAGCAAAGTCCACAAGTGATTAGACCTGCCCCATTCTTTTCTAGAAGGTCTAACACTCATGGACAAAGACCTTTTCAAAAGACAAACACCTGGTCAAATAGGCAATGGGTTCCTGTAGCAAACCCTAGGTTCAACGCTGACAAGGGTAATTTCAGCGTTGACAGGACTAAATCCAACGCTGACAGAAACGTGACCAGACCAAAATATTTGCAGCCACAAGGTAAGGGGTCTAAAGCTTCTTCAAGCTTAACATGGAGACCCAAGAAAGATCAAAACCCTAATAATAATGGAATTTCAATGACTTGCAATAGATTTAATTACATTTCTGAGGTCATTACAAAACCAATTGGGGTTAACTGGGTTTTTCATCCTAAAAAGGATGAGAATGGGGTTGTTATGAGAACTAAGTCTGTTCTTATTGAACAACCAGATGAATCCAAGTCTTCTGAGACTTGGGTTCCCAAAGAAAACTAATTTGTTTTCTTTATGTGCAGGGCATTCAGAGACAGATCAATGATTATGGATATTGGGATAGTGGATGCTCAAGGCACATGACAGGAAAGGAAGACTATCTGACGAACTTCACTCCTATTTAAGATGGTGATAAGGTATACTTTGGAGGGGGCTACGGCACCATTACAGGCAAAGGAACCCTTCTCACCAATAATCTACGTTTTGAGAACGTCTTCCTGGTAAAAGAACTGGATTATAATCTGTTTAGTGTATCACAAGTTTGTGATAACAAAAATAAGGTTCTTTTCACTGATACTGAGTGTTTGGTGTTAAGCAAGGATTTTAAGATCCCTGATGAGAAGTATATTGAGTATAGAACACCTAGGCATAAGGACATATATAACTTGAATTTAAATGGGATTAAAGTGAATACAAATATGTCTTGTTTTTATGCTAAGGCCTCAGTAGATGAAAGTAATTTGTGGCACAGGAGACTAGGGCACATAAATTTTAAAAATATAAATAGACTTGTGAGGCTTGGTTTAGTTGATGGTTTGCCTGAGAAGGCCTTCCACAATGACCACTCTTGTGTTGCATGTCTTAAAGGCAAGCAGCACAAGGTCTCATTCAAGTCCAAGCAGGTGCATACTAGTTCCAGACCTCTTCATATGCTTCACATGGACCTCTTTGGTCCAACTAATATAGAAAGTTTGAATGGTAAGTCATATTGTTTTGTTGTCACTGATGACTTTTCTAGGTTTACTTGGACATTCTTTCTAGCTATGAAGAGTGACACAGCTGATGTTCTTATTGAATTTATCACTCAAATTGAGAAAAGGTTTGGCAATGAGGTTAAGATGCTTAGGAGTGATAATGGTGGAGAATTTAGGAACAAGAAGCTAGATGATTTTTGTGCCAGGAAGGGAATTACTAGGCAATTCAGTATTGCTAGAACCCCACAACAAAATGGGGTTGCTGAAAGGAAAAATAGAACCCTAATTGAAGCAGCTAGAACAATGTTGGCTGATGCTCACTTTCCGATAGCCTTTTAGGCTGAGGCTGTTAATATAGCTTGTTATGTGCAAAATAGAGCATTGGTTAACAAAATTCAGAACAAAACACCTTATGAGTTACTTTGGGGAAGAAAACCTAATATTGGTTTTCTCAGACCTTTTGGTTGTCATGTAGTAGTTTTAGATACTAGTGATGCCTTAGGAAAATTTAGTGCAAAAGGTGATGAAGGTTACTTCATGGGGTATTCAGTGCAGAGCAAGGGTTATAGGGTTTATTTTAAAGAGGACAAACGTATTGTTGAAAGAGTACATGTTAGGTTCTTAGAGAATAAACCTAGTGATCCTGAGAGTGGTCCTAATTGGTTGTTTGTTTTGGAACCCTTATCTAGAACTTTAAATTATATGCCTGTCACTAATCCAGACATTGTGAAGGTAACTTCAAATGTTGTGGAGGAACAAGTTGTTAATGTTTCAGGTACACAGGTTCATGAGAAGGTTGGATCACAAGCAGAAAAGGCATCTCCTACATTTGAATATGTCACAATTCCCATTTGGACAGATGCTTTTGCTGCTGCTGCTGCTGCTGGACAAGATAATGGTGGTTTCCAAATACCACGAGATACAAACATGCATGGTTCTTCAGGCGCTGACAAAGGCAAATCTAGCGCTGACAAGACCAATTCAGACGTTGACAACAACATTTCAAGCATTGTTAGCCCAGACGCTGACAACCAAGATTCAAACGTTGACAACACTTATGGGCATCTTTTCTCTTCCAGTTTTGAACAAGGTGGACCTTCCAATGTTCATGAAGAGATTCCTGTTGCTCAAAGAGAGTCTGATGAAGAAGATATTGGCAACATGGAGCGTGAAGTTGAGGACACCAGACTTTTTGAAGGAGGAGTTCTCACTTCCACAATGAAGCATCACCCCACATCTCAGATCATTGGTGATATTATGACTCCAGTTCAGACCAGAAGATCTCACCAAGGTCTTGGTGGGTTTATTGCCAATATACACAAGAAGGTTGATACCCCTCTTGTGCAAGCATGTTTGTTTGCATGTTTTCTGTCACAAGAAGAACCCAAGAAGATATTTGATGCTCTCAAAGAACCAAGTTGGGTGGAAGCAATGCAGGATGAGCTTCACCAATTTGCAATTCAGGATGTTTGGGAGCTGGTTGATTGTCCTAGATATGTCAGACCTATAGGGACAAGATGGGTTCTCAGGAACAAAAGAGATGAAAGAGGTATTGTGGTCAGAAACAAGGCAAGGTTAGTGGCTCAAGGTTATACACAAGAGGAGGGAATAGACTATGAGGAAGTCTTTGCACCAGTTGCAAGGATTGAAGCTATTAGGATTTTTTCTAGCCTATGCATCTTGCATGGGCTTCACAATCTATCAAATGGATGTCAAAAGTGCATTCTTGTATGGCACCATTGTTGAGGAAGTTTATGTCATGCAACCTCCTGGTTTTGAGGATCCAGAGCATCCAGATAAAGTGTATAGAGTTAAAAAGGCTATGTATAGCCTTCATCAAGCCCCTAGAGCATGGTGTGGTACTTTGTCTACATATTTGGTGGACAATGGATTCAAGAGGGGCACCATAGATCAGACACTATTTACAAAGAAGAAAGGCAAAGATGTGTTGCTTGTGCAGGTCTATGTTGATGATATCATTTTTGGGTCTACTGATCCAAAGATGAGTGAGGATTTCTCCAAGCTTATGACAGACAAATTCAAGATGAGTGCTATGGGGGAGATGAACTTCTTTCTTGGTTTACAAGTTCAGCAGAAAGAAGATGGTATCTTCATCTCCCAGGACAAATATGTTGTTGAGATCTTGAAGAAGTTTGGCTTTTCTCCACATGAAAAGAGGGCTACTACTCCTATGGATAGAGAACACCCTTGGGGAAAGATTGGAGATAGGAAAGATGTTGATGTCAGGCATTATAGATCCATGATTGGATCCTTGATGTATCTTACTGCTTCCAGACCCGATATCATGTTTGCTGTGTGTGCTTGTGCACGTCATCAAGTGACTCCCAAAGAATGTTACCTTTATGCTGTGAAGAGGATCTTTAGGTACCTGAGATGTTTCCCTAGTCTTGGTTTGTGGTACCCAAAGGATTCACCATTGGAGCTGATTGCATATTCAGATAGTGATTATGGGGGTGACAAGTTTGATAGGAAATCCACAACTGGTGGATGTCAGTTTCTTGGGAGCAGATTAATATCTTGGCAATGCAAGAAACAAACAGTGGTGGCTAACTCTACAACTGAAGCAGAGTATGTGGCTGCAGCAGCATGTTGTGGTCAAGTGTTGTGGATTCAGAACCAGCTGTTGGACTATGGGTATAATTTCATGCATACTAAGATATTTGTTGACAATAATAGTACTTTATGCATCATTAAGAATCCTGTACATCATTCTAAAACTAAACACATAGAAATTAGACACCATTTTATAAGAGATTGCTTTGAGAAAGGTTTAATACAACCAGATAGGGTTGACACTGAGGAAAATGTGCCAGATTTATTAACTAAACCTTTTGATGCTGGAAGATTTCAATACTTGGTAACAAGTATTGGAATGGTTAATCTCACTTAATATGTGTTTTGGATTATTTTTGTAAAAGTATGTACAGGATGATGCATTATTATTATTGGTCTTATTGATGATTTAGATTTTCCACTATATTTTTCTAACACTGACAAAGGTTGTTTGAACACTGATAAGTGTTTTTGCAACGTTGTCAACAATATAATTGTCTAACGCTGACAAAGCTTCCTTCAACGCTGTTGTGTGTTATCGGGGCGTTGTCAGCAACAATGTTAGTTTTGTGGTTTTCAATCTAAATGTGCAGATGGTGTTAGCAGTATACCATTAGATACAGAGTTGCTTATGGATCAAAGGAAAAGTATTTGGACAAGTTTTTATTTATGGATGATGGTTGGAATGTTTCATTCCTATCTTGACATAAATTTTTTATGTTCATGCATGATTTTAGCAAACTTTTTGTATCATAGTTTAAGGGGAGGTTTTAGGAACCTTTAGGATTTCTGGGTATCCATATGATACTCTTATCACAATTCTAGATTGTGTCCACATGTGAGTATGGGTTAGTTTTACTAAACCATGAGGCACTGTAGCATGCATAGTATATCAACTTTGCATGCTGCCAAGACATTTTTGGCCTAGAATTGGTTGTGGTCTGTTGGGAGACTTGGGAACGATTTTGATATGGGATTTACCTGGGAGTAACAAGGATTTTATAAGGTAACTTGGTTGTTAAGAATTTTGGTTAGCAAGGGACACTAGATGACTGTTATGTCTATCTTGCTTATGCAAGTGTGCATAACTGGACAGTGCTTGCCGCCCTATGATAATTATCAGCTTTTGGTTATCTTCTCTAGGATAAATTACTTGTTAAGGTCATTTTTCACTTTTTAAAACAATTTTATTTTTGGAAGCTGACAAGATTTTTCCAAGCGTTGTTGTGACCAAATTGGACGCTGACATGGCTTTAGGCGAACGTTGACAAGATTATAGCCGTTGGGCGTTGATAGGTTATTTTTGACCGTTGACACTCAATGGGACCTACCCAGTTGTTACTTTTTGACATATTTTCAAGCCGTAATTTTAGGAGTTGTTACTTTCATTAAATGCATGAGATAAGTTATAACTTTTTCAATATTTTCATGATTAGTTTTTGAAAATCTTTGCCTATTTTTGGGCCAATCACATGCATTCTTTATCTCCTATAAATTTGGCTCCTATTTTTAAAACAGGGTATCTATAGTTCTTGTCTAACACTTTTCTCTTATCAACCTTCATCTTCTACACTTCAAATTAACAGCTTTCATCAATGGCACCAAAGTTTAACTCAGCAGAATTGGATTTGGGGTTCAAGTCTCAACACAACATGATTGCTTATCTTGTTGCTGATAATGATTTGTTTCCTCAATACACACAAATGGTGGCGTATTTGAACGCATCCCCCTTAAGGTATGCTCTTTCTCATGCACCACTCATTCCAGTCACACACATTAAGCAGTTTTGGAACACTGTTAGTTCCTCAACAGTTAATGGAGTGACCACATTGACTTCTATTGTTCATGGGAGATCTTGGGTGGTTACTGAGGCCTTGGTACGCCAGGCCTTGCATCTTGATGATGCTGATGGTGTAGCCATTCTTCCCATAACTGAAATAGAACAAGGGTTTAGGGCTTTGGGATATCCTATTCCTGCTGAAGGTACTCTTAATAAGTATCATAAGCAGGAATTTCCCCCAGCCTGGAAGTACCTCATTCACATTCTCCTTCAATGTTTGAGTCCCAAATGTACTGCACACAATGAGATCAATAGATCCATTGCCAGTGCTATTGTGTGCATTGCAACAGGGCAAAAATATAATTATTCTAAAATGATTTTTGAAGGGATGTGTAAAAACAAGGGGACAAAAATGACTTTAGCTTATCCCCGTTTTCTGCAAATGATTTTTGATGATCAAAGATATTGTTCAAGGGATCACAATGATTTTTATAAAATCCCTGAACAAAAGAAAGCTATTTTTACGAAGATGGATTCACCACCTCATAGAGACTTACCTTTAACCCCAGCCATGCTTGCTGTTATTGCAGCAGCACAACCCCAACCAGACCCTCAACCTCAAATTGACCCTCAACCACAACTTGAACCCATTCCTGAACCTTTACCCTCACCTGAACAAATGCAAATTGACCAAGAACCCTTTGACGCTGACACATCAAATGTTGGTGTTGATGTGCCTATTTCCAACACTGACACCCAACCTTCACAATCCCAAACACCCCTTAACCAACCCACATCTACACATTCTTCCACACCATCTTACACACCACCTGAATATAGGTTGATCAAACGCCAAAGGACTACTGGAGTGTTCTCCTCTGGTGGTCCTAGCCATGAAGTAGAGAGAACCACCACCACAAGTGTGGCTGGTGACCTGGATGAGGCTGGGACTATTGGTTCTGGCTTAGAAGCTGGCCAAGGCAGTCCCACCATACTTAAGTCCTCATCCATGCCCAATGAACCTGACTTGGGAGGTCAAATCCCCATTTTAGAAGAGGGCAGTCTGGAACCAATGACTCTTTTGGAATTGACGACTGTCTGCATTAGCTTGCAAAAGCAAAATGCAGACTTAGTACAAATTCTCAGCTCACAAGGCCTTGAACTCAAGGAATTGAGGGAGAGGATTGTTGTTTTGGAGAGTGATCATGCTAGGAGGGGTATGGAGGAGTCTTCCAAAGGGGAGGAAGATCAAAGAAATCTGAGTGATAAGGGCAGTCAAGATGGTCAATCCATGGATGTTGCTGAAGCTCTTACAACTTTGAAGGAACAAACAGGTTTTGATACGTCCTTAATCTCTCCAACCAATCTAAATTTATCATTTACAGCTATGTTGAGAGAGGTTACACAAGGCGCTGAGGGAAAATATTTGAGCGTTGACAAGACAAGTTTGGACGCTGATAGAAGTATTTTGAGCGCTGATAGAGGAAATTTGGGCGTTGACAGACCTGCACATGAAGGTGATGTATTCCAGTCATCATCTATCATCAAAGAAGTTTCTACTCAGGTATTACCATCTACCTTACCAACCATTGCACCATCAGATAAGGGTAAGGGTAAATTGGTAGAAGAAAATGTTCCAAAGAATGCAGCCCAAGTTGAATTTGATAGAAGATTGGCTGAACAAATGATGGAACAAGGTAAAAAGGAAAAGTCACCATTTGTTATGACTTCTGAAGAAGAAAGTGATGGAGCTAGCTCAGACTCAAGTGTGATGATTATAGAACCAGAAAGGCTTGAGTATGGTGATGAGCTTGCCAGGGAAAAGTTGAGAGATTTAAAATTGCAGGTTGATTTTGACATGCCAGAGGTGGTTCAGATGTACAATTCTTGGGAAGAAAGCTGCATGGATAATCCAGACTTGACCATTTCAGATCAAATATGGGGTTTGGAGCTTCTTCTTAGAGTTCAGAAGGATTGTAAGGTGATTTTGAAGCACAAGGCAAGCAATATTCTCTCTGAGTTGAAAAGGGATAGAAGGGAGCTCTACTTTATGTTGCTCAGATGTCATGGAGATGGATGGACACATCAGAAGTTGAAGGCTTTGACATTTGATGAGTTGGAACATAGGGCTTATCCTATTTGGGTGAAAGTGCAGGAAGAAAACACTTTCAGACTTCTTTCAGATGAAAGAAAGGAGCAACTTGCAGAAGAGATGGAAATCAAGAAAGCTATGATAGTTCCCAGGCCAGTGAAGAAGGGATTTACACTTGAGTTTCCAAAAGATATGAATCCACTATATCCAAGTGAAGCAGTTATTAGAAAGAGCCTCAAGCTCTCCCCATTAGAAGCTTCAGATATGGTGCAGGTGTTACCATTAGATTCCAGGAATCCAATTGTGAGTTATGATGAGGATGAATGTGGATTCTGGAAGATTGGAAGATTTGGCAAGGAGGTACACACTTTTACCACTCTCATATCTTTATTTGCAAGTTGTGATAGAGAAGACTTGGTGGACCTTTGGAGGTTGCTAGAGACCAAGTATGAGGCTGAAGCACCAACTTCAGCTAATGGAATAAAACTTTGGACCACATTCAAAAGAATGTGTGGGACAAATGAGGAAGATCCTGAAATATGGAAGGATCTTGAAGATGACCTCAGTGGTCTTCAATGGAGGTTATATTCAGCTGTTGGTGTATACCATTTGAGTTCTACAAAGTTTGTTGAGTATCTACTTGTGGATGCTCAGTATTTCATATCCAAGGCTGTTTTGGAAAAGATGAAGGACACCCATCTGGAGATAGATTATACAAGTGACGTGGCAAAGAATTTGATCAGATTTATTTATTACCAATATGAGAAGGTTTGTCAGACTCCTCCAAGTTCTTAATGATTATTCAGAAACTTGATCATAAGAGTGGATATCAAGTTTAGGGGAGGATTGTTGGGAATAAATTAAGGCCAGATCACTTGAGCGCTGACAAGAACAAATCAAGCGTTGACAGGAACAAAGCAAGCGCTGACAGCTCAAGCGTTGACAAGTTAAAGTCAAGTGTTGACAGATTGAAGACAAGCACTGATGGAAGATATAAGCTACACGTTTATTATGTTCTAGAATACTTCTAGTAAGGATAGAAACGACAATGTATTTTCTATGTTTATCTTTACCTAGAATAGTTGATACGTAGCTTATTGTACAAGGCTTCTTAGTCTATAAAAGAAGGCCTTTAGGTTAATGTTTAATATCAAGTTTTTATATAAGTTTTCATTCGTAAACATCTTTCATTGTAAGCAAGTTCGACATTCATAATCAAAGTGAAAGTTTTGTTTACATCTTGTGTTCTTGTTTAAGTGTTAAATTCCGCATAACACTTAGATTCACAAAGCATATACAAAGGTTTCTCTACGTGTTATACTTGATCTAATCTCGTATACACAAACCTAATCGATCTAAGTTTGGGATCAACAAAGACAGATATCCCCAGCGATGCTGAAAGCTGGTTGGCTCACATCGAGAAGATTTTCAATGCTATGGGCTGTGACCCCGCATACAAGGCGAGGTTGGCATGTTATCGGTTCGAAGTAGATGTACTCAACTGGTGGTTAACATTGATGCAGTCTGAAGGTGGTGACGAGTGGGATGCTGGTTTGACTTGGGCTCAGTTCAAGGACAGGGTGATGGAGCAGTTCTTTCCCAAGGCTGAGCAGGACAAGCTCAAGAGAGACTACCATAGGATCCAGCAGAGAGCTGGGGAGAATAGCAACGAGTTTATGCAGCGCTTTCTTCGCTTAGCTGGTTTCCTTGGTGCGGCAACAGGTACTCCTGAAGAGCAGGCACATCACCTTAGATGGGCTCTTCGCACATCGGTCGCAAACAATCTGGTGTGTGCTACGTTCAACACTGTAGCACAAGTGGCCGATGCAGCACGTAAACTGGAGATGCTGCAGGAGAGAGATGAGTTCGGGGAAGCTGAAAGACCCGACAAGAGGTAAACATTCGTATTCAAGCGGTTACCAATCCGTATACTTTCCATATGTCAATTATTCATCTCTTTAAATGTATCTTTCAGGCAGAAAACTGGGGACCGGTCTCAGCCGGCTACTCAGCAGCAGCCTCATCAGCCCAAGGGAAACGGTCAGACTAACGACCGTTCTACTACGGATAGGCGTGGCGGTAATGACAATTACCGTAACAACGCTGGGCACTCCAACAGCAGCAGGTCCTAATACTTACGCATTTCCTTATGTTTTCATGTTATAACTCATATTCTGACACTTTAGCAAAACTTCTACCAGGAACCATGGAAACGGTAGGGACCAAAACCAGAGAGGTTCGCAGCCTAGCCATCCAACTATCACTGGTATTTAATCTTACGATTATCCGCTTTGTTCTTTGTACTCAATTACCATGTCTTATGTAAAATGTTTCATCAGGTTCCCAGCCAGCCAGAGCACCTGCTGGAGGATACACTCATCCTCTTTGCTCTACTTGCCAACGTAGGCACCCAGGACCATGTCGCCGTAATAATGATGCGTGCTTCAAGTGTGGTCTTCCTGGCCATATTATGAAGGATTGTCGTAAGGTCGAGATGGAGGGTACATCGGGACATGCTGATACCAAGCCGCCTCCTACTACCGGGCGTGTCTACACGACATCTCGAGACCAGGCCAACAAGTCTACAGGTACCATCACTAGAATCTTGTATATGTATGGTCAAGCTGCATGTGTTCTTTTCGATACGGGTGCTACTCACTCGGTTATTTCTACTGCTTATGCTAAGAACATTAGGATGCCTCCCTTGCCACTAGAAAATAGGCTTACTATTTCCACGCCTTTGAGGGACTCTGTATTAATCACCCATGTATATAAGAGTCTTCCCCTAGAATTTGACGATAAGGTTCGACCTGTCGACGCACTTCCGCTGGACATGAATGACTTCGACATGGTTTTGGGCACGGATTGGCTATCCAAGCATCATGCTACCATAGACTGCCATTCATATCGAGTTATCTTCGGTGATGTTAATGCACCAGAGTACATTCATAACGGGTTCATACCCGGACGGTCTGTACAAATCATATCTACCCTGCAAGCGCGTACACTACTGTCACATGGCTGCGAGGGTTATCTAGCTACGGTTCACGACATGGATGCTGAATCCCCATCAATTCAGGATCAACCTATAGTGTCGGAATTCCAAGATGTTTTTCCAGCAGAACTTCCGGGCATACCACCTGCACGAGAAGTGGAATTCAGTATCGAGCTGGTTCCAGGAGCTGAACCAATCTCCAAGGCTCCTTATCACATGGCTCCCATAGAGCTGAAGGAGCTGAAGAATCAACTGCAAGAACTTCTTGAACGAGGTTTCATTCGACCGAGCGCATCTCCATGGTGCGCACCGGTCTTGTTTGTTAAGAAGAAGGACGGCAGTATGCGTCTTTGTATAGACTATCGCGAGCTCAACAAGATTACCATTCGGAATAGATATCCACTACCACGCATTGACGATCTGTTTGACCAACTCCAAGGGGCCAAACACTTCTCCAAGATTGATCTTAGGTCAGGCTATCATCAACTACGGGTCAAGGAGCAGGACATCACTAAGACTGCCTTTCGTACCCGTTATGGCCACTACGAGTTTGTAGTTATGTCATTTGGCCTGACAAATGCTCCAGCAGTGTTCATGGATTTGATGAACAGAATCTTCCATGAATTTCTGGACAAGTTCGTCATTGTCTTCATCGATGACATACTGATTTTCTCAAAGTCCAAGGAGGAACACGAAGACCATCTTCGTACAGTACTACAGATTCTTTGCCAGAAGCAGCTGTATGCTAAATTCTCCAAGTGTGAGTTCTGGTTAGACAAGGTGGCATTCTTGGGTCACATTGTATCAGCAGAAGGAATCACTATGGATCCAACGAAGGTTGAGGCCATTACTAAGTGGCCAAGGCCGACATCAGCGACGAAAGTCCGCAGTTTCTTAGGCTTAGTTGGCTATTACCGTAGGTTCGTGGAGAACTTTTCCCGCCTAGCACTACCATTGACCAAACTGATGCGGAAAGGGGAGAAATTCGTCTGGACTGAAGATCGAGATAAGAGCTTTGAAGACCTGAAGCAGAAGCTAGTATCTGCACCTATTCTTACTCTACCATCTGGTACGGGTGGATTTCAAATCTACAGAGATGCATCGGGGAAGGGACTTGGCTGTGTTCTCATACAACATGGGAAATTGATCGCGTACGCTTCACGGTAGCTTAAGCCTTATGAAGCAAATTACCCCACGCACGACCTGGAACTTGCTGCAGTCGTGTTTGCATTGAAGATATGGAGACACTACTTATATGGAGAATTATGTGACATTTTCACGGACCACAAGAGCTTGAAGTATATCTTCACTCAGCGTGAATTGAACATGAGGCAGAGGAGATGGTTAGAGCTGTTGAAGGATTATGACATTAATCTACAGTATCATCCCGGAAAGGCAAATGTAGTAGCAGATGCTCTTAGTAGGAAGTCCGGAATGATCAACGGCATTAAAATCGAAGAGGAAATCATCAGAGACTTGGAGCGACTAGACATCGAGATCATGGTACGTGGATAGCACGATTACTGGGCTAATCTTAGAGTAGAACCCGAGTTGCTATCTAAGATCAAGGAAGCTTAGAAGGATGACGGAGAAATCTGGGCGATAGTACAGAATTTGGAGAAGCAGACAGAATTCAGAGTAGATGCAGATGGTATCGTATGGCAGGGCACGAGACTTTGTGTTCCTGATGACCAAGAACTCCGGGAAGCGTTTTTAGCTGAAGCTCATAGCTCCCCATTCTCTATACATCCTGGTTCGACTAAGATGTACCATGACATCAAGCAGTACTTTTGGTGGAGTGGTATGAAACAGGATGTGGCCACTTACGTCTCCAAATGTCTTTCCTGCCAGCAGGTTAAGATCGAGCATCAGCGATCTGGCGGTCTCCTTCAACCGTTAGATATCCCAGAGTGGAAGTGGGACAAAATCACCATGGATTTTGTTACTGGTCTTCCGCCTACCAAGAGGAAGCACGATGCAATTTGGGTTATCGTTGATCGACTTACCAAATCAGCTCATTTCTTACCGACCCGAAAGGAAGATTCGGTAAGTAAACTCGCAGATACGTACAGAAGAGAGATCATGAGACTCCACGGTGCACCATCCAGCATCGTCTCAGACAGAGATCCTCGATTTACTTCGCGCTTTTGGAAAAGTCTGCAGAAAGCTTGGGGTACACAACTTAAGCTTAGCACGGCTTTTCATCCTCAAACGGACGGACAGTCGGAGCGAACCATTCAGACATTGGAAGATATGTTGAGGTCTTGTGCGTTGGAATGGACGGGTGATTGGGACGATTACATCTGTTTGGTGGAATTTGCATACAACAACAGTTGGCACGCAAGTATCAAGTGTGCTCCATTTGAGATGTTGTATGGCAGAAAGTGTCGCGCCCCAATCTGCTGGGATCAGGTTGGTGAGCGAACACTTGAAGGACCGGAAATCATAGAGATGACCAATGAGAAGATTGTAGTAGCTAAGCAGAAAATTCAGGAAGCACGGTCACGTCAGAAGAGTTACGCCGACAAGCATCGTAGGGATATACACTTTAATGTAGGAGATCGCCTCTTCCTTAAGGTTTTGCCGGCACGTGGTGTTAGACGCTTCGGGATTAAAGGGAAGCTCAGTCCTCGTTTCATCGGACCGTTTGATATCATTGAACGAGTCGGTGAAGTATCTTACCGATTGGCGTTACCTTCGCAACTTTCGCATGTGCACAATGTGTTTCATGTGTCCTTACTCAGAGGGTACCAATATCATCCCCTTCACATGGTTCAGTATCCACTGGAACAGATACGTGAAGATCTCACTTTTATAGAAGAACCCGAACGAGTTCTTGATAGACAAGAACGAGTCATGAGGAAGAAGACGATTCCATTCGTCAAAATCCTATGGAGGGATCATACCGAGCGGGAAGCCACTTGGGAAACAGAGGAGTCTATCCGGGCTTCTTACCCTCATTTCATAATTTGAATTCGGGTATGTTCTTCTTTTCCAGTTTACTTTATCTATAATTCGGGGACGAATTATTCTTATTAGGGGGGAAGAGTTGTAAAACCCGCATGATTTTACCATGAATAGTACCCTTAAGATCGTACGTACTAGATTTAAACTTTCCTAATATAGCATGATTACGATTACGTGTTAGGATTTTACGTATTACGTACGTGTTAGAACACGATAAGTATTTACTACGCACGATCACGTAATAATTATTTGACGATAATTAATCACGAGCATGCGATCATGAAATCATGAACGTAATTAAAACACGAACTATTATTAATTACGTATATATATTTATTACGAGCATAATTAAATATATTAGATCACGATATTTACGTAACGAGAACACTTAAAACGCGAACACAAATTATCACGAACGTGTAACTTAACATCGAGACACGGAAAAAGGTACGGGTACCCCAAGTGGGACCCCCTACCGGCGGCTACAAGGACAAATGGGCCAAGCCCATTTGTCAAATTTTACTAAAAGGGAAAAAGGGATTTTTCACTACTCATTTACAATTACAGAAGATTTTTAGCAAAAACCTAAAAACCCTCCTTCCTTGTTCTTTTTGTGCCGCCACCCTACAAACACCACAAGGAGGTGGTTTGTAATCTTGGATCTTGGAATTTTAGTTGGTGATCGTGTTTGTTCTTCATCCTTTTGATCCACGAATTCGGTAAATCCTTTTTAAACATTTTCTTTTGTTTTAATCTTTTATAAATCAAGAACATGTTATGTTTTTTACAAAAACATAATAAATAAACATGGATCTAACATGATTTGGGGTTAAATAAAATCAAAAGTATGTTTTTAAGGGGTGTTTGTTTTGGCCGCAGGCTGCACCGAACCCGAAGGGGTTTCGGTTTGGCCAACCGACCACCACTAAGACCATATGGTCTCGGTTGGTTGGTGTGGGTCCCACGGCAGCATCAAGGCACGGGGTACCCCGATTTGGTTCGGGGTACGGTGTCGATTTCATGTCCGGTTCATGGTTTTGATTCTAGATCCGGTTCATGGTGTATGTTTAGTTTTTATGTTTATGATCTTATGTTAAGAATTAAATTTATAAAATGACATGATTAATTTAATAACATGACTTAGGTTATTTTAATTATTAATAATCATGAAATTAATTAACCTAAGTATTTTATATTTTAGACTTATAATTAATTAATTATTTAAAAACCATGATTATAATTAATTAATTAACTTGACTTAGGTTATATTATTAATATATCATAATACATGTTTTGACCTAAGTATTTAACTTTATTTAATTAAAAATATGTTATACTTTAATTAAATATTTTAACCTATAGTTTAATTTAATTACATGAAATAATTATTAAACTATACATTATATCATATGACTTAGGAAATAATCATGGAAACACTTAGGCTTATATACTTAGCTTATTTAACCAGCTTATTTCTAATTATGAAAACTTTCTATTTTTAGAAACTTAATTAAATAAGGCAGCTAATCTATTTATGGAAACCTTCTATTTTTAGAAACTTATTTATTTCAGGCAGCTAATCTATTTATGGAAACTTATTTAATTAAGGCAGCTAATCTATTTATGGAAACTTCCTATTTTTAGAAACTTATCTATTTTAAGCAGTAGTTCTATTTTTGGAAACTTTATATTTTTGGAAACTTTCTATTTTTGAAAACTTTCTCTTTTTGGAAACTTTCTATTTTTGGTAACTTTCTATTTTTGGAAACTTTCTATTTTTGGAAACTTTCTATTTTTGGAAACTTTCTATTTTAAGAAACCTGCTATTTTTGGAAAGTTACTTATTATTTCACAATAAGTATAATAATACATGAAATACCAGAAATACTTAATCAGATTAAACAGAATATAAGATAAACACGGTTTAAGGCTTTAAAACAGTAAAACATGGTAAGAACACATAAAATAAGCTAAGACATGACATAAAACCAGCTACATATTTAGTAAGCAGATACTTATTCATGTATGTATTTATGTAGCACTAGTGATTCAGAAGTAGTATTTCTCTCAGTTCATCTTCTTCGTTCACTGGACATAAGGTACGGATTCCCGTCCTTTCAGTATGGACATCCTTTCCTTATTAGGATTCCCCGTATGCAGCCAACTGTTTTCCCGTAGTATAAGTTACGTGTTTGATTGCTTATGTTTAATTAAGATTACCTGTAGCCATATACATTCATGACCAGTTTCACCTAGTTATGGAGGTACCATAACCATAACATTAGAGGCACTGATGTTATGACTTCACCACGGCGGAGTGATTGCTCGTGGCGTCCCTTCAGCTTTTGGCCATTTATATTATATTTATCATGTGGGGCGTATGGGTGCATCCTAGTTACATGTTTTTAGTCAGGATTTCATGGTGAATGTGGTGTGTGCCTTACATCCTTCACAAGGAGCTGATCCCTCATACCCAAAAACCAGTATATTAAATTAGAGGCAGCCCCTCTAATTTGCATGATGAGGTCACCCCTCCAAGTATTCATGCATAGTGGATTTTCATGACCTATATTGGCTAATGGTAAAATATGATAAATAGTTTTTATAAGATAAACATAAGACTTTCAAACTATTAAACCAGTTTTATTAAGACTTAACCATGTTACTCGGGACTTAGTTTTCTTCCGCTGTTCTATGTTATATGCTTATCCTATTCATGCTTTATTGTACATCCGTGCACTAAGCGTATTTGCTCAGTCGTTTTCCTTTTCTATGTTCCCAAAACGGCAGGTACTCAGGGACGCTCGTAGACACTAAGAGTACGTGCATATGGACTGGAAGCTGTCTAGCCTTCTTTACTCTATGCATTTCCTTTCTTATGATACATTTGCTTTGGACATTGTTTAGTCCTTTCCTTTACTATACTATGTTTGTGTGTGATGAGCTTTACTTTTGGACTACCGATGTTTGATTCCGGTATTTTCCTTTTATGGTCAAGTAATGTTTAGACATTTTTCCTTGTATGCTTTGATGATACGCCATAATTGCATGTGACATTTCCATTATCAAAATGGGGTGTTACAAGGATAATTACCATATTCAACGAGATATTTATCACGTAGATAAGGGAAGTGTATATCCTCTTAACTTAGGTTAATCATAGTCTTAATTAGACTATAATTCTGTTTAACATTGACCGCGTGCGCCCAGAGTGCGGCTTTCATGAACCCGCATGCGACAACGGCTTACTGGACGCCGTGGGCCTCAGCACCGTCTACCCCAACCCATTGGTAACTGATTGGATACGAGTAGTAACTGTGGGTCGGCCTCATATCCAACTAGGGACTATAAGTCATCATGTCCCCCCAGTCAAGTAGTCGTAGGGCATGCCGCGGGTACTAGACTATAAAACTTAAATAGTTGCACTTTGAAACTGAGTTGGTGAATAAAAGAGAAGTGTAACCAAGAAGTTTCAAATTTCTCCCGCCAAAAATCTATACCTACCTCCTCCCTTTTATCCCCTTACTCGGTAAATGTGAGAAATACAGGACACGTCAGCCAAACGATTCACCTTCCACCATTAGATTCTGGAAATGGATGACATCGACGTGCATCCCTGTGACTAAACAGTAAACCCTAGAGGTATAAATACCCCCAACCTCCATTTCACGGTGTCACACACAGTAAAATTTTTTGCCGCCATTAACAAACCTCTAGATCTATAAAAAAAAATCATCAGAAAAAGACATAAACACTACGACCTTACACTCGAAAATGGTAAAACAACTCTTCAGATCACTTCCCTCATCTTCGAGAGTGAAAACAACATGCGAAAACGTAAAAAATGGCAAAAACGCAAAAAATGGGTGTTAACGTTAACAACTTGCGAAAAAGTAAAAAACGTAAAATAACTGACAAATACTTGAAAAACGTGTAAAATCGTAAAAAGGAACAAATTGCCATTTTACACCCCCCCCAATTTAATGAAAATGTTAATTTTTTCAGTTTTCTTATTTCCATTTTAACTCTCTCCCCTTTTGGCACGTGTCCGTTTTGAACCGCGTCCGTTTTACCTTGTGCCCGTACTGGCCAACGTCCTATTGGCTCGTGCCTGGTTTAGCTCGTGCTTATTTTTCCTGTTACCCGTGTCCATCCGACATGCTCACTTTGCCACATCTACAAATACATATTAGACAAACGCACACACTTTTAATGCCAAAGATAGTTACCTTCTCGGTTAGGAAGGCGTGGGAAGCGTTTAGGCCGAGGGATGTGAAGGTTGGTTGGTCTCGGATAGTATGGTTTTCGCATTATATTCCAAGACATTTGTTTCACTTGTGGTTTTTCATGTGGTGCAGCCTTAAGACTCATGACAAGATGCGACAATGGGATGTGGATGTTGGTTCTAATTTAATTGCCCTTTAGTGCACGTTTTATGGTATGCAACATGATTCTCACCCACACCTCTTCCCCGAGTGTTCTTATTCGTCCAAAGTGTGGTTGTTTGTTCATATTCTTGCAGGTATGGAAGATGTCCCTCCCGTGTTGCAAGATATTCTTTTGTACTTACAGCTGATGTCTAATCAAAGAACGACTCGAAGTGTTATTAGTCATCTTCGTCTGGCTACGTCCTTTTATTACATTTGGCTGGAAGGCAATGCTTGGATTTTAAAGAATGTAAGGACAACCCCAGAAGAGCTTCGTAATATCATTATGGTTACGATTAGACTCAAGCTTCTTTCTTTCAAATTCAAGAACACGGATATGCTGAAGAGGTTGTTGACTCGTTGAAATATGCCAAACTTTTTACGCTTCATGGAGACTGATATGTGTGGTGTCTTGGTGGATGTTGCTTCGTTTTGTAGGGTCTTTTTGTTATGTCATAGTTAGGCCTTGACCTTCGTGGCATCTCGCAAAGTTTTTGTAGTTCAAGCATGCTTGAGGTTATATGATACCCAACCATATTTTAGTATACCTAAACGTTTTCTGTAATTAATACACTTTTATCGAGGTAACCCTTTATCAAAAAACACATATTATAGATGAAAGACATACATAGTGATATGGGAAACTATTAAAAACCAGAAAACTCTATATTTTTTGAAAAATCTGTGGGTAACTACTCACATATTTTTGACGATTTATCAAATCGGTGGATAATCTGTTGAATTTTTTTTTCCAAACATAATAGGAGGTAAAATAATAGAAAATCATTGGAAAATTCGCGACATATTTGTCACGGAAAACTTGGTCAACACGCTAGTGTGTAAGTTGTCGCTAAACTGTGAGAAATTTGCAACAAACTTCGCACGAAAAATTTAGTCGACTAAATGATAGGTAACTTGTCGCTAATCCGTGATAAAATTTCTACAAGTTTTTTGATGTGTAAAAATCGGTGGTAAAAAGAGTTTGTGTAGTAATGAAATAAGATTATTTCTTAAAAAATATACTCCTTCTGTTCGATATTTATAGTCCAATGTTGACTTTTTTGTTCTTAATTTTATAACTTTGACCTCAAATATCTTTGTTTGTGTTATATGATACTTGATAAAAATTACACTAATAAATTATATTTGAAACGTTGTTCATTTATGTATTTTGCATCAAGTATCATTTAACATAATAAAGATATTTAAGGTTAAAGTTGTAAAATTAAAATCGAAAAAATAAACACTGGACTATTAATATAGGACAGTGGGAGTATATATTATAATTTTTTTGTAGGGAGTATTAAGACAAAATTAATAGAAAACATATACTAGCTTCCAAGATCCAATCGTAATGGGATTCCACTTTAGCCTTCATTTTCAAATAAATTATTGATGGTCCTAGATATACAGAAGTATAATTGAATATGTTTAGAAATGTACAATTGTTCTAGATACAATACGTGGTGTAAAAGAAAATTGAAATCGATCAAAGTTAGGTACTATATGATTAAACATTGCATGCGAAAGTTGTATATATGTTAATTTGTTTATATAGTATTATGAAAGAATGATATATTTTTTCGTTAATATGAATGCAAGCAGTTGAAATTAAAGTAATTGTAATCCTTATCCCATTATTCCATTATATCATATTTGTAACTTCTAATATTAAGTATGTGACAAATGTACAGTAATATGCAAAGCCGCCCGTACCCCACCAAAAACACACATGCAACATCCACAATATTAAATTGTGAATTTTTGAGAGAAGAATAGGACAACACCAAAAAGGATCGAAATAATATACTTGGAAGTTGGCTTCAATCAAAATGGTCTCAGAAAACAAAACAAAACAAGTTAAGAAAGACCATAATTTAACCCTTTAGAAGTTCTTTTTAAAAAACTATAATATAGTAATACCAACTACACTTGAATAATGTATACTCATGACCAAATGGAAGAACCTCGCTTGTTTTGTAGTTTCTGTTGTTTGTGTTATCTATTCTATGTTATAAAGCTTGTACTATATGTTGCATTTAATGTAGGACTTATTAATAACGCTGGCTTTGGGCTGCCTTAAAATAATATTTTCTCCGTTTTAAAATTATTGTCACTAGACAAAAATCATACATAATTTAAGAAAAACATAATTATTACATGTTTTTTTTCTTACTTTTCGCAGAATAACAGTTTTATCTTTAACTAAATAATTTAAAACTTTCTTACTATTTGTACTAATAACCACAAAGGAGAGTAATATGATAAACTCAAACTAAATTTTATATCTATTTTTAGAAGTGGACAATAATTTAAGACATACGAAAAAAAGATAGATACTAATTTTGAAACGAAAAGAGTACAATAATTTACTTTAAAAAAGAAATTGGTGAACTCATACAACACATAAGTTTATTTACAGTTTGGGCTGTTTCTTGTATGGATGTATGCTACACACTCTTATAGCACTCAAACATTACTAGTGTAGATTATTGTCTGTATAATATATTTATATATAAAGGTAACCTGTAAATTTTGTTCATGTATTATGTCAAAGGAAAATTTTTTTTAGACGAATGGTCGTACAAAAACGATCATGAACTTTGCATTTCAAGCGAAAAATCTTTGAAACGTGACTCTTACATTTTCGTCGTTAGTTGAACCAAAATTATAACGAAATGACTAATATATCATCGTATTTTGTTAACTAAACTTTAGGAACGTAATTTACAAGTTGCTCTCAAGCTTTCTTTTTATTATTCACCCTCACCACCACCGCAACTACCACCGCTATCACCTCCACCAGCCACCACCCTCAAACTTTCTTTTTACCACCACTATCACCGCCAATCGCCACCAAACTCTATACTTATTGCATAAAAGCTTCGATTATAGTTAAGCACATTTATGTGACGTAATTAACATAGGAATATAGGAATTGTAACATCTCATTTTACTTTTACGCAGCAGAATATTGATATGGGGTATTACTTCATAGTTCACAAGTCATAATAATAGAAAACAAATCAAAAGAGTGATATATTCAACTTTCTTTATTTATTATTGAAAAATCAGAGTTTTATAATATAAAGTTCCCAAAAATCTAGAATAATTTTAGTCTTCTGCCTCTTTATGCCATCCTCATGCTGCTCTACTCTAACAATCTTTAAAACATGAGATATATGCTTAAAATCAACACAATGGTTGAGTGAATTCATAGGTTTAAAATCATTTTAAATACAAGATCCTTTTCTTGAGCTACGTTACTATTCGCTCACATAAAACAATTTATTATTATTACACTAGCTCATGCACCGCTAATAGACATACCGGAACCCAACAAATTGCCCTTACGCGGGCAGTCTGCCAAACTCTTGTATTAGCAAAATAAAGTGTATCCGTTTAGCCTAGGTCAGCACCATCAACATTCCAGCAAGTGCGACTTGCCCAGATAGGGGATGTCAGTCCCCAAATAGTACTATTCACAATATTAGTGTTCATTAAATGATTAACGGTCACAATTAAAAAGGGACTTTTAAAGGCAGCAGTAAACGTAGTGTCAATAATCATATCTGAGAAGCATAAAAAAAATACTTGTATTTCAGTTTAACATATATCCCCCTCATGGGTTTCAGATCATTTATAAATTAAATCTAGTGAGGCTATGAACTCACCCGGGATTCATAGATCTATATCAGATATATTTTTTCTTAAATAAACAGCTTGATCACATAAACCACAACTTGGTCTCATACACAATAGCTTGATCTCACACAAACCTGGATTAACACATTGTATATTGTATCAAGTCTTTAATCCTTTGTTCAATCATTCTAAGTATTGGTTATATATTATATATTTATTATTTGATTGTAACTCTAGTACCATTGTTTGGGCCATCATACTTAGAAGCCATTCTGTAAACGTTTGAGGAGCGAGGGCACTTTAAATCGTAAACCCAACCACTCAGTCAGAACGTAATATCGAGATGGAACATCTTTGTACAAAGCTCTCTACTAACATGACACTTTCATTACTTCCTCATATTTATAATTAATATTCTTTAGTTTCAAAATTAGGAAAAATAGCCCTTTTAGTTTATACTTTGGTATAATTACACTTTTAACCCCTTAAGTATATATAGTTTTAGTATTTGCATTTTAAACCCTCAATATTTAACTTTATGGCCTCAAACTTTCCAATATTTATTCTTACATATTTAAATTTCCCAAAATGACACTTTTGGCCCAAAATGTTAAATAGTTTCAAAAATGACAGTTTTAGTCCCTATACTTGTAAAAATCACATAACAACCTCAAAAATGGACCAAATGATCTAGGATTTTAAAGAAAAGTTTCAAAAACATGTTTATAATCATAATAACAACATTTATTCAGAATTATAGCTTTTTAAATGAGTTTTTGCTTATTATTTCATGTAAATTATAAAACTAGGATTTTAAGACATCTATAATTTATAACTTTTATCTAAAATGACCAAATGGCTTAATTATTTTTAGATTATCTTTTAACATAATTTTGACATTATAAAAAGTCTAATATATCATTATAACAAGATCAAAGCATAGCTAACATAGAAATTACCAAGGATGCTCCAAAATGGCTCCTAATGGCTTCTTATGAGCACTACTTGTTATCAAAGCTTCAAGAGCTTCAATCGCTACCTTCTAGACCTGGTTTCTGGTCTTGGACATGTCTTAAGGCATATATAGAAGTGGAAATGGATAATGGTTAGGAAGTTTATGGAAAACGGGGTGCATGTCTCCATGTGTGCAATTCGCCTCTATTTATAGCAATACCAAGCCTTAGGCTCCAAGTTCTATCCTAGGACGTTTCATATGAATAACTTAGTGACTAAGGGTTCCTAGGGAAGGTCTATTCACGTTTTTTAGGAGCTAGGTTCATGTCAATCTTAGTTTTGTGGCTAAAAACACCTTACGGTTCAAAATGATAGGAACAAATATGTGTCATTGATAAGTAGGTGATGCACCTAATTGTAAAGTGTCTCTAAAATATCCACATCATCTGATCCTAAGTTAAAATTTAGGAGGGAAAGGGTTTTGAATGCATTTTTGGAGGGAAAACCTAAACCAGGTCCTAAATTAGGGCTTGTAACTTGTAACTTTGTAAATTTGGTGATTAAGGGTTTATGAATGTTATTAGCGATGGATTAGGGTTTAATTAGGGTATTTACATTGTACTTTAGAAGTTTGGGTCTTTGGTTTTAAGTTTAACAAAGGTTTGATGTAAAAATAGGAAGAAAACTTAGGCGGGTTAGTGTCTCTAATAATTTATGGTTAAGTCTTAATAAAAGTGATTATCCTTCAATTATCTACTGATGTAAAATCATTTTGTACATCCTACATTGTCCTTAATGTGTTAATGAAGTCCCTACATTGGTTTTGTTAAGTTATTCTAAGTAAATATGTTTAAAGGGTGAAAATACTCATTTTGACCTAATTTAAAAGTCATGCATTGAAATCTTGTACCTTGTGCATTAGGGTACTTTACATTGTCTTAATATAATATTATAACCTTAATGAAGTGCTATGGGTGTTTTTAGACTTGTCCTAAGAGACTAGGTATGATTCTATGTAGATTTCTTAATATATAGGTTTTTAGGTCATTAATCCTAATGACTTTCTGTCTTGGGTAATTAGGGTTTATTTCCTAATGTATGATTATTATAAGTCTTATATAGTATGTTTATGACTTCTATGGTTTCTACATTCTTGGTTTAGGGGTTTATATAGGTTTACCATATTCTAGGGTTGATTATGGGAGCTTAAGATCCTATGCATTGATAACTTGTACCTTATGCTTTATTAACTTGTACTTTACATTGAAGTAAATGTATAATATTAATATGATACATATTTGAGTTTTATAATTAGTGGCAAAAGATTATACTCTAATTCATTATAGAATGGATTTTATATGTTAATTTTTGTTACTAGGTCTTAACTTGTAATTAGCCTTGGATTAGTAAATGTTAGCATTTTTTGATCAATTACCTTTCTTTTATATGATAGATTATAATTAGTATATTTTTTTGGTACTTGTACATAGATATTTGGTAGTTATATTGTTTGAAACATTGTTTACCAAGAGTCTCTTGGTGGTGATCTAGACTATTATGTACAATTACTTGTACTTAGCTTTGTATGATTTGTTCTTACTATTCTTTAGCATTATTATGTCTTTAATGTAGTTTATATCTTGTTTATAAATCATAATAACTTATTCATATGTGTTATCCATTCATAATTTACTATTCTTGAGTTTATAATTCATTAAAAGGGATTCTAGGGTTTCTAAGGGAGTTTAGGACATCATAGTTTTATTTGAGATGTTCTTATTCATAAGGTACTTATTAAATTACTTTTAGATCTTATACTTGATATATATACATTGTGTTTCCAACATATAAGAATATGTTGAAGTGACAGTTCAGGTTGTGAAAAGCAGTTTATCTTACCAAGTAATGGTATAAAAAGCAAAAAACTCTAGCCAAATTTCATACTCATATAATCATAGCACATAGCATAGATGTGTTTATGGGTTGTCATAGTCTCTCCCCCTTAAATAGATCTTGTCCCGAGATTATAATGGTAACATAACATATTAAAGGCAAACATAGCTCCTAAGGGTTCAAATTCTTACTTAGAATTTTATTCACATATCCAGAAAATAGCTTTACAACTGGTTTTTAGTTTCAAATAAATCTCTTCTATCTTTATTTTCATCAAAAGGGTTTTATATGAAATAGATTTTAGTGATCAAAATCATATTATTATCTCATAAGAATTTAGCTTATCACCAAACGTAATACATAAAACATACCATTTAATTACTTAAATCTTCCTTAGATTCAAAATACGAAAAGGATGGTGATTATTACTGAGTTCTAAGAATACGGTTTTCTGAATGACGTTAAAAATAAAAGACGATCTTTTATTCCTTAAAACATGTATATAAGATACATGATAACTTTTATTGAAAATATAGCTTATAAGGCCACTTGCTTTCAAAATTTCCTAATCCAACGACCTACTATGTTGAAAATCTGACACCGGATGGTGCAAAGTTCTATCTGATGCAGAGTGCATTTCTTACACAGAATATAATATCATATTTACCGTAGGTTGGAATTTAGTTTACTTGAATTTTACGGACGTTCTCTCATTGTTGAATTTACACTTAAGATTTTTCAGATTTCTGCACAAGATTGTTGTAACACCCCACTTTGATAAGTGTACCATTACATGTATTTATGGAGTTTCATCAAAGCATACAAGACAAATGTCTTGAAACATTAACTGATCGTAGCGGAAATACCGGAATCAAACATCGGTAATCCAAACATAAGCTCATATAAAAAGATGAAGTACTGAAGGGAAGGACTAAACAATGTCCAAATAGGCAAATAAATGTATGAAGTGCATAAAGTAAAGAAGTATGTATTAATAAAAGTAATGCCTAAAAACATTATTAGTGTTAACTAATCTTTCTTAGTTTTGATCACAACAAACCATACAACACATTTAGTGTAGAAACACAAAATGAATTATTTAACTAACACTATCATCAAGGTAATAATCATATCACTAACCTTTCTTAATCATACTTAGTGATCATCAAAATGATTATCCTTAAAACTTACTTTTGTTAATAAGACAAAAGACTTTTTAATAAACTTTCTTTTTTAGAAAATGTTTTATTAAAATGGAAAATGAAAATTTGAAAATGGCATATCCAAATGCTGTTAGAATATCCTTTGAAGGGTTCAAATACCTCAGATATTCCCACCCCACTAAAAGACAAAAAATGGAGCAGAGTCTAGTGGCGGTACCTTAAGTACCTACGCGGTACCTTAGCGATATGGTACCGCGGGGTGAGATAAGGTACCGCGCACAGTAGCCGTTATAGATCCGTTGTAACTTTGTCTCCTTTAAATAGTGGGTCAAATCTCATTTTCCAGCAAGCCTCTTGGACGTTTTTCTCAGCCCTTTTTCTATTTTCTATAGCATAATCATTAGTAAATGATCACTTAATTTGTTAAGGATGTTTACATATGATTATCCTCTTGATCCCCTCCTTTACCATGTCCAATGAGAAGATCACTCACTCACTAGTGTAGTGATAAAGATGAATTTATGAGCTAGTCATATTCATCATGATACCTTTTTGTTTTAGGTCAATCCAATGTATTTATGAATACTTGGACTAGTTGTGTTCATCCAAGTTATTTGTGAATACTTAGATTTGTTGTGTACATCCATTGCATATGTGTTTGCTTGGATTTGTGTTGTGTAAATCCAAGCTACATGTGTGTACTTGGATAAGTCTAGTTGAGTTGTAATAGATTTGATTAGGAGTTCTCACTAAACTATAAAGTGATGTGGTTGTGTCTTGTGAGTTCTCACTAAACTTTAAAGTGATTAGTAGTGGTGTTGTGTGAAGTTCTCACTTGGCTTCAAAGTGAAGAGTTGTGAAGATTGGTTCTAGCTTTCGATTAGAACTCGACATCTAGCCTTGTGTCGTAAAATGGTAAAGTAGGCAACGTCGTGAAGATTGGTTCTACCTTAAGATTAGAACTCGACATCTAGCCTTGTGTCGTTAAATTGTGAAGTAGGCAACGTCGTGTAGATTGGTCCTAGCTAAAGATTAGGTCTCAACATTTAGCTTAGTGTCGGAAAATAATGTAAGCAACGATGTAAGGTTTTCTCCGCCGAGAAGGGAGCTTGTGGATGTAGTGGAAATCTCAAGTAGGTGTACTCGAGGAGTGGAGTAGAAACGAGGATAGAGCCTCGTTGTCGAACCACTATAAATCTTGGTGTCTTCCCACTAGGTTGTTTCCTTCCTTGCTCTTTACTTATTTCATTATAATTATACTTGCTTATTATTCTTGCTAGTGCATTTCAATTGAACCTACCTCATTATGCAACTTAGCTTTAAGTAAAAGATAGTTTTGATACAAACCAAATTGAAAGCAATTTTAATTTGCTCACCAATCGAAGAGAAACTATTCAACCCCCCCTTCTAGTTTCTACAATTGGTATCAGAGCGATGGTCACTCAAGATCTTTGAAGTATATTGTACTTTAAAACTTAGATCGATCCATTGTCTCCTCAAATTAGAAGGTCTAGTTGTACTAAAGTTTCTCTTTAGTCAAAACTATGTTTTCTTTGAAAAATAGGTCTTTTAATTGATAATATTGCATCCCACTTAAGATTAGTAGCCTTTATGCATTTTAGATATACTCTTGAAATATATCTACTAGTTTGCATCTTGCTTTGTGTAGGTACTCATGAAGATCAATCACTTAATTGGTTGTGGATTGAGTTACTTGCACTTGTAGAAGAATCATCTTCATTGATCTTTAACATCTTTGAATGATGATACCAAGATGATTGGGAATGATACTAGTCCTTGAAGACTTAGTACTCATCATAGTCATTGATTGGGCATAGCACTTATTCCTTCATGGATTGCTCTTTGTGGCCAAGGTACGCTTTCGTTCTCCCACACGCCCTTTGATCATTCTTTTGATCATTACTTGACTATGTGCTTGTTCTCGGCATCCTTGCCTTGACATTTATTTGTGGTTTGTGCTTCTTTTCCTTTATCCTCTCAAACCTTCATTGCTTGGATACTTGACTCACTATGGTGATGTAGAGTGAGTTAGTAGAAGCTTAAAGTATCAAGCATGATTTCCATGGTTTGCACCCATACGGTTAGTAGGCCCTTTGTGTGAGAGAAAGTGAATTAATACTTTGCTCATATTTTAGTTTAGACTAAGACTATTATTGAAAGTGATCTTAGTTTAGACTTGAATAATTGCTTTGTGCTCATTCATTACCAAAGCCGTTTATCGTTTCGCCGGAAAGGCACGTCTTAAACCACTATATATGACACAAGCTCTTCGTTTCAACTACTTGAAGATTGTCATTAATCCCTTGAGCATTGATCCTAGTCTTGATTCACTTCCGTTGATTTCTCTCCACTTAGTCGTTTTGCTACGAGTAGTCGTTTGTCCGTTTCGGTTCTTTTCGATCTTGATTTAACTCGTAATCCTTCGTTAAGGCATATTGCTTAGTGTTATGATGATCCAATGATATTCTAAAAGGCTCATGATTTATTTTTAAGTATTTTAGAAAAACTGGATTTTCAAAATTTGTTATTTTTCAGAGATAGAAACCTGCCTCTGCAGGCGGTTCCTTATCTCCGCGGCTCAAACCCGCGGTTCCTTATCTATAAGGTACCGCGGGCAGTAACTTTTGTCAGAGCACCAGTTTGTGTTTTTTATTCTTTTTCAAACCACACTCTCTCTCTCCCAAAAACACACAGCCGACGGGTTTTACCTTTTCCACCATTATTGAAGCTTCCAAAAACTTCAATCACTCAAATTAATTGATTCCAAGTTGTGGGTTTCACTCATCCTTCATCTAACATCAATTAATTGTAAGTATTTTCTTTCAATTTCATCTATTTTGTTCTAGGGTTCATCCTTTCATAATTGGGGATTTTTAAAATTGAAATTGAATTAAAACCTTAATAGGAATGTGGGTTGACATGGTAATCTTACTATGATTCCATAGGTTGATATTCATTAAGATTTCACTAAAACCCACTTGTAGAACAAATCCGAATTTAGGCTAAATGATTTTGGTTGAATTATGGATTCGAGATGAACCCATGAACAAGTAGGTAATGACATTGTTAATGCTTACCTAAAAACCTTGTTTTGAAAAACCAATGTTCTAATCCATTGTTGATATAACATAGATCATGTGTTCTTGGTCAATGATGGAATAGACACATTGTGAACATGAGAATGATATGGATTCAATCCTTTGTTTGTCAAGAAATTGATATAACACATTCTCATATTCTTTGTTTGTTGATTTTAATTTTTCATATGAGTGATTGGATAGATATTTTCGTGTTTAGGTACTTGTCATGTCTTCAAGATATCAAACAGATCACGAACGAACACGAGCATACATGCCCTCTCACCCTCTTTTGATTCACTCTCACAAAAACTCGTCTAAGTCTCTCGAACATTGTTGTTTCCATGAAGGACGCATTGTTTGTTCCAATTTCGCAAATGAGTTTATTCGCTTCATGTTTAAATCTATTGGGTTTGATTGTCTTCTTGATATTGATGAGCGAATATTTCATTCGTTTCTTATGGAGTTCTTTAGCTCATTCACATTTATAAGCATCAATAATGGTCTGTCTATACGATTTTCCATTATGGGAAAAATCATTATTTACACTCTTGAAGAATTCGGTGATATTCTTGGAGTGCCATCTAATGGTCAATGTCGATTCACCGATGCTTGGAGTTTAGACTCTTTAGAATCGGCCCCTATTGATGCTCATTATGTGACCGTGCTTCCAACTCCTTCGGACATCATTCATACCATTTCTAAACCTCGTGAGCATCCTATTCATGATAAATTTCAAGGAGTTGTTCGAACTCTCTCTCCTTGGGAATTACTATCTAGTGATATTAATGATTTCATGTCTCCTTGGGCTGAAATCATTAGGGAAAATGCAATGTGTCTTGATGGGAATCGGGATTCAGTACCCGCTTGTCTTGCACACATATTGTATTGTGTTGCCACCACAACTCCTTACAATCTCACATTTTTTATAGCTAGAAGAATTAGGTTTGTTATTCTTGAGCCTAAGTCAAGTCTTCCCTATGGAATGCTTCTTTCTCGTCTTCTTAGAAGAGTCCTTATTGACTTTCCGTCTCTTCTATCTTCACCCTATCACTCCGTTGATCGTGTCATGTCTCCCATTCAAGGGAACATCTCACCCGAGATCAATGTGAACTCGTGTCAAGTCGAAAATACTTCTCAAGAAGAGTCTTCTAGTAACCCTCCCTCAAACTTCAATAACTTCATGTCCTCTTCAATCTCCATCTTGTCCTCCCATGAAGTTGATTCCGACTATCAATTTTATCTCAATCATCTTCTTCGAGAACGCCTCAGAAGTGAATCAAGGAATTAGATGTTATGCTCATAGTAACTTGCAACACTCATCTAGGATGTTTTCAAGACTCTCTTCTCTTCATTTGGTTATGTATTAACTTATGCTTGGATTATTATTTACTTTGATCCTTAATGTAAATTATGCCTTCATATTTGTGTTTTACATAGCTTTGTGCATGCCATATGATAGTTAGCTTATTAGATTATGATATGTAGTTAACTTTGCCTTGTGAAACTTTTGGGAAAAATCTGGGTTTATCAAAAACTGGGATGGGAAATTTTTGAAAACCTTCTGGTCGCGGTTCCATATCGACCCGCAGTTCCTTATCGATAAGGTACCGCCGGTCCTAGATAAGGAACCGCCGGCCACTGTGCACGAAAGCATCTTTGCTTTACACTGTTTTCTTAATTTTGTGTAAACCTTGCATGATTTTCAGTAACAAACTGCACATTTCCTAAACTAGGGTATCTAAATTCATTATTCACCTAAAATGATTTTAACCCATTACTAGTTTGGATCATCCCCTCAACCATTTAAACCCACCTTGTTTGCCATGCTCTTCACACATCAAACATACTTCCCTAAACCTTAAACTACCCTAATCAACCATGGTGTGTACCAAAACCTCAAACACTTCCAAGACCTCCACCCCAAGAAAAACACTCAAAATAAGGGTTAAGGTAGCTAAGCCTAACTCTTCACCTTTCCTCACACCTAAGAATGAGAATGTTCCTATCCTCATTTCTTCATCACCTTCCCCACCTCTTGCACCATGCAAGACCTCCTCCACCCATGGTACTAACCACTCCATTGGTTCTACCTCCTCTTCATTCATTTCTAGAATGAATGAGCTTTCTTCATCCTTCACTCCAAGTGCACCCTTGGAAGTGACCACACAACCTCAACCATTCCAAAGCATTCCTTTTGGGAATGACTTTGATGACTCTTTGGTGACTTCACCATTTACCCCTCTCAACTCACCCATTTCACCGACCTTGGAGGATTTACCTCCACATTCACCCATTTCACCTTTGGGGAACATGCCTCCACTTTTACCCATATCACCCTTGGATAACTTGCCTCCTCCACCTCCACCCAACTCAAACATCCCAAGTTTGGGTGTCCCTCTTTCCCTCCTCTTGGGTGATCCTTACTTTGGGTTTCAACAAACTCATGGTCCTAGATGTCCATGTTGTCTCTACAACCACTTCCTCATCCAAAACCTAAGGATGGATATGTATGGACTACATAGGGGTTTGCAAGATTTCTTGCTTACTTTATTCTCCATGCCTCCTCCTAGGAGATGAATGATGGAGTTCTTTTAATAAAGATTTTCAACAACAAGCCAAAGAAAACCATCTATCTAGATTTAATGATAAGCTAGCTATGTATTAGTTAGTTTTATTTATCTTTGTACTTGTTTCACTAATGAATGTTTCGTGTTGTTGACTTATGGATTTAGCTTTGTGTGATTCTATCCTTTTGTGCACACTAATCAACTTTAATTTGAAATTAAAATTGAACCTAAATCTATCACAACCCCTAAACTTGACTAAAATTGGTTCAAAATGATATCCAAATTATTTTGTCACCCTTTGTCAAGACATTCTTTGTGAATGTGTTGCTTTATGCAACCCTAGCATATTTTGGTTCTAATAGAGGTAAAATTCCAAGATTTGCAATTTTTTTTTTTAAAAAAAGTCTTAGATTTTCCCAAAACCCAGGAAAAACATGGTTTAAAGTCAACTGGATGCGGTTCCTTAAGGACCCGCGGTTCCTTAGTGATATGGAACCGCCGACCCATATAAGGTACCGCGGCCAGAAAGTGACTTTTGACGAATTTTTGGTCAAAACCTTTAAAACCCTATTCCCAGTCAAGATTCCTTATTTACTCAAATTGACTAAACATTCCTTGACACTACACATTTTGTATTCAAATTCTTACCTTGATTACATTTTACTTATACCCCAACCTTGAGATTTCATTCTCACACCTTCCCAACCTTGAGAATTCATTCTCACATAACCTTGAGATATCATTCTCACACTCTCAAAATGCCTAACTCCTACATTCCTAACCTTGACATTTCTTTGTCACAACCCCACTCACCCAAAGCTTCCTTATCCAAGCTTTCAAAGAAACCGAAAATCTCGGTTCGACCCGTTTGGGTTAAGAAGAATGAACCATCTTCGTCCAAACCACCCAAAAACCCTACCTTCTCTCTAATAAAGTATTGGAATGAGACTTACACCATAAACCCCATCACCGGAGCAAAAGAACATGTTCCACCACCACCACAATCCTTCAATACCCCCCAACTCAATGACCTTGCAACCTTCCCAAACCTCACAAGGCATTGTGAAAACACTCCCAAACCCTAAGTTTGATGCTATACCCCCATCAAACGACTTTGTGTTGCATCATGGATCCTCGTGTGATTGTTGACGATTTCAACAAATTGAACTTGCTCATGTGTATGAGAAGTTAAATTTTCTTGAATTCCTCCTCACTCGGCCTCCTATTCAAGTTTTCGTTCCGGTGGACAAAACTTCGAATGATGCATCGTCGTCTTTTTAGTTTTATTTTATTTTTAGCAATTTTGGAAAATATCACTATTAGACTAGCTTATGCTTAGTGGTTTATTTTCCATATTTATTGCTTTTAGATACTCATACTATGTGTGTGACTATCTTCTTTGTTGTATTATTTTTTTGTAACCTTTGTGTTATTTGTGTGCTATCTAATTAGTTCTATTTTTGAGTTGATCTTGGTTAAATTTTTACAATTGCTTATGGGTGATTCCATAAATTCTAAAGCTTTAACCCATTGACAAGCTTATCATCTTCATTTTATTGAAGTTTGATTTTGTCAATTACCTCTTTGGACATACTAAGCAAAATACTTGCTTCTAATTTGAGATTTCTTCTCTTTCTCCCTCTCAAGTTACTTAGTAAGTAGTGATCATATATACATTGGTGTTTCTTTCCTTTCTACTAACCTTTGTGTAACATGTCACCTTAACTCACAAACTTGGTGCCCCAAGCAAGGGGGAGCAACCACCAAGGGGGAGCTACTAGCAAAGTTCGATGCACTTCAAAGACTTATGCTAACCTTTTTGCTACGACAAAGGGGGAGAAATGATAGTGATAAACTAGTTAATAATTCCATAGTTTGTGTTTCTATGTAAATGAGTTTATCGTTTGTCGTAATCAAAAAGGGGGAGATTGTTAATGCAAGTAATGCCTAAAAACATTATTAGTGTTAACTAATCTTTCTTAGTTTTGATCACAACAAACCATACAACACATTTAGTGTAGAAACACAAAATGAATTATTTAACTAACACTATCATCAAGGTAATAATCATATCACTAACCTTTCTTAATCATACTTAGTGATCATCAAAATGATTATCCTTAAAACTCACTTTTGTTAATAAGACAAAAGACTTTCTAATAAACTTTCTTTTTTAGAAAATGTTTTATTAAAATGGAAAATGAAAATTTGAAAATGGCATATTCCAAATGCTGTTAGAATATCCTTTGAAGGGTTCAAATACCTCAGATATTCCCACCCCACTAAAAGACAAAAAATGGAGCGGAGTCTAGTGGCAGTACCTTAAGTACCTACGCGGTACCTTAGCGATATGGTACCGCGGGGTGAGATAAGGTACCGCGCACAGTAGCCGTTATAGATCCGTTGTAACTTTGTCTCCTTTAAATAGTGGGTCAAATCTCATTTTCCAGCAAGCCTCTTGGACGTTTTTCTCAGCCCTTTTTCTATTTTCTATAGCATAATCATTAGTAAATGATCACTTAATTTGTTAAGGATGTTTACATATGATTATCCTCTTGATCCCCTCCTTTACCATGTCCAATGAGAAGATCACTCACTCACTAGTGTAGTGATAAAGATGAATTTATGAGCTAGTCATATTCATCATGATACCTTTTTTGTTTTAGGTCAATCCAATGTATTTATGAATACTTGGACTAGTTGTGTTCATCCAAGTTATTTGTGAATACTTGGATTTGTTATGTACATCCATTGCATATGTGTTTGCTTGGATTTGTGTTGTGTAAATCCAAGCTACATGTGTGTACTTGGATAAGTCTAGTTGAGTTGTAATAGATTTGATTAGGAGTTCTCACTAAACTATAAAGTGATGTGGTTGTGTCTTGTGAGTTCTCACTAAACTTTAAAGTGATTAGTAGTGGTGTTGTGTGAAGTTCTCATTTGGCTTCAAAGTGAAGAGTCGTGAAGATTGGTTCTAGCTTTCGATTAGAACTCGACATCTAGCCTTGTGTCGTAAAATGGTGAAGTAGGCAACGTCGTGAAGATTGGTTCTACCTTAAGATTAGAACTCGACATCTAGCCTTGTGTCGTTAAATTGTGAAGTAGGCAACGTCGTGTAGATTGGTCCTAGTTAAAGATTAGGTCTCGACATTTAGCTTAGTGTCGGAAAATAATGTAAGCAACGATGTAAGGTTTTCTCTGCCGAGAAGGGAGCTTGTGGATATAGTGGAAATCTCGAGTAGGTGTACTCGAGGAGTGGAGTAGAAACGAGGATAGAGCCTCGTTGTCGAACCACTATAAATCTTGGTGTCTTCCCACTAGGTTGTTTCCTTCCTTGCTCTTTAGTTATTTCATTATAATTATACTTGCTTATTATTCTTGCTAGTGCATTTCAATTGAATCTAATCATTGTGCAACTTAGCTTTAAGTAAAAGATAGTTTTGATACAAACCAAATTGAAAGCAATTTTAATTTGGTCACCAATCGAAGAGAAACTATTCAACCCCCCCTCTAGTTTCTACAGTATGGATAGCTTCCATCCAAATGCACGTACTCTCAGAATCCTAAGAGCATCCTCGTGTACCTGCGTTAGAACATGAATAGAAATACGGCTGAGCATAACGCCCAGTCAACGGATACAAAGCATGATAAGAAAACTGAAATGAAGCAGATAATAAAATACTGAAGCTGTAAGACTGATAAGTAAAAGAAGAAGAATAAAAATATGTATGTTCTGAAAAGTCTGGTTTATAATTAGTAAAGCTGAACTATTATCTGTTAAATCTGAAAACTTGCATTTACTATATTTTAAGTGCCAAGAGCTTATATAGGTCAGGTACTGTAACAACGTCTGCATGAATACATAGAGGGGAGACCTCGTCATGCTGTAGAGGGGTGGCCTCTAACTGATGTGCTGGGTGGAGGGATCAACTCCAATGTGAAGGATGTAGAGCACACACCACATTCACCTAATAAGCTGTAACTGATAACCTAGGATGCATCCATACGCCCCACTGATAATACTGATAAAATGGCCAAGCTGAAATAAAAGGGATGCTACGAGAAATCACTCCCCCGTAGAGGAGTCACGACACCGGTGCCTCAAGTGTCATGGTTACAGTACCTTCGTAACTAGTACTAACTGGCCATGCATGTATATAAAGCTCAGGCAATTTAACATAGTTATCAACTTAACTAATGTGAAGTTCATAACATATACTATGGAAAACAGATGACTGCAGACGGGAAATCCTAATCACGCATAGGAAAGAAAGTCCATACTGAAGGACGGAAAATCCGTACCTTATGTCCAGTAAGTGACTGCAAGGAAAACTGACGAAACTCCTACTCTGAATTCACAAAAGCTCCATGAATAACAGACGCGAATGAGTTGACTGATATCTGTTTATTTTTACTCATCTTAACTGTTCTTAGTTTGACTTATTTTATTCTTGCATTACTGTTTGTGTGTAATTCGGTAAATTCCGACAGTTCTATAATATTACTGATTAATGTATTCCCTGTATTCCTGATACTGTATACTATAGATTCTGATACTACCATAAATAGTAACTGGCTATAATTAGAAAGTTTCTTAAATTAGAAAGGTTTCCAAATTAATTTTCTTGACAATCAAATCATAATTATATCACATGTTTTTAAGTAACTAAAAAGGACTTAACCATTATCAATTTAATTTTACTAATCAAATTGATAAAATCAAACAATATAATTAATTTATTTATAAAACTGATTTATAAAATGATTTAATAAATTTAAATAATTCCTTGCATTTATTATTACTCGCGATCCCGAAAACCCGTGCTAAAAACCTTCCCCGAGACACCCATGTCTCGGGTTAAACCAAACAGAGCACACCACGACCTAGGATCATGGCCCCTTGATGCTGTCCATGAATAGTAGCCACTGGCCTAGTGCCAGTTGCTACTGTTTTTAATATGGTTCCCACTGTTTTTGTTTTCTTTAGTTCCCACTGTTTTGTTTCCTGTTCCCACTGGTAGTATATGTCCCCCCTGTTTTGTAAAACCAAACACCCCCTAACTGCCTATACCTACTGTTTTCGAACCAAATCACCCCTAATGGAATTTTGGGGCTACGGGTCAATATCAAACCCACCACACACCCATTTATGGGTCGCTGCTGATTCTCCTCAGTCCACACCGAGACCTATTCGTCTCGGTTTTCCTGAATCTAAACAAAACCCGACACCCCCTTTCTTTCTAAAGCATGTTTATTAATTAAACCCACGTGTTCTTTCTATTAATCCCGTAATCTTATGATTTGTGTAAACAAAAATAAGAAACGACTGATTACCTTAATCGTTATGTTAGAATGAATGAAGGAAACACAATAATCGATTGCTAAAAATTATCAAAACCCTATTTGTTTTGGTTTCCATCCGTCGACCACCCATAGCACAACAACCCTAATATTTTTTGATGAAATGAAGAATGAATGGAAACATGTGCTTCATTTTCCCCTGGTGACTTTTTAACTCGGGTTGGGCTCAAGGCCTGATCTCCTTATCCTTTATTTTCTTTACACACCGCAAGTCCATAACATAACATACACTTCATTTTTGTTTCGTGTTAAGTTTTATGCATTCGTGTTATTATCTCGTGATTTAATTTCTCGTGTTTTAAATCCTGAAACGTATTATTTATCTTTCTGAAAATAAATACATACATAATACTGAATAGCTAGTAATTAATTATTAACTAGTAATATTATTTTTTGAATAACAAAATTACGTAACGATTTTAGTTAGAACTGAGACTGTGTGAATTTAATATTCTTGAATCTTAAATACGGGTTTTACAACTCTTCCCTTCTAAAAAAATAATTCTTCCTCGAATTAAGGATGCGATAATGCTGCGGTTTTACAATTGTTCCCCTCTAAAAAGGGAAAATTCATCCTCGAATTAAAGGCAATAAGCTGATGAAATTTTAAGAACTGAAAGGACACGTAAGCTTAAAAGACATGTAAGCTGAAAGGATGATTCATCCTCGAATTAAAACATAATGCTGTTGAAAGGGTATAAACATGACATGACTGAAGTGAACATGGAACGTGACATGGCTGAGGAGGTCATGGAGCGTAACATGACTGAAATAACATAACTGAATTATTGAAGAAAATGATAAGGAGTCCGGATGGAATCCTCCGTTCCAAGTGGCTTCCAGCTCGAAACTGTTCCTTCAAAGATCTTGGCATAATGAACATCTTGGTCTTAATGACCCGGTCCTGATGATGCTGAAAAGTTTCTGATTCCATACTTAAGATGGATTTTATGAATCTGATCGAATGAGTAAGCTATAACATTTAGAGTACATGAAATGATACGCACAATTAACCTGACAAGATAACATCTATCTCTGAGTAAAGGTACTGAATACGTATAGGGGCGAACTACGTGAACAATTGTGAACGTGCTACGTGAGCAATTGTGAGCGTGGTTCGCAATCATCTGATGAACGCTAAGCATGGGATATATCGTGAACGTGATACTAGGACAGATCATGAATGTATGCTGATTGATGAAAGAATGCCAAACGACACGGCCTGAGACATGAAACGTCTGCCTGGGTATGGAAAAGTTGTGCTAAACTTGAGTCTGGTTTCTTAGGCTTTCTGTGACCGTATTCAGCAACAAGTTGTGAAACGTGTATCGTGAGATGGAACACAAATCTGAACGTGAACAATTTCATGAACGCGAACGTAGACGTAAATCATGAGATGGACAACATATGAACAAAATCATAACTGTGTATGTGAGACGTAAATGTGAATGTGAACGTACACATGGTCGTGAACATGAACGTGAGCGTGATTCATGAACGTAAAATTTCTATCTGATATGATGGTTGGTGGCATACCTTGAAGTTGTACGATCTACTGCTGAATTTCCTGCAGGTCTGCTACTGCGAAATCCTTTCGGATGAAAGAAAACGTATAGGCTGGGTTAAATGGTCGACAATGACTTAGATAGTATCATACTTTTCTGAGTTCTATGGTAAACTGATAACAATCTTCATGGAACCTTGTCTCATTTCTGTTCAAAATTTCTAGTGGTTGAAATAACTCACTAGCATGTCGGTGTTCTATCTTGAACCTGTTGGCATGTCAGGAATTTGGATATGAACATAGCTGCATCAATGGGTTATACTACCTCTATCAAAAATCCTGCCTGGGATTATGGTACATTTTTGTGGAGTCTAGATGAATAGTCATGGAAGAACTATGAGTGTAAAACCCGCATGCTTTTACCATGAATAGTGCCCTTAAGATCGTACGTCCTAGATTAAAACCTACCTCATTTAGTATTGATCACATTCATGTGCTAATAATCAAGCAAGTGCATACGTGTATGACATGATAAGTATCGATTACGTACGAACTCATGATAAACAGTTAATAAATATGTCACGTGAACATAATTAAATCATGATCACCATTTAAAATACAAACTAGAATAATTACGTAAATACATATAGTATAATTACGAGCGTTAAGATTACGGTAAACGACACGATAAAATAAACAGAAACACTTTAAACACGAACACGTTTAACCACGAACGAACACGAAACATCAGGACACGAGAAAGGTACGGGTACCCCATGTGGGGCCCCCATACCCACGGCACACATAGCCATAATGGGCTTAACCCATTGACTTTTACATGAAAGGGGGGGTTATGGTAACTTTTCTTTTCATTTCACTTTTCAAGAAAATAAACATAAAAACCCTAAAAGAGTTTTCTCTCCTCTTCCTTGGTTTCTTTTTGTGCCGCCACCTATATCAACACCATAGGAGGGTGTTGTTGATTTTTGACATTAAAAACAAGTGCTAGAAACCGTGTTTGTTCATCCCCTTTCAAGCTACGTATTGGTATATCATTCTAAACCCTTCTTTTTAATTCTTTTTAATTCTTTTTAATCTTTGATTATTTTCATGAACATGTTATTATTATTCTTATTAAAACATGATAATTAAACATTGATCTAACATGTTTTGGGGTAAATTAAAATCAAGAGATGATTTAAAAGGGTGTTTGTTTTAGCCGCCTAGCATAACCAACCCGAAAAGGGTTTGGTTTGCTTATTGCCGCCACCACCAAGACCATTTTTGGTCTTGGTTGGTGCTTGTGGGACCTACGGCAGCAAGGGGGCACACGTACCCCGAGTTTGGCTCGGGGTACGGTGTCGAGTTCATGCCTGATTCATGGTTCGTTGGTTAAATCATGATTTATGCTACATGTTAATTTTTATGAATTATGAACTTAGGATATAAATTAATTAATAACATGAGATATTAATTAAATCATGACTTAGGTTATTTTAATTATTAATTTAGCATGATATTAATTTAACCTAAGTATTTTATGTTATAAGTTATAATTAATTAATTATTTAAAACATGCCTATAATTAATTAATTTAGACATGACTTAGGTTATATTATTGATATAATAATACACATTTTAACCTAAGTATTTTATTTCATTTTAATTAAAACATGTTATACTTTAATTAAAATGCTTAACCTATAGTTTAATTAAAATACATGAAATAATAATTAAACTATACACTATATCATATGACTTAAGAAATAAGCTTATAAACACTTAGACTTATATGTTAGCTTATGTAACCAGCTTAATTCTAAATATGGAAACCTTCTATATATGGAAATCTATCTATTTCAGGCAGCTAATCTAATCATGGAAACCTTCTATATATGGAAACTTATTTAATTAAGGCAGCTGATCTATTTTTAGAAACTAATCTATTTTAAGCAGTAAATTCTATTTTAGGAAACTTTCTATTTTTGGAAACTTTCTATTTTTGGAAACTTTCTATTTTTTGAAACTTTCTATTTTTGGTAACTTTCTATTTTTGGAAACTTTCTATTTTTGGAAACTTTCTATTTTTGGAAACTTTCTATTTTTGGAAACCTGCTATTTTTGGAAAGTTACTCATTATTACACAGTAAGTATAATAATACATGAAATACCAGTAATACTTAATCAGATTAATCAGAATACAAGATAAACACAGTTTAAGGCTTTAAACAGTAAACCATGACCTAAAACATACAAAGTAAGCTAAGACGAGACATAAAACCCAGTACGTAATCAGTGAATCGATACTTATACACGTGTGTATTCATGTAGCGTTAGTGATCCAGAAGTAGGAGTCTTTCTTCCGTTCATTCACTGGACTTGAGGTACGGATTCCCGTCCTTTCAGTATGGACATTCTTTCCTTATTAGGATTTCCCCGTATGCAGCCAACTGTTTTCCCCAGTATTTGTTTTATTGTTTTGAACTGCTTATGTTTAATTAGCATAATCTATAGCCATATACAAGCATGACCAGTTTCACCTAGTTATGGAGGTACCATAACCATAACATTGGAGGCACCAATGTTATGACTTCCCCACGGCGGAGTGATTGCTCGTGGCGTCCCTTTTCAGTTTTGGCCATATCATTATATCATGTGGGGCGTATGGGTGCATCCTAGTTACATGTTTTATTCAGTATTTCATGGTGAATGTGGTGTGTGCCTTGCATCCTTCACAAGGAGTTGATCCCTCCTACCCAAACCAGTATATTAATTAGAGGCATCCCCTCTAATCAGCATGATGAGGTCACCCCTCCAAGTATTCATGCACGTGACCTTTTCATGACCTATATGGGCTATGGTATATTTATGTTAAAACAGTTTTCATAAGATAAACAATAGGCTTTTCAAACTATAAAACCAGTTTTCTCGATACTTAACCAGTCTACTCAGAACTTAGTCTTCCGCTGTTATATGTTACATGCTTATCCTATTTCATGTTATATTGTATATCCGTGCACTGAGCGTTTTGCTCAGCCGTTACTTTCCTTTCCATGTCCCAAAATGGCAGGTACCCAAGACTCGAGCATTTGGAGGACATGCATATGATGGAAGCTGCCATAGACTTCTCTCCTGTTTCCTTCATATATTTATGCTTGTTTAGTCTTTCATTCAGTTCATTTACTTTCTTATGTTTTGGGCTTATGTTTGGGAACCGATGTTTGATTCCGGTTTTCCCTTTGGTCATGTATGTTTTACTACATATTACCTTGCATGCTTTGATGACACGCCATAGTTACGCGTGACATTCCATTTATCAAAATGGGGTGTTACAATTATGGTATCAGAGCCAAGGCTTCGACCTGTAGGCTCTAAAACTCGACCTGTGACTAGTGGGTAGTCACCAGGAGCTTCCTAAGCCAACGTCTGTTATTCTACGTATTGATGTTTTCAGCGCATTGTTGTTTTAACCATGATGTTTTCAGCACCTTGAGGTTTTAACCTTAACGTTTTCATCGAGATTGTTTTACTAATATGGATGGACAACCTTCATTCATATTTAGTTATGTGTCATTGTTTCATGCATGACGTTCCTCGTGAACTGTGACTATGTGGACTGAACCTCAATAGTTCATAATTAGTCACATAAATTTTTTTTCTGATAAGTTTTGGCAGATGAGTTGCATTTATTTATGTTTCATGTATCATTATTGCAGGGATTATGACTAAGTAATGGTTGGTACAGGACTGGCCCTATTTAGTCGCATGTGCTTTTATCGAAACTTTTAATTTTGGGACCGACCCATAGGCGTCCCCTCGCCATGTCTTTTGTTTTGGAACCGACCCATAGGCGTTCCCTCGCACATATAAAGGTTTTATAAACTACATTACGCATTCATGCACTATTTTTCTTGCATAAAATTTTTCTCATGATTTAAATTGGCATAATTTTTTTTCCCATCATAAGTTATTATGTCTTCATGTCAAGTATGCCTTCATACTGTCATGGTTAACTTCAGTTTCATGCTGATTATGTTATACACTTCTTCGTAATAGATGGTTTCATGTTTCCTCGTGATAATTCCGTCTTCATGTTGATTATGTTTCATGCCTCTTTTGTTAATTACGTTGTCCTGCAAGACATTGTTAGATTTCTTGAATCATGCTTTCATGATAGTCATGGTTGGTTTCCATTGATCATGCTGTCAGGCAAATCATCGTTGAATTTTGCGTAACCACACTTTAGCGTTTCTTTATGCAACCAGAATGATGTCTATGCTAATACTGCCAGGTTATCATGATGGTTTTCCTAACCGTTTAACCGGTTTACTTTCCTTAAACCATGACAAATGATCGAGCCCATACCGATCATTTCATGTGCATTCCATGTGTACTCCACGTACCGTATTTCATGTGTATTACATGTACCTTAATCCATGTGTATTCCACTTGCAATACTTCACGAGTATTCGCTAGTCGATTCTAAATCATCTCAGGCGTATGTTCACTTGCTGATATTCTACAAGGTTGTCGATGCCGCTCATAGCTTGGAGATGTTACTGAAGGTTGATGCTGCTGATGTTGGGAGACGCTACGAGATGCTGATGCTGATGCTGTTCACAACCTGGAGATCCTAAAAGACGAAGACAAAGGCATCGGAGCAAAGCAATTGGACGAGAAGATGCTTCACCATCAGACAATTCCCATCAATCATTGTCCCAAATTCATAGATACATGTCACACGTCGTTCGGCTGTCATTTCAGCCATATGAGTGCAAACCAGTACCAGCCGGCCACTCAGCTAAATAGTTACATGAGTCACGGTCATGAGAATGACCGTCAGGGAACCGACAGACAAGATGATAGTAACCACTACTATGACAGCAACTATCCTAGAAATCGCAACCGAGGCTCCGGCCACGGACGTGATCAGACATACAAATGATCAGTAGTCCAACCGATCCGCCAATTCTGGCATATTAACCTAATATTTGTAGTTCTAATTGTTTCACATCTCGAGACACATGTCAAGACATCAGTCAAGACACATGTCTCACATATACTTTCTGAGGACACATGTCAAGATACCAGTCAAGACATATGTCACGCTTACATTTCTCAAGACACGAGTCAAGACACATGACTCACGTCTAATTATGGAACATTTCTAAGAAATTCAGGGTACCCTCCAAGGGTATATCTATGTTGTTGTGCCATGTATTAATCAGGCCACAAGAATTTCAATACCATTATCGGCGCATCAGTGAGAACTGTCACGTTGCCGATGTCATTTTCATTTCTTTCACCATAGTTCATATATTCATAACCATGAAGGACGCCTTTCGTATTCCCACGCATACGAAGGTTTTCCTTCAGCTTAATGATAAGATCCAAGCTTCTAACGCATTTCCTCGGACAGACACGAGATGAATTTTATCCTAATTATGTACTATGAACACCACACCATGCTATGATTCATAATTATGTACAGTAACGTTCAGGCTCCTGAATACATTCAGCTTGATTTTCCATCAGGAAAATCTGTACAAATTATCTATGCTTTTCAAGCACGTGCTTTGTTAGCCATAATTGCTAAAATTTTCTAGCTGTCAGTAAGACACGACCACTTAACTCTTTTACGCATAGCCAGTTGATTATGCCAAAGTCTTCCTATACATTCCAGGAGAACCTACAAGGAGAAGGATGGTACCATGAGATTATGTGTCGACTACCGTCGACTTAAACAAATCACCATTCATGACCGTTATTCTCCTCCACGTATTGACGACATGTCCAATCAACCGTATAGTGTTAATCACTTTTCCAAGATCGAACTCATGAACAAGTTGCCAACAGTGACGAGTGAAAAAGCAGGACATGTCCATGACTGCTATTCGTACACGACTCGGTCATGCTAGATTGTGACTTTGATTTAGTCTCATCAATGCCCCAATGGCATTATAAGAATGAGTTTCCATGAACTCATAGCAAATTCATCAGTGTTTTCATTGAGGATAACCTGATTTCCTTTAAGCCTAGAAGAAGAACAGGAAGACCATATCTGCACTATGTTGCAAATTCTATGACTAGAGAAATTTTACCCTGAAAATTTTTCCAATCTAACTTTTGGTTGATTACAGCGACATGCTGAATCATATGGATTCCCACGGTTAATCTTACCATGACTCAGCTTATGCGTAAAGGAGAGAACCCTACACTACATTAGGTGTTCTAGGAAATCCTACGCTAGGAGAAGTCTGATTCAAAGACTCAGAGTTTCGCAACCTTCTATGTATCAAGTTTCTACGAAGCAGGATACAGCTACGTCCATATCTATGTACCTGACATACCAACAGGCTAAGATAGGACACCAACAAACTGGGATGTTTCATCATCTGTAATTGTGAACTAAAATGGGACAAGATCTACACGGATTTTGGTTACCAGATTAATGCAAACTTAGAAGAAGCATGATGCTATCTGGGTTATTGCAAACAGTTTGATCAAGTCTGCAGAATCATTACATCCGCAAGGATTGTAGAACCGACAAATTGATCGGACATGTTCCAGCCAAGGCTCATCCGACCACTTGGTAATCCTGCAGCTATCGGGTCAGACAAAGATTCCCAATTGTACTCCTAAATTACTTCACGTCTTCATTCTGATTTCACGACTTGCTTTCGCGCTCACGTTCATGACACTATTCACGTTCATGATCGTATTTTGGCTTACGATTTTACGTTCATTTCTTTCCTCATTCTGGGAAGTTTGCAAGAACTTGTGAGACCAGACCCAAGTTTAGTATAACTCTCCATCATCAGATAGACGTTTCACGTCATATTCCACGTCTCACCTTGTAGCGTTTGGCGTTACCGCCATTATATTCTATGATCACGATATGTCTCACATGTCATGTTCATTCCACGTTCCTCATATCATGATCAAATAGGTTACACGTATCATGGATCACGATATGTTTACTCTTACTACACTCGCCATATCTCCACGTAGCACGTTCAAAATTTTTCACGTATCAAGTTCAAAATTTTTCACGTACTACGTTTCTTTATGTCTCGCGCATCGTTTCTAATTATCAGTTAAGTCAGATTGTCTTGCATCGTAACGTTTCAGTTACCCTTGCACGTTAACTCTTATTTTTCCACGATCGAATTTAGGGGATCTACCTTCCGTTGATAACCAAGAATTTCTTCGTATTCCAAGTCAAGGTCAGGAGGACCAAGATTTATCATTAGTGTCAGGATCTTCTGAAGGAACCGTTCCAAGAGGGAGGCCACTTGGAAACGGACAAGTTCATCCGGACTTCTTATCCATTTTTTTTTCTCTTATCGAGTAGATATGTCCTTTCAGTCACGTCACGTTCCATGTCTTTTCAGGACATGTCACGTTCCACGTTCCCTTCTACCATGTCACCTTCATTTCCGTTATTTTGCATACCTTTCCAGTTTGATTCGGGTATGTTTCGCTTCCAGTTACTTTATCTATAATTCGGGGACGAATTATTCTTTTTAGGGGGGAAGAATTGTAAAACCCGCATGCTTTTACCATGAATAGTGCCCTTAAGATCGTACGTCCTAGATTAAAACCTACCTCATTTAGTATTGATCACATTCATGTGCTAATAATCAAGCAAGTGCATACGTGTATGACATGATAAGTATCGATTACGTACGAACTCATGATAAACAGTTAATAAATATGTCACGTGAACATAATTAAATCATGATCACCATTTAAAATACAAACTAGAATAATTACGTAAATACATATAGTATAATTACGAGCGTTAAGATTACGGTAAACGATACGATAAAATAAACAGAAACACTTTAAACACGAACACGTTTAACCACGAACGAACACGAAACATCGGGACACGAGAAAGGTACGGGTACCCCATGTGGGGCCCCCATACCCACGGCACACATAGCCATAATGGGCTTAACCCATTGACTTTTACATGAAAGGGGGGGGGGGGGGGGTTATGGTAACTTTTCTTTTCATTTCACTTTTCAAGAAAATAAACATAAAAACCCTAAAAGAGTTTTCTCTCCTCCTCCTTGGTTTCTTTTTGTGCCGCCACCTATATCAACACCATAGGAGGGTGTTGTTGATTTTTGACATTAAAAACAAGTGCTAGAAACCGTGTTTGTTCATCCCCTTTCAAGCTACGTATTGGTATATCATTCTAAACCCTTCTTTTTAATTCTTTTTAATTCTTTTTAATCTTTGATTATTTTTATGAACATGTTATTATTATTCTTATTAAAACATGATAATTAAACATTGATCTAACATGTTTTGGGGTAAATTAAAATCAAGAGATGATTTAAAAGGGTGTTTGTTTTAGCCGCCTAGCATAACCAACCCGAAAGGGGTTTGGTTTGCTTATTGCCGCCACCACCAAGACCATTTTTGGTCTTGGTTGGTGCTTGTGGGACCCACGGCAGCAAGGGGGACACGTACCCCGAGTTTGGCTCGGGGTACGGTGTCGAGTTCATGCCCGATTCATGGTTCGTTGGTTAAATCATGATTTATGCTACATGTTAATTTTTATGAATTATGAACTTAGGATATAAATTAATTAATAACATGAGATATTAATTAAATCATGACTTAGGTTATTTTAATTATTAATTTAGCATGATATTAATTTAACCTAAGTATTTTATGTTATAAGTTATAATTAATTAATTATTTAAAACATGCCTATAATTAATTAATTTAGACATGACTTAGGTTATATTATTGATATAATAATACACATTTTAACCTAAGTATTTTATTTCATTTTAATTAAAACATGTTATACTTTAATTAAAATGCTTAACCTATAGTTTAATTAAAATACATGAAATAATAATTAAACTATACACTATATCATATGACTTAAGAAATAAGCTTATAAACACTTAGACTTATATGTTAGCTTATGTAACCAGCTTAATTCTAAATATGGAAACCTTCTATATATGGAAATCTATCTATTTCAGGCAGCTAATCTAATCATGGAAACCTTATATATATGGAAACTTATTTAATTAAGGCAGCTGATCTATTTTTAGAAACTAATCTATTTTAAGCAGTAAATTCTATTTTAGGAAACTTTCTATTTTTGGAAACTTTCTATTTTTGGAAACTTTCTATTTTTTGAAACTTTCTATTTTTGGTAACTTTCTATTTTTGGAAACTTTCTATTTTTGGAAACTTTCTATTTTTGGAAACTTTCTATTTTTGGAAACCTGCTATTTTTGGAAAGTTACTCATTATTACACAGTAAGTATAATAATACATGAAATACCAGTAATAATTAATCAGATTAATCAGAATACAAGATAAACACAGTTTAAGGCTTTAAACAGTAAACCATGACCTAAAACATACAAAGTAAGCTAAGACGAGACATAAAACCCAGTACGTAATCAGTGAATCGATACTTATACACGTGTGTATTCATGTAGCGTTAGTGATCCAGAAGTAGGAGTCTTTCTTCCGTTCATTCACTGGACTTGAGGTACGGATTCCCGTCCTTTCAGTATGGACATTCTTTCCTTATTAGGATTTCCGCGTATGCAGCCAACTGTTTTCCCCAGTATTTGTTTTATTGTTTTGAACTGCTTATGTTTAATTAGCATAATCTATAGTCATATACAAGCATGACCAGTTTCACCTAGTTATGGAGGTACCATAACCATAACATTGGAGGCACCAATGTTATGACTTCCCCACGGCGGAGTGATTGCTCGTGGCGTCCCTTTTCAGTTTTGGCCATATCATTATATCATGTGGGGCGTATGGGTGCATCCTAGTTACATGTTTTATTCAGTATTTTATGGTGAATGTGGTGTGTGCCTTGCATCCTTCACAAGGAGTTGATCCCTCCTACCCAAACCAGTATATTAATTAGAGGCATCCCCTCTAATCAGCATGATGAGGTCACCCCTCCAAGTATTCATGCACGTGACCTTTTCATGACCTATATGGGCTATGGTATATTTATGTTAAAACAGTTTTCATAAGATAAACAATAGGCTTTTCAAACTATAAAACCAGTTTTCTCGATACTTAACCAGTCTACTCAGAACTTAGTCTTCCGCTGTTATATGTTACATGCTTATCCTATTTCATGTTATATTGTATATCCGTGCACTGAGCGTTTTGCTCAGCCGTTACTTTCCTTTCCATGTCCCAAAACGGCAGGTACCCAAGACTCGAGCATTTGGAGGACATGCATAGGATGGAAACTGCCATAGACTTCTCTCCTGTTTCCATCATATATTTATGCTTGTTTAGTCTTTCATTTAGTTCATTTAATTTCTTATGTTTTGGGCTTATGTTTGGGAACCGATGTTTGATTCCGGTTTTCCCTTTGGTCATGTATGTTTTACTACATATTACCTTGCATGCTTTGATGACACGCCATAGTTACGCGTGACATTCCATTTATCAAAATGGGGTGTTACAATGAGTCTCGGTAATTTAGACCTTTCCTAACGTAGAAGTTTATGAAATACAAAGTTTTAGTGTTAGTTCTCCCTTTTTTTGCGTAAGCTTAGTCATGGAAAGCTAATCGTGAGAACTGTCAACAATTTCTGCGGTAGGGGTCAATTGAATTCTAGAAAATTTTGTACTTCAGTCACAGACGTCGGTCTTGACCATCTGGTGATGGCCTTCACCTTCGCAGGATTTCTGAAAATTCTTTCTGCTGAAATAACATGGCCCAGAGGTGCTACCCCGTTTAATTTGAATTCACATCTAAAAGTTGCGTATATAATTTTCTCCTATCGGAGAATCTGTAGGATCATGAAAAGATGATTCTCATGTTCTTCTCTAGAATTTAGCAGATCAAAATGTTATCACTTAATATACTAACATTTTTTGTCTAAGAATTCATGGAAAAATTTTACTCATCAATTCCATAATATAGCTGAAGCATTTGGGAGCTCAGAAGTATAAATCAAAATTTTAGAGTGACCACAACGTGTGCAAAGCAGTCTTGGAAACATCATGTTCTTTTTCTCACCACTGATGGTAGCATGATCGTGAATTGTTCTTGAAAATTGTTTAAGAGATCGTAGCAGATCAAATAAACCTTCTACACGTGGAATGAATATTGGTTATGAATGGTGATCTTGTCAAATTTTCGGTGGTCGACACATGATCTCATGTTACCGGCCTTCTTCCTGATACACAGAAACGGTGCACTTCCTGGTGGTGCGCTAGGGTGAATAAAGCCTCGTTTTGGTAACTCTTGCAGCAAATGCTGCAACTCTTTAACTCAGCTGAAGCCCTGCAATAAAGAGTTTTGAAAACAGGTTCTGTTTTTGAGACAAGCTCGATGTTAAATTCTATCTCGTGGTTAGGAAGGAATTTCTGGAAAACCCTCTAGAATTACATCTAGAAACTCCAGAATAATCTGTTGATCATGAATTTAAGGAACTTCAGAAGTGGATTTATAACTGGTAGCTAAAAGTCTTCGTAGCCATGGAATAATAATTTACTTGCAGTAAAGCATAACAACTTGTATTGATTTTTCTGGCAGAAAAATCATGGATATATTTAGGAGTTAGTAAGACGGATCTTGTCTTCAACTGGAAGGAAAACCTTTATAAATATGGGTGATACTGTGGAGTCTTTTCTGGCTGGGGGGGGGGGGTAGGTAAATACCTGATTTAAGATAAAGCTGACATAGGAATACCTGAAGTAAATGTGGTGACATTTACTTATTGTGTTCGCCTGTAACCTCACAGAATGAACACTGTGTGTCTAACCTGAATAATACTCCAGTGGTGGTGACTGAATCTTTAATGGTTTGATTTATGCGTGGCATGACAAAACGGGTATACCCCCTTTGAGGGTACCCTGAATTTTTGAGAGCCTGGTTTAGAAGATTTACTGAAGTTATGAGTTTTTACTCGCACCTAGAGACGTCATTCTTATGGCATGTATCATGATTGGTGTCCTGACATGTGACTTCAGAAATGATACCTGAGACATGTGTCTTGATTGATTTCTTGACTGATAGCTTGACTGATGTCTTGACATGTGTTTTGGTAGGTAGATACGACTAAGGTTGAAAATTTGGAAATTGCTAATACTGGCGGACCGGTTAGACTGCTGACCTATGTATTTCTGGTCACGTTCGTTCCGGAGTTTCGATATTTACCGATTGATTAATCATTAGCATGGTGGTTGTCACTACCGTCTTGTCTGTCAGTTTCACGACGGTCCTTATCATGATCGTGATTCATGTAACTATTTCTGCTGAGTGGACGGCTGGGTACCGGTTCCCACTCTTCTGACTAAAAAATAGCTATGTGACGTGCGACATCCTAACTGAGGAAGTAAAGGCATGGAATGGGATGGTAGCGTTTGATGGTTTAAGTATATTGTTGTCTAGAATTCCAATTCTATAGTTTTCGTCCTTGCTCTGAGTAGTCTTCATAATATAAACAACATCAGCATCATGTAGAATATCCAAAGTATCAGCAGCATCAACATTCGTGAGTTTCCGAGGTATGAGCAACATCAGTATCTGGTAAATTTTCTTACTTATGGGCAACATCAGCATCTAGTAGAATATCGGCAAGTAGAATACGCCTAAGATGACTGAGGATCAATTAACAATACACATGGAGTAAGGTACATGGAGTACACCTGGAATACTGTACCTGAAGTACACATGGTATACTGTACCTGTATACCTGAGACATTGTACTTAGAGTACGCATAGAATACTGTACATGTAGTACACATGAGATACTGTACATGGAGTACACATGAAATACTGTTCATGGAACCGATGAAAGTTTGCTGATATGATCGATACTGGTGTCAATCGTTTGACATGTTCAAAGGAGAATAAATTGATTTAAATGGTTAGCAAACTAGACTAAAACGAGTGACATGATAGGCTGGCAATTCCTGCGTAGACTTAATGCTGGTTGTATAGAGACTCAAAAGCATGATTAAATAGAGTTTTCATCAATGGTCAGCATGAAGACATGGTTAATGAAGACAAAACATGATTTATCATGAAGACAGAGTTTTACTGTAATTCTTTTGTATTTTAGCATGAAAGCATCATCACCTTGCTGAAACATAATCCTCATAAGGAGATATGAAATTTTATCAGCATGAAAACGGCATCCACGTGAGAGTATGAAAACTTGATTGTTACAAAGAACATAAAGGTATAGTCAACTGAGGTTTAATATCAACTAGTGTGGATGGCTATGGTTCAATCCACAAAATTAACCGGAGAGAACATGTGACTAAGTATGGGCGATTCTGGTTCGATCCATACGTGTAATTTTTTTTTGAGAACTGTCATGTATAAGAATTTTCAATCTGGGACTAAATATGGTTGGCTGTAGTCCAATCCATACTTGTAAATTTTTTTATAAAATGTCATGATATGAGCAAAGGTGAACGTCTATGGTTCGGTTCACAAAACAATATTCGACTGAAAGCATGAAAATTTGACCTGAGCATTGGTGAATATCTATGGGCCGGTTCACCAAGTAACATTCGAGAGAAAACATAAATCTGACACGAGTAAGGATGAAAGCCTATGGGTCGGTTCACCAATACAAAGTCTGAACGGGCAAGGGTGAACTCCTATGGGTCGATTCGCCAAAACGAAAATACGCAGAAAAGCACATGCGACTAAATATGGCCAGTCCTGTACCAACCTTTTACTTAGTCAACATTTAGAAAACTGACTGATGAAATGCATGAGAAACATGAAAGATAACAACGCCAAAATATAGGAAGTGCCTGGTGACTACCCACTAGTCACAGGTCAAGTTTTAGAGCCTATAGGTCGAATTTGGCTCAAATACCATAATTGTAACACCCCACTTTTATAAGTGGACCAGTACGTGTATTTATGGCGTGTCATCAAAGCATTCAAGGCAAATGTCTTGAAACATTAACTGACCATAACGGAAATATCAGAATCAAACATCGGTAATCCAAACATTAGCTCATATAAAAAGATGAAGTACTGAAGGGAAGGACTAAACAGTGTCCAAATAGGCAAATAAATGTATGAAGTGCATAAAGTAAAGAAGTCTGGATAGCTTCTATCCAAATGCACGTACTCTCAGAATCCTAAGAGCGTCCTGGTGTACCTGCCGTTAGAACATGATAAGATCTACCGCCTGAACATAACACCCAGTAAACGGATACAAAGCATGATAAGAAAACTGAAATGAAGCAGATAATAAAATACTGAAGCTGTAAGACTGATAAGTAAAAGAAGCAGAATAAAACTGCGTATGTTCTAAAAAGTTTGGCTTATAATTAGTAAAGTTGAACTATTATCTATTAAATTTGGAAATTTGCATTTACTATATTTTAAATGCCAAGAGCTTATATAGGTCATGTACTGTAACAACGTCTGCATGAATACATAGAGGGGTGATCTCGTCATGCTGTAGAGGGGTGACCTCTAACTGATGCACTGGGTGGAGGGATCAACTCCGATGTGAAGGAAGTAGAGCACACACCACATTCACCTGATAAGCTGTAACATATAACCTAGGATGCATCCATACGCCCCGATGATAATACTGATAAAATGACCAAGCTGAAATAAAAGGGACGCTGCGAGAAATCACTCCCCCGTAGAGGAGTCACGACACCAGTGCCTCAAGTGTCATAGTTACGTTATCTCCGTAACTAGTACTAACTGGTCATGCATGTATATAAATCTCAGGCAATTTTAACATAGTTATCAAATTAACTAATGTGAAGTCCGTAACATACTGGGGAAAATAGATGGCTGCAGACGGGAAATCCCATCATGCATAGGAAAGAAAGTCCATACTGAAGGACGGAAAAGCCGTATCTTATATCCAGTAACTGACTGCAAGGAAAACTGATGAGACTCCTACTCTGACTTCACAAAAGCTACATGAATAACGGACGCGAATGAGTTGACTGATATCTGTTTATTTTACTGATTAACTTTTCTTAGTTTGATTTATTTTATTCTTGTATTACTTTTGTGTATAATCCGGTAAATTCTGGCTGTTTTATAATATTTCTGATTAATGTATTCTATGTATTCCTGATACTGTATAATATAGATTGTGATATTACCATAAATAGTAACTAGCCATAATTAGAAAGTTTCCTAAATTAGAAAGGTTTCCATATTTATTTTCTTGACAATTAAATCATAATTAAATCACATGTTTTTAAGTAATTAAAAAGGACTTAACCATTATCAGTTTAATTTTGCTAATCAAATTGATAAAATTAAACAATATAATTAATTTATTTATAAAACTCATTTATAAAATGATTTAATAAATTTAAATAATTCTTTGTATTTATTATAACTCACGATCCCGAAAACCCGTGCTAAAAACCTCCCCCGAGACACCCATGTCTCGGGTTAAACCAAACCAAGCACACCACGACCTAGGGTCGTGGCCTCTTGCTGTTGTCCACGATCAGTAGCCACTGGCCTAGTGCTAGTTGCTACTATTTTTGTAGGTCTACGTAATCCTTAGATTGTCTAAACCTTGGAATGATCTAAAGAGAGAGAGAGATAGATAAAGAACTAGAGAGAGAAAGTAGAGAGAGGTTGGAGAGAATAAGAGAGTATTAGATTAGAAGTGTGTGGAATGTGAGAACCAACCCTTCCTAACATGCCAGGAGGGGGTATATATAACCCACCCTACATGTGGGCTTAATGGGTTATACTGTTACATACTAGATCACGAGCCCATACTAGATGTATCTCATTGGAGTGACCGATCCTTCCTAAATACGTAAAAACGTATTTCCAGCAATCTCCCCCTAAGGGGGTCGCTTCAAGAGACAAAGTCCTAAATGGTATATTACTCGTGATCTCTACTAACTATGATGTGACCGATACTTTCTTTGGAATTTCGTATTTCCAACAATCTTCCCCTAAGGGAGGTCACACATTTTACAAAATCTTAAACCTAGCATACTATGATTGATTCTTCGATCTTGTTCTTGTGAATATGCCGATGTGATCTTTGACTTTTGTCTTGAGCATGTTTCCTTGCCTTGACCTTGTGCATTCATCACTTGTGATATTCGACTCCTCGTGACTTCATGTTCCACATACTTATAACTTTATAAATTCTTGAAAGCTTCAGAGTTTGATACATCGGAATACTTGACTTTTAGACTTTCTTGAATTTGTTGAAGTATTAAATGCAGAAAGTATAAGCATGCGAGGATGACTTCTTCTCGGACACCGTAACGCCACCATCTTATTACGCTGTAAAATATAATTAGCAACATAACATGAATGAAATGGCTTTGAACATTTCAACCTAATTAGGTAACATTTTACCTCCGGTAGATGAAGACCGTTGGACGATAATAAATATCGTACTCGTGGTACGTATCTTCAATTAAGAACCTCCTTGACAAGATTTCGCGGGTAAACCCATTCCCTTTACTCGACTGTCTAAAGCTGACTACAAATGTAAAGAGTGAATCATTTGGATTAAATTATCCGCATGATTGAAGCCATCAATTCATATAGATGGAACAAGTGAAATTCAATTAAGAACCGCACCATCGTTGCTTTCTAGTTTTCACGAGCTTGATTCTAATAGAATATTGCAAGTTACCTACCAAGTGATGTTTGATGTTAACACTAGAAGGATTTCCATTATTCATCGTAAATACTTAATCGTATTACTCTGAATGTTCTGGCAAGATCATTGAGATTTTGCGTAGGGGCCTGGAACGAGTTTGAATTCATTTAAGAATTAAACCACTGTTGCTTTCCAGTTATCACAATTTCGATTCACAAAGAATCACACAAGTAACCTACCATGAGATCTTAGATGTTCGCTCAAGAAGGATTTCCATCTTCATTGTAAGTACTTTCATATTACTCATATATTCAGGCAAGATCATGAAGATTTTGCGTAGGACTCTTAATATCTTACTCACTTTTCACTGTGTATGAAGAAGCAAGGAAATATAAAATCGTGTCCGGATGAGATATTTGATGATCTCAAATAGCTCTAGACTCGATCGTGCATTTTGGATTTTAGTGATCGGAGGCTGGAGATGAGCGCCACCATTTCAATACCAATTTACTTGGAGTGAATAAATCGATAGATAACATGTTGATCTCTATGTGATTAAAACAAATACCTTTTGAGAGATATCTGATTTAGCTAGGATGGGTTATGCATTGCATCACTGGGTCCATGATGTCTACCTTTAATATCGAGCATCATTAAAATGATCCCAATAGCATATGTGTTGACCCGGTTTCTGCCTAAGTTGTAAGGAGGGCTTCTTTCTTTAGACTCTTTATCTTTACAATTCTTTTTCATTCTTCAACCCCTTCAATGCTTACCAATAAGTCATAACTAGCACCTTGTTGTGATTGTTCCAGTGCTAACATAAGTACTTGGTCGGCATTCAGCTATGTTCACAATCTTTCTTCATCTTTCCTAAGGACTACTATTTCTAGCTATGGAATGTCCTTGGGAAGATTCCTCTGATTCTAGAAGAATCATTGGACTTAACCTATCCTACCATCCTTATGTCACCACAATCGTTACCGTCGTGAAATAGATAGAGTATGGGTAAGTATACGTCACCATGAAATCCATTTTGAAATACAAATCCATTTTGCTACCCTTTAACATATGTCGCAATATTCAAAAACATTTTGCATATGTTGGGATGAGCGAACACATTAAGTCAAACTATTATTGATCTCAATATTAAATCACATTTCTCCCCCATATTAAAAATATTAACCCAATTGATGTTTTTTATATCAATTGATTTAATGAAATATTAAGAAAAATTTGGGAAGAGAAATGCAAATCTATCTATCTTCATGATTTACACAAGCTCCCCCTCAAATTAATGTGGGTGTATTTGATACGTAAATGAAATACCTTTAAAACACAAGTGTAAGGTACTTATCACGTGCAAAGATCATATATGATAATGTATTCACAAGATTATAAATTTACGAGGTTGGACCTGAATGATGAGAACATCATATGATAGAATCACGTGGTTCTAGTTCACAAATGTTGGTCTCCCTCGTAACGTCTGAAATTATCTTCTCCTTTTTTAAAAGAGGTAATCTTTCATGACACCACATGTACGATTGATATCGTTGTCTTGACACCAATTTGTGAACTTGGCACTTTCAACATCGAAAATTCTGAACGCTTAACAATCTCTCCCCCTCAATTGTTGACCCATGTTCTATCTAAAGAGATGTAGTCGTATTTTGAGTAGTCGCATCGTCGAGTATGTAGATATCAATTGTAAATTGCTATGGTTTGTGGAGATGAGAACTTCATAAAAACAAGATTTATCTCGTTTTAACACATAAATGCACTGATGCGTACATATATTCGTGTTAGATTGTGTTATAAAGTAAACACAATCCCTTACATTGTTATAAAGTAAACCATGCCCGAGAAAATTAATTCCCGTTGTTGAGCCAAAGCTTTCATAAGAAATACTTGACTTTAATATGAAAAGCGGGTTGCAGTCGGAAATAACTACAAGCCATATTTAACATGTTTTAAAAAATTTAAACTTCTGCTTGAACTTTATTTACAACCCCGTGTTATTATTGAACGACATTTCTAGGATCGTAAATATTATTGATTCCAGAAGACATGCTCTTTTTATCAAAACATTTTGAACACACAATATTGAAAGATTTAGAAAAACCTTTTGAAAAATTCGTGAAAAATGGTGTTTAACGTTTTGAAAACCAATTACCTGAGCTTCAGAATTTGGATATCTTACTAAACGAGCTCAAGTCTGAGAAGTTGTAAGCTTCCCGTTAAGAGGATAAGTTATCATCAACGATAAAATTTCCTTTTAACTGAAGAACGAGTCCTAAGCTGACATTTCCTTAGAAGTCGTTTTCATGAGCTTGAAAACTAATGTAGAATATTGATAATCAATGAATCTATGAAGGGGTTTGTTAATTTCTAGAGAGAGAAAGTTAGAGAGAGAAAGTGAGAGAAACTATGTGAATTTTATTAAGTGGAAATTAAGAAATGATAACCACCAACCCCTTTCCTTAGTGGAAAGGGGTATTTATAGTTCCAAGTCATAAGTGGACTTGGGCCGGTCCATGACAAGCCCATGGACCGGTTCTTACTTAAGTTAATAAGCAAATAATAACTAAATACTAACTACGAGCTATTACAACATAAATCATATTGTGGAGTGACCGATACTTCTAATATACGTTAAAACGTATTTCTAACAATCTCCCCCTAAGGGAGGTCACTCCACGTTACAAAGTTCTAAACCTAGCATACTATACTAAGTCTTCGTTCTTTAGCTCGTAGTCTTTTCTTCTTTTCTTTCTTTTGTTGTGAATATGTTGATTTGATCTTTTTGGCTTTGACTTGAGAGCATTGTTCTTTGGCCTTTCACGTGCGATCTTTGCCTTTCTTGTGAACTTTGCCTCCTCGTGACTTCATGTTCCACACACTTATGTCTTTTTGTTGAATTCTCGAAAGCTTCAGAGTTTGGTACAGCGGAAGACTTCATCTTGTACTTTCTTGAATTTTTGTTGCAAAAGACATAAGCATGTGGGAACGACTTTTTCAGGTACACCGCAACACCACCGTCTTTACTGGTACTCAGCAACGCCACCGTCTTCAACAGGTACACAGCAACGCCACCGTCTTTAGCAGGTACACAGCAACGACACGAATAAAATGGCTTTGAACATTTTATTCTAATTCGGTAGCATTTTACCTCCGGTCGGTGAAGACCGTTGGACGATATTAGATATCGTACCCGTGACGGATAGTTTCAATTAAGTAACTTCCTGACAGGATTTCGCGGGTAAACCCGTTCTCTTTATTCGACCGTCCAAAGCTGACTGCGAACATAAAGAGTGAATCACTTGGATAAATTATCCTTGTGATTTAAAAGCCGTCAATTCATGAAACCTGGAACAAGTGAATTTCAATTAAGATTTTCACCATCGTTGCTTTCCAGTTGTCACGAGCTCGATTCATAAAGAATCTTGCACGTTACCTACCAAGTGCTGTTTGATGTTGACACTAGAAGGATTTCCACTCGTCACTGTGGTCAATAAAGAGTCACTCTGAGTGTTCTGGCAAGATCATATGATAATGCGAAGAGGCCTGGAACGAGTTTAAGTTCAATTAAGAATTAAACCACTGTTACCTTCCAGTTTTTCACAAGATTGGTTCTAAAAGAACCGCACGTGTAACCTACCATGAGCTTGTTTGATGTTGGCTCAAGCAGGATTTCCATCTTCATTGTAATACTTACGTATTACTCGGATGTTCTGGCAATATTACAAGAATATTGCGTAGGACTCTTGAAAATCTCTTACTTTTCACAGTGTGTGAGAAAGCAAGGAATAAATGGAAAGTGTCCTAATGAGACTTTTGATGATCTCTTGGCTCTAGACTCGATTGTGCGTTTTGATTTAGTGAGCGATGGCTGGAGAGGAGTGCCACCTTTTCAATACCAGTTTATTCGGAGTGAATAAACCAATAGATAACGTGTTGATCTCCGTGTGATTAAAACAAATACCTTTTGAGAGATATTTGAGTTAGCTGGGGAAGGGTTGTGCATTGCATCACTGGGTCCATGATGTCTTTCTTCAATACCGAGAATCATTAGCAAAAATGACCTCAATAGCATATGTATTGACCCGGTTTCTGCCTAAAGTTGTAAGGAGGGCTTCTTTCTTTACACCCTTTATCTTTACATTTCTTTTTCATTCTTCAACCCCTTCAATGCTTACCAATACGTCATCACTAGCACCTTGTTGTGATTGTTCCAGTGCTAGCTTAAGTACTTGGTCGGCATTCAGCTACGTTCACATTCTTTCTCCATCTTTCCTAGGACTTCTAATTCTAACTAGGGAATTGTCCTTGGGAAGATTCCATCGGCTCTGATGAATCATTGGACTAAACCTATTCCTACCACCCTTTTGTCACCACATCCGTCGTGAATTAAGCGTGTTTTGGGAAGGAATTGCCACCATGAAAACATCATTGAAAATCACCTAAGGTACTTGTGATATTAAAATCAAAAGTTTTGTACCTTAGGTGTTTTGATCATCAAAAACGCTCCCCCTTAACACGTGCTTAACACATATTAAGTTGGATTATCATTAAGTCTTTTTCATTTTAGCCAAGTAACACTTACGTCTCCTTAATCCCATTTTCTCCCCTTATCCAAAATGTTAACCATTAATATTTGGGATATTGAATGGATTAACCGGTCTTTGGGTAAAAATGAAATCAATGTTTGGCCATAGAACATGTTATTGCTCCCCCTTAAGTTAATAAGGGATAGTTGTAGTGCTTTGGTATGACATATTTTGAAAGATTTAGAATCTCGTGAGAAATTCTTGAAAAATTATCATACCTTAACACTACACCAAGCCATTCAAGCACATTATTCACAAATTTACATATTCACAATTGAAAACCAATATAAAGTGACCTGAGATGTACGACCCATCAGATGGATCGTTGCAGTAGCTTGTGGTGCACTAAATACGGTCTTCCACCCACGAATCTTTCCAAGCTCCTCATCAATCTACGTTCACGGAGCTTTTGATCGATCTTTTTGATCACATACTTTGCCATCTGCCGGTAACCCGGATGCCAATCCTCCGTCATCTCTGGCAAAGTCCCTCCCGAGTTCAGATGCTCCAACTTATCTCTGACTTGTATAAGAGTGCCATCGCTATACTTGTGGAGCTCCCCCACCCTCATAAACTTCATCAAACCTCGACTGTTCAAGTAGAAAATTCCAGAATTCGGGACAGAAATGCCGGTGTAGGGACATCTTTCTACATGTTGAGGTAGCACTTGATTCACAGGGCGAGTTAAATTGAGCCTCCTCTGATAGCTTTCGACTCCCAACTGAAGATCTTCCACTCTTGACTTGATGACAACGCTTCGTGTAAACATACGAAGTGCTGTATTTAGAGCAATCAGGTCTTCACGAGGAATGTGAGTAAGTTGATCTCGGGTCATTAGAAGCAGCATATCTTCGATATCCTCCAGGCGAATGATGGAAAAATCTCCTTGCTGGATTTTGTATTCCCGGTCATCCTCCCTTTTCAACCGAATCTCCGTCACATGATAATAGCCGTTCTTGGCTTCTGTTTTCAACCCTAAAATGCTGGAGATACGGATATCGGATCTAACATTGCTTCCAGATTTGACCAAGCAGCAACCCCTGTACGCCCTTCGGACTCTTTCGTCCCAATGAGATGCACCTATGACAGCATACATATCATAATTACGATTCATTTTAGGGACCCAGAGTCGATTTACCTTTTCCTCGATGAAGGGTATTGTCCCCCAGTTGGCAGCTTTCAGCAAAGTCAGGGATGTTGCATACTTTGATGATCCCTTCAGTAGATACTCAAGATCGTTGGTGACGAAGAAGTCAAGAGCAATCTGATTATCTTGAGCAGGATCCATTGGAGGTGGAGCTCTGTCTGATTCATGAAGTCCTGGCCTTTGAACGGTTTTCAAAGCCTTTATGATCTCATCGGCATAATACTCGAACTCCATTCGGGGTAATCGGGTTTTGGCACGCATTCTTTTATCTTTCATCGCTTTCTTGACCAAGGATGGAGTAACCGAAGTCTTATACTCATGAGCAAAAAATGCACATAAGTCAATCGGACTTCGGATACGCAGATACAGCACATCTTTGTCAGCATCTGTGATCGGATCATATTGAGCTGCTGCCGTGATCCAAGCTTGTGGTGGAGCAGACTCGTCTATCTCCAACGTGTCTTCCCAGGCACGAATGCTTGGTTCAGGAACCGTAGATTGTTGAACCTGTTGTTGAGGAGTGGAAGTGCGAACATCTACTGGTTCAGTTTCAGGCATTTCAGCAGTGTCTTGAACTGGAGAGTGTTGTGCAGCTTCGGGTTCTGTCACTGATTCTGCAATCACAGGAGGAATAACAGCAGAACTAATGGGGTTAGTTGTAATAGGTACAGACACAGCGATAGAGATACCAGGAGCCGAAGACGCTGTAGTGGCATTCACATCGTGGCGCCACTTAGTTCGTCTTGATTCCGAGGATGTCGATTTGTCCTTCGGTGCTGCATCTTTTGTGGACTTGGTTCCAGTCTTTGTAGCAGTCTTCTTGGAGCTGGTAACCTTGTCCCCCTGTGGTTGTTCACCCCCATCATCATCCTGATTGTCGTCCCCGTTACTACCCCTTGCACTCTCCTGATTCTCATCACCACCATCATCGCCATCATCATCATCTTCATCCTCGTCATCATCCTCATCATCCTCATCATCATCACCACCTTCTTCATCGTCTTTCTCCTTTTCACCTTCCTCTTCTTCTTCTTCCTCTTCTTCACCCGTACCCTCTTCTTCACTCTCTTCCCTTTCTTCCTCAGGTAAGATGTGATATGGTACCACACTTCCAAACATTTTGAATAATCTATCATCCTCCATGATAGCATCATTCAGGGATTTAAATAGAGCCCGTTGAATCCTCGATTTATCATGCGACCCAAGTTCCACCATTCGAGCCTTAAGGATCTTCTTCAATTCAAAATCCGTCAGGTCATAAGCAATCTTATAGGCGGCTTCGGAAGGGTTGGATGATTTGACCATCAAGTTGTCAGCAGCAAGTGTCTTCAACTCGTCACGAAGCTTTGGCATTAAGGATTCAACGGATTCTTGCACTCTTTCTTTCACAGATACTTCGAGTGCTTCTTTTTGTTCCTTATATTTATCCCTCATTGCTTGAAGTCTGGTAATGCGTGCAGCATGTTTATTAGCCTCAGCCTGCTTAACCTGAGCAATTTCCTCTGCATGAGCCTTTCGTGTAGCTTCCAAGTCTGCAGCGAACTTGGCAATCAACTCTTCTTGAGCTTTCCTTGATGCTTCTTCACGTTGAGCTCTTCTATTTAACTCTTGGCGAAGTTCATTCATTTCTCTCTTTTGAGCATCCGTATGTTTATCCAACATCTCGCCCAACACTATTGCTGCCATTGCAGAAGTTGCAGATGTTGCAGATGTTGATGGAATAGGCTCGGTTGTAACTGCTGTACTAAGGGTAGGGATTATGGGTGGTGGAAGAACTGGTGTGGAAGCCGGTCGGGTTGGTCGGGTTATTAAGGGTTGGATTGGTGGTGGTAGAGTTGCCAAAGGTTGAGTTGTCACCATGATCGTAGAAGCAACAGGTTCCTTTTCCACACTTGTTGAAGTAGGGATTGATGGCTCCTTCGAAGTAGAATAGTTTTCAGGTGACCCAAACTCATCAACATCATGCGGTTCCTCGTACTCATCCTCGATATCTACCCTCACACCTGAACCACTACCGCCTGTATCTTTCCTACTCCTTTGAATAGAAATCTTCATCAGTTGTTGCTCGGTTTTACCAAGAGTAGGATCAACAATATCTGCTTCATCACGTAGACGCATCAAATCCTTACCCTTTCCCTTCTTACCCTCTGACTTCTTCTTCTTTGGTTCGGGTTCAGGTAACGCAGCTGGTTGTTTGCGTTTACCTTTACTCTTAACAGTTGTGGATGAGTCTTCTCCAGTTTGAAGGCTTGCTTTCAGCCTTTCGATTTCAAGCTGCAGTAGCTTGTAATCTGCAGAACCTTTGATTTTGTCTGACAGAAGGTAATCAGGAACAGGACCCGGAATCACACCAGTAGACGGTCCTTCATGCCTCAGATCTACAGTATCATCAGCTTCTTCAGTGTGATAGCGACCTCCTGCTCGCCTATCAATAGTAGCATCAAGCTTCATAAAATAATTTATGATAAGCTTAATAAATCGAGGATAAGGAAAGAAGTTTGTCTTTAGCTTCTTGTTGTGGAAGAGTTGAAAGGTGAATTCTTCCCATATCAACAAAGCATAATCTGAATTTGCAGCTTTGTACATGCCATAGAAGAGGTTCATTATCGGACTTCTCAAAGCATCATGTCCGCTTGTTTTTGGTGTAAGGCATTTACTGAGAATACCCATCAAAGCTCTCCAGGGTTGTCCCACCTTAGCAGTTGTAAACTCAGATGCGACTCGTATTTCCGGACATCCAAGTGCATCAAATAACTCCGCGAGTTCATCTTTAGTAGGATCCCTTGAGAAAGACATGCCCTTGGGTGTATCCCGTATACCAAGCATCTTACGGAAGTCTGAAACGGTGAGTGTCTGCTGCTTGTTGTCGATGGTGAAGGTGATCTTGTTCGAAGTGAAATCCTTGGTTGCCCAAAATTCAAACATATACTCATAAGGCACCGAGGCTGTACTCCTAAGGGCGTTCTTGAAATGGGAGTTATCAAGAATGGCTATGGCGACCTTAAAGCCATGGTGAGTGGATTTAGAAACTTGCTTTAGCCTATAGTTGTTGGGTATGAACTTAAGGGTTCGAGCTTTAGCAATATCGGCTTCCCTAGATTCTTGGATAGCTTGTACTGTTGGATTAGTCATTTTATCTGCTTAAGATAAGACATGAAAGGTTGATGCACAAAAACAGATAGATATATATCATTCTTACTTCTAAGCATAACACATTTCATCAGATAAAACAACAAGTACATAGATAGCATGCCAACAATAACAATCAAACAACTCATCCGGAACTTTTCCTCATTCGGAACTTCTTCGTTCGGAACTTCCTTCATCCGGAAGTTCTTCGTTCGGAACTTCCTTCATCCGGAAGTTCTTCATTCGGAACTTCCTTCATCCGGAAGTTCTTCATTCGGAACTTCCTTCATCCGGAAGTTCTTCATTCGGAACTTCCTTCATCCGGAAGTTAATCATTCGGAACTTCCTTCATTCGGAACATTCCTTCATTCGGAACTTCCTTCATTCGGAAGTTCTTCATTCGGAAGTTCTTCATTCGGAACTTCCTTCATTCGGAACTTCCTCATTCGGAAGTTCTTCATTCGGAACTTCCTTCATTCGGAACTTCCTTCATTCGGAACTTCCTTCATTCGGAAGTTCTTCATTCGGAACTTCCTTCATTCGGAAGTTCTTCATTCGGAACTTCCTCATTCGGAAGTCCTTCATTCGGAACTTCCTCATTCGGAAGTTTTTCAGAAGAAATCCTTCATTCGGAAGTTTTTAACCCATGTTCATCCGGAACTTTTGCACACGAAACTCAGATGTTTATTCTAACGCGTTTGTGAGTTTCTAAGGCAAACTAAGGCAATATAAACATCATTTAATCTATTCCGAGCAAAACCCACCATAAATCCCTTATCAATTAACCCTAATTAAGGCAAAACCCTAAATCTGATAATTGTTAATTATCTTGAATCAATTTCTGGAATATAGATGATGATTTAGACGAAGTTATGAGTTTAATATAGATGATATATACCTTAATTAGATGAATGAACCGGATCTAGATGGATAAACGAATGATTTTGAATGCGTGTTTGTATGTGTAACAATGGCGGCAAGATATTTAGATAAACAGTGAATCAAACAGTGAAAAGATAAAGTGAGGGGCGGGGTGTTATTTGTTTGACTTAGGTCAAATGCTAACAACTTTCACAATATATCACTTTAAGTCCTCCAATTTTCCTCCTTTTTCTTTTTGTTTCTAATGTTTTCATATCACTTAACCCTTTTTGTTTCACTTACACTTAACTTAACAAACACAATCTATTAGCAAATCCTCAAAATCTAAAAGCCATGCCTATCACTTAGAACGAACACAAGTCGTTTTCTAAAGCAAAACCACTCAATTACCATGAGGCCCTTAATTTTCATAATCACTTTTGAAGATCAATTGTAATGACGAAGATGATTTTACTATTTTCTCCCCCTTAAACGATGACCCGTTTTCTATTTAAAGAGCTGTAGTCATTGTTTAAAGAGTCAAATAGTGATGAAAGCATTTCCAATTTATCTCTTGAAAAATTTTGATTCGTGGTTATAATAAGATTTCTCTTATTTTGACAAATTAATGCACTGAGACGTACACCAATTCGTGTCAGACCAAGTTATAAAGTAAACTTGATCCCTTTGCATGATTTGGCTTGTAAATCACGCCCGAGAAAATTAATTCCCGTTCTGAGCCAACGTTTTCCAAGGAAATACGTGACTTTAATATGAAAACCGGGTTGCAGTCTGAAATAACTACAAGCCATAATGGGCATGTTTTAAAAATGTATAACTTTTATACGGACTCTATTTATGGCACCGTGTCAATATTAATCGACATTTCTAAGGCCGTAAATATTACCGTACTAAAAGACATGCCCGATTTAAAACGAAAAATATTTTTGGGTTTTTCTTGGTTTTATACTTTTTATGGTTTTTCTTGGTTTTATATTTTTTATGGTTTTTGTTGGTTTTATATTTTTTATGGTTTTTCTTGGTTTTATATTTTTTATGGTTTTTCTTGGTTTTATATTTTTGTATTTTCTTTTTGTGGTTTATATATTTACGATAATATACATGATCACAACCAAAGGATACTCTGAATAGTTTACCACGACTATTCAGCTGATTCTTCTGCCAACTCTTTGAGAGTCGCTGGAGTGAATGATTTCATGCCAAGCTTGTCGATCAAAAACTCGATTCGTCCTCGATCTAAGGCTTTGGTGAACATATCCGCCAGCTGGTACTCAGTAGTGACAAAATACAGCTCGATCACTCCGTTCTCCACCTGCTCCTTGATGAAATGGTAGCGAATGTCTATGTGCTTGGCCCGGGAGTGTTGAACATAGTTGCAGCAAAGGGCAATGGCGCTCTTGTTGTCACAATACATCGGGATTTTGTTAAATCCAAGACCGTAGTCAGTTAATTGTGATCTCATCCAAAGGACTTGAGCACAACAACCGGACATGGCGATGTATTCAGCCTCCGTGCTTGATATTGCAGCGCTTTTCTGCCTTTTTGAAGACCAACTGATCAATCTATCTCCAAGGAGTTGCACAGATCCAGAAGTGCTACGCCTCGTATCTTGACATCCAGCATGATCGGCATCTGCGTATGATATTAAAGCAATCGAGGAATCTTTCGGATACCATAGACCACGATGAAGTGTTCCTTTTAGATACCGAAAGATCCTTTTAACTACATGTAAGTGCTTTTCGGTAGGCCGAGCCTGATACCGGGCACACATGCATACAGCAAATTGCAAATCAGGCCTGCTAGCAGTCAGATAGAGAAGGGTGCCGATCATGCCACGGTAAAGTTTCGGATCGACAATAATCCCATCCCTATCTTCATCTAACTTGGTTTTCTCAACCATTGGAGTGTCTACGGGGTCACAATTCTCAAAATTATATTTCTTAAGTGATTCTAGAGCATATTTGGATTGATTTATAAAGATGCCTCTGGGATTCTGAGAAATCTGTAATCCTAAGAAAAATGATATTTTTCCCATCATCGACATCTGAAAGCGTGTGGACATTATCTTCTCAAATTGTTTAGACAATTCTATGTTAGTGGCAGCAAAAATTATATCATCAACATAAATTTGTACCAGAAGCATGTCGTTGCCGTCTTTGAGAGTGAATAGAGTGGGGTCCACTTTGCCTTTGGAGAAGCCTTCCGACATGAGATATGTTGACAGGAGATCATACCACGCGCGTGGAGCTTGTTTCAACCCATAGAGAGCCTTCTTAAGCTTGTACACATGGTTAGGAGACTCCGTACTCACGAACCCATCCGGTTGACTAACATAAACCTCTTCCCTTAGTTCACCGTTCAAAAATGCCGTCTTCACATCCATTTGATAGACGATCATGTTCATATGAGCAGCAAACGCAAGGAATAGTCTAATCGCCTCCAATCTAGCCACAGGAGCAAAAGATTCCTCAAAGTCTATACCCAAGGCTTGTTTATATCCCCTAGCGACCAATCTTGCTTTGTTCTTTAATACGGAACCCATCTCATCAAGTTTAACCTTATAAACCCATAACAAGGTAAGGATGTTAACCTTGTCAGGGCGAGGAACCAATTCCCATACTTCTAGTCGTTTGAATTCATTGAGTTCCTCCTGCATAGCTTCAATCCAAGATGATTGGGTCATAGCCTGCTGCCAATTTTTGGGTTCAACTTCAGAGAGAAATGCATCAAAGTAACAATATAGTGCACTTTCTTGTAGTTGATGGCGTGTAGAGACTGGTCGATCTAGATCTCCAATAACATTCCTAATTGGGTGATCTTTTGTCCATTTAGTGCTATGGTTTTCAATCCTAGGTGGTCTGGAGTGAACAATAGATGGAGCTTCTTCTGAGGTAGAGGCGGCTGAAGGGTTTTCAGGGATCGCAACACCAAAGAAAGGAAGCTCTTGCAAGTGAGCATATTCCAAGTCGTGATCAGTAGTATCCTCTTCTACATCATTAGGCACAAGTAGGGGTGATGATTCAGGTGTAGTTTGTGAATCACTTGGTGAAGGTGCATCAGGTTCAACTTGAATTGTAGATGCATTAGATAAAGGTTCATTAACTTGAGCAACCACTTCAGGTATTGGAGCAATTACTACAGGTACTGGAACTTCATCAGTCGGGGGATCGAAGAATTCATCAAACAACGGTTGAAACAGTTTATCCCACTCGGGCCTTGATGGTGGTAAAAATGATGTAGAAGTAGGATTGTTGGGAACTAATCCGGAACTTATAGCACCGGGTCCCATCTCATGAAGCGCGGGTTCAGAGCTGTGTTGCTCAGAAGCCATCGCTGTCAGCTCGTCGAAATCAGCGTCCATAGTTTCTACAATCTTGCCAAGACGACGGTTATAGATTCGGTATGCTCTTTTGGACGGTGAGTAACCAATGAAAATACCTATGTCGGCTTTTGGTTGAAGCTTACCCAAGTTCTCACTATTGATGTTTGGATAACACAAAGCACCAAACACATGGAAAAATGAAACATCGGGTTTGCGGTCATGTAGAAGCTCATAAGGTGTTTTTCCATGGCGTTTCCGAATGATAGACCGGTTTTGGGTAAAACATGCAGTAGAAATAGCCTCTGCCCACAAGAACAATGGAGCGTTCGCATAAATAAGCATGGTCCTAGCAGCTTCCATAAGTGTGCGATTTCGTCTTTCAACGACACCGTTTTGTTGTGGAGTGCGTGCAGCGGATGTTTCATGTGATATACCAACTCCTTCATAATAATCACGAAGAGTCTGGTTGACGAACTCTGTACCATTGTCTGTACGAATACGGCGGACAGTGGTATTCAAACGTACCTGAATGAACTTCAGAAAAGTGATGATAGCCTTCGGAGCTTCATCCTTTGTACGTAGAAATCTAACCCATGTAAACCTTGAGAAATCATCCACAATGACGAGAATGAATTTCTTACCGCTCACACTTTCAGTTCTCATCGGTCCACAAAGATCCATATGCAAAAGATGAAGTTTTTCTTGATTAGTGTCTTCAGCTTTGGGTTTGTAAGATTTCTTGGTGCTTTTCCCCCTTGAACACGCGGAACATAAATGATCCTTGTGAAATTTAAGCTTGGGAAGACCACGAACTAATTCGTTTTTAGCCAGATGATTAATAGCATCAAAATTAAGATGAGATAATCTGCGATGCCATAACCATGACTTGGTCTTAGAAGCTTTAGAGAGAAGACATACTGGAGAAGCGGCCATCATGTCTTGTAAGGACAAAGTGTAAAGATTTGCACCACGAGATCCCTTCAACAAATCTTTTCCTTCCAAGTTGCGGATGAAACAAGTATGTTGTCGAAAAGCAACCTCAAGGTTGGAATCACAAAACTGTCCTACTGAGAATAAGTTATGACCAAGACCTTCAACATAGTATACCCTAGAAATCGTCACGTTTCCAATCTGATATTCACCATATCCCATAATCTTTGCTATATGATCATTCCCAAATTTAACCGTACCAAGAAACTTGCTGACGAAATTTCGGAGCATCGAGCGATTTCCGGTCATATGTTTTGAACAACCGGAGTCCAAATACCACAGGATGATTTGGACCACCTGAAAATATCACCACACAAAGACAATGTAGAGGTATCGGAATCTGAGTGTTCCTTGTTATTAGCAGGTACAGATTTAATAATCTTAGATTTGCTAACTCTAGGTTTCTTAGATTTCCTAGCCTTCTTCTTCTTAATTAGTGGTGTAGATTCTAATTGGCTCAAATCCTGAGGTATTTCTACACTGATAGGCACTACAGTGGGGGCTGACCTAATTAAAGGGCGCTGTTTCCTTACTTGAGTGCGAGTGTTCCTAACTAAAGGACGCTCAGACCTAACCTCAATGGATGCATTCCTAGTTAAAGGGCACATTTTACCATCGAGAGTAAAGGTCCTACCAGTGGGACGCCATTGCCAGCCAACTTGGGCACGAGTTCTACCCGTTGGCTTCCATTCAAGACCATTCTTAATAGCATTCATTTCATTAACGTGATCAATCAGACACAAATCATGACGCTGTGAAAACATACATTCATTACAATTCCAGCAATTTAAATCAGAATTCACGAATGGTTTAGGCTGCTGCACAGGCGCAGAGCTTTTAGTCTTAACATGATTCGTTTTATTTAAAACTGAACTAGCATTCCTATTGTGGACTTCTACTTTCTTCTTTGTGGCACTACTAGTGGCGGGCTTGATCTTAGCTTTCTTGAGTGGCGATCCTTTAGCCTTAGTAGTCTCTTTTAATCCTGTAGAAGGCAAACTGGGAACATTAGCAGCAGATTTTAAAGATGTCTTACTTGATTGTGCCAATGACGGTTTCGCTCCTGGAGTCTTATTAAATGGAGTGACAGCAATGGGCCTATTATTAAGTAGTGCAGAACCTGGTGTACCTATGTATTGCAAATAGGCCAAGCAATATTGAACTCGCTTAACATATTCATTAGCCGAATAATAGTCGCTACTTGAGGGATCTAAGGCATAAAGATCGTCTAAAATATCCCTAAGAAGATCGACATGCTTAATGGCATTCCTCATATAATCATCGTATACAACCGGGTTTTTCTTATGAAGCGGATTCTTATAAAGCACTACTTTCTTGGTTGTTGGAGCACTAGTGGACGGTGCAGAGTCGGTAGCTAAGTTATCAACAATTTCTTGTCGGGTGAGAAGAAGTGTCTCCTTTAACTCAGCCAAAACCATATTTTTGTCTATGAGCAGGATGTTCAAGTCAGAGATTTCTTCGCACTTTTGGTTCAGTTGTTCAACATAATATTGTTGCTGTGTCGCATTAAAAGCGAATCGATCTTCTAGTGAACCATAAAGAGCGGATAGTCCCTGCCTTGTCCGATCCATCTCCCCTAGAACAGTTGATAGTCTAATTTCTAAGACTTGGTTTTTAGACTCTGCGGCCTCTAGTTCCATTCTTAATGTTTCCTTTGATGATATCTCTCTCTTCAATCTCATGATTTCTTCCTCTAATGTCTTAACAATTGCAATCATCTTGTCACTTGTCTCAACACCGTTTTCACAAACATTTGATATCAAAAGATTTTCATTTTGAGCTTGTTGTTTTAGTTCTAAAGATATACAATGTTGTTCTAGTTGATTAAAGCGTTGAGAAAGTAAATTATAAGAATCTTGTAGCTTTAAAAACTCAGCGTTAGATTCGTGACAAGAATGATTATCTACCTCATTTACAGTTTCAGCAACATTTACAGAAATATCACAAACATCATCACAAATATCCTCACAAATATTCACAGCATCACAATTCATCATAGCGGATGTAAGCTCATTCGAATATTTAATATTTACAATAGTAAGCACATCACACGAGATTACTTCGGACAAGAATCGGTCATATTCGGTTGAAATCTTTTCCTTTTCAATTAGTTGCAGTTCGTAAGCGGTGTCCATTTCATAAAACACTTTTTGAACTTCCCTAATTTCAAACTGAAGATTTTCCTTAAGAGATGCAAAACTTCCTTTTAGACTTTCGACAAACGGATTGATCTCAGTTTTAAACACCTCGTTCATGTGTTCGAAAGCCCATTCTCCGGCATTTAAGCCATTTGAAGTCGTACATTCCAAAATGACCTTGTCAAAGTTAGTAAAGTATCGGTTAATCTCTTTCAAGTTTAACCATACAGTACTAACAGGTGGAAGATTCTTTGGAATTTCCTTAGGACCTTCCATGTTGACAAGTGTAGGAAATGTACTAGGGCGTTCTTCCTCTAACATGTAGGTTGGTGCTGTAATGAGATCTTTATCCATATGGAAGCGAACTCTAAAATCAGTTTTAGCAATCTCCTTATTCATTTTAAAATAATCACACTCGGGATATTTTTCTGAATTGTATGACCGATCCTCATCAACTAGAACCTTACTTGTTCGATCATTGGGAAAGACAATCGGGTCTAAAGCCAATCCTAATTGAGTTGCATTATAAAGTCTAGGACTATGTCTTAAAGCTTGTTTTGCATATCGTGGATTAGGGGGAAGGCCTTTTAGACGTGATAAGTTAAACTCTTTAAATGAAGCATCAAATAAGTGAACTAGTTGTGAAGCAGCGTATTGTCTTAACAGCAAGTAGTCTAGACTTCTAATCTTATTAGTAGCATTAATCTCCATTTCAGTCTTCTTAGATTCGAGTAATTCAAAATCAGTTTGAAGTTTTTGAAAATTAGTGACCACTAACTCCTTTTCTCTAAGTTCACTAGACAAATTTGCTCTTAAGTTTTCGATTTCTTGCAAGTGACCCATTTGTTTGTTTCTAAAGTGATCATATTCGAGATTTGTGAGAACACTAGACGAAGGCACTAGTTCCAAGGTTTGTACTTTCTCATTGCTTAACGCAAGCTCTTCAGACAAATTCTTATTCTTAGCTAAGGTTTCTAAGAGTGCAGCATTCATTTGGCTAAGTAGTGTAGCAGGAACCATGACCAAATCTTGTTGAGCAGGAGTAGGCATATGCGAACTGGTTCCCGGTTGTGATTCACTCAAAGTCTGGGGACTCACATTGATATTGCTATCATTGTTTGTCTCCTCGTTTGAAAGACTCACCACCGAAGATTCATTCGAATTAGCTCTCTCTTGCCCAACTTGATATGGTTGAATACTAGCATCAGTGGCATTATCAGTGTTATTAATAAGTACCTCAGATTTCTTATCTGGCCCTAAGCTGGAGAAAGTTGCCATGAAAGCAGCCTTTGCAGTCTGAAAGTCATCACAATCGGAATCATACGCATCAAGATCATCGGCTTGGTAAGCTGCATTCTGCGTAGTGACAACGTCTTGTTCAGCAATCCCTGGGTCAGCAAGAAATGCAAGCTCCTCTTCATCAAGTTCCCTTCCTTGCGCCTGAGCATTTACCAGATAGATCTTTTCTGCAAACCACTGTCCATCCCTTCTCCTCTTGGGTTTCTTACAATCCCTGGACATATGACCCTCTTCCTTGCAGTTGTAGCATGTAATCATTCTCAACTTGCCTGTATTAGCCCGTGGAGGGTTGTTGACCATTGGAGCAGGAGCAGGATTGGCGGTGCGAACATTGGTTGATGTGGAAGTTCTCCCCTGATATGGCTGAATTGGCTGAACCATTACTCTGCCATTCTCAATTGTAGCTTGTTGGCGAGAATTGGATGAATTCCTCAACTGATTGTTGGTAGGAGCTGATCCTCTGAATCCTCGTTTGCTTAAAGTTCTTGTGAGGTAAGCAGACATAGTAGTTAGCACTTCAACTGGGTCAGCTCCTTGTTGGAATACAGGAACTGGGACTTCCTCATCATCACAATATAGTGCTTGATCTGGATGAGCTGCATAATCAGTATAAGGAAGACTCATTTGATCAGGGTAGCTTGTTGGATATGCTGCATTCTCTTGATAAGAAGAATATGATGGCTGAGCATAATGTGCAACATTTGCTGGATGAGGTTGTGAAGCATACTGTGGTGAGGGTGCATTGAACCGATATTGTTGCTGATGTGAGGTGGGTGGTTGTGGTAGAATCGAGTATTGGGGAAAGGCTGGTGTCATGTAAGGTGATTGATGATAAGCTTGATGTCCCAAGATATAGGGTGTGTTGTTGTGAGACAAGCTTGGTTGATTCGCCATCAATGCTAAAGAATCTGGGTGCATACCACGAGGAGAACGGTGCATAATCACATGCTTCTCATGCTGCTGAAGGAAGGCATAGATTTGATCTAAGTTGCACTTATGCAAATCCCGGGTTAACTTCACATCGGTAATATACTCACCCCATTCAGCTTGAGGTAGAGTATTCAAGAATTTGGTGTTAACCTGGAATGGTGCAATCACAAGATTGTAGACATTCAGATCATTCATGAGTGTGGTGAATCTGAAGTAATAATCGTGGAGTGTTTCCCCTGGGTTGTAGGTGAATCTATCAAACAAATCATACAGCTGACACTCCCTTTCTTGTTTGGTGAGAGACGTGCCTTGTAGCAACACCTTAAGACGTTCCCATAGATCCTTTGCCACCGTATACTGACTCACCATCCTATAGATGTCATGGGGAAGAGCTTGGAGAATTGTTTGAAGAGCTTTTTCATCTGCATCTGCAACAAGTTGTTGAGCTGGAGTAAGTTCTTCAAATTCTCGTGGTCTAGTCACGTTATCAACCGTAATGGTACCATAGTCGAGTGGACCATTCAAAATCGATTTGACCATAAGTCTTCCGTATGTCGGTTTCCCCTTTAGATATTGCATCATTCGACCTTGCCATGCCTCAAACACCTCTTTAATGAGCATCGGTGGACGGCTATCAGTTCCCGTTATGATTGATATATCCGTAAGAGATGTCATTTGAGGCATTACTGAATTTGGATTCATTTTGTTTTTCTTCAAAGAAACAGAGATTATCGGTTGATCGAGCAGTGAAGTAAAGCTTGTGAATTGTGTTGTGTTTTTGTTGTATGAAACCAAGATTAAATCCTCTAAAAAATCGTCGAAAAAACAAGCAAAATCACCCTTGATTCGGAACTTTTTGTTGATTCGGAAGATTACCTTGATTCGGAACTTTTGGGTTGATCCGGAACTTCTTGACTCGGAAGTTCTTGGTTCGGAACTTTGGCTTGATCCGGAACTTCTTGACTCGGAAGTTCTTGGTTCGGAACTTTGGCTTGATCCGGAACTTCTTGACTCGGAAGTTCTTGGTCCGGAAGTTTCTTGATCCGGAACTTCTTGGTTCGGAAGTTTCTTGATTCGGAACTCCTTGACTCGGAACTTCTTGGTTCGGAAGTTTCTTGATTCGGAACTCCTTGACTCGGAACTTCTTGATCCGGAACTTCTTGATCCGGAACTTCTTGATCCGGAACTTTTGCTGAATGAACAGAAACTTTGTCCGATGAACAGTAGAACAGTAAAACTTACGATTAAGCCCAGATTTTGACCAAATAACCCAAAAAGTTTTGTGCTTTCGACTAAAATAAGTAACAACTAATACTTATCCACTAATCCCAATCACAAAAACATCAAAAACACCAAGAATCAAGATGATTTTTCTTAAAGAACACTAATACAATCAAAAACTAAAAAAACCACACAAATCACCACCTTAAATCACCCCATAGCTCTGATACCAAATGTAGAATATTGATAATCAATGAATCTATGAAGGGGTTTGTTAATTTCTAGAGAGAGAAAGTTAGAGAGAGAAAGTGAGAGAAACTATGTGAATTTTATTAAGTGGAAATTAAGAAATGATAACCACCAACCCCTTTCCTTAGTGGAAAGGGGTATTTATAGTTCCAAGTCATAAGTGGACTTGGGCCGGTCCATGACAAGCCCATGGACCGGTTCTTACTTAAGTTAATAAGCAAATAATAACTAAATACTAACTACGAGCTATTACAACATAAATCATATTGTGGAGTGACCGATACTTCTAATATACGTTAAAACGTATTTCTAACAATTTTTGAATGTTTTAACGTAAAGCTCATGACCGAGAAAGGTGAATTTCTCGTTATGAGGAAAAGTTCTCTAATTTAAAAGATACACTTTCCTTTTTGAGCTTAAATCTTGGAATGTTTTAATACAAGCTCATGACCGAGAAAAATTAATTTCCCGTTATGAGGATAAGTTATCATTAAAGATAAGCTTTCCTAAAATCGAAGTCCGAGTTATAGTCTGATATTTAACTATAAGTCATTGTGCATGAGCTTAAAAACTTTGAATGTTTTTAATATAAGCTCATGCCCGAGAAAAAATAATTTCTCGTTGTGAGGATAAGTTTATCATCGGCGATAAACTTTCCTTTCTTTGAAGCTCGGGTTACAATCGGTCACGTGACTGCAAACCGTATACACGAGCTTAAGACATTTGAATAGTTTAAATGTAAGCTCGTGTCCGAGAAAATTTAATTTCTCGTTTTGAGGGTAAGTTATCGTTGCATAGATAAACTTCCCTTTATTTGATGTCCGGGTCATCGTCTGTCATTTAACAATGAACCATTTTGTAAGCTTAACTACAAATCCCCTGAGACACTTGTTTCTTAGATATCAGCTTCTTCAGCAACCAAAATCTGAGAGTGTCCTTAGTTGAACGGTATACAACGATTGGACCGCTTTGTTCTTGTTGAACGTTGACTTTGGTACCTGCATTCTCATTTCTATGCTTTGAAATGGGTTAGCGATATCTACTTTAGAACCATGTGGAGGTTCACAGTTAGCTTTTCTTGTGCTAGAGGTGACCTGAAGAGATGGATCACTAGGCTTAAGTGATTGATTATCCTTTTGAGTTTCCTCCCTAGTAGTCTTGGTAGGATGGGAGACTATCCTAGTTAAAGGGAACTCGTTCCCTACAGGAGTGAAAGTTCTACCAGTGGGGCTCTAATCTTTACCAATGGGTTTGATTCTAGCTAACCATTAGGTTTTAACTCTAGCATGGGAGTTCACCTCATTAAGAAATTTCTTAACACATGAGTCATGATCTGCCTTAAAGACACATTTCCTACATGTTTTACAAGTAGCATATTTAAAGTCCGAGTAAGATCTAGAATTCCTAGATGATTGATTGATGCTCCTAGGATATGACATGCTACGGTTAGCAGTGTTGGGTATTCTAGAAGGCATCTGACTAGTTTTGAATTTCCTATCTCTTGCTTGTGTCTTTTACTTAGCTTCCCTTAGACCAAATTTATGATGAACGTCATTTAAACTGGTTCGAGACGTGTTTTTTTGAACTATGTCTAGGGAGGCTAGATGCAATCATGTGATTAGGTCTTGCAAAAGTTGTTTTAGTCACATTGGGCCTAGTTGGTGGAGTGACAGGTCTAGAAAGATGAACCAAATCAACTTAATAGGCAAACCGTTGTCTCGAGGATTTTTGTCGCTCAGATCTAAATGCAGTCGGTTGTCTAACAGACTGATTTTGAGGCGTTTTCCCTAAAATTGATGGTTTTTCAAGATTAGTGTCCACACTAGTTCCTTTAGTTTTCCTCAATTCATTTTTCAACGCAGCTATAGCAAAAACCTTTTCCTGAACTTCGGCCTTTAAAGTCTCATTTGTAATCTATCTTGGGATGCCAACTTAGATTCTAACAACTTAATTTGTTTCAAAAGATTATCCTTTTGCCTTTAGAATCTAGAACTTTTTGATCCAGTTTTTGTTCAAGAACAACGTTTGACTTTTCAAGTTTTTCAAAATATGTTTCAAATTTGTTCGTTTTCTTTGAAAATTCAAATTGGGCATTCTCAAGATGTTTAGATTGTTGAGCTAACTTTTTTTGAGCACTTCAATATTAGAAGAAGTAGTCATACAACATTTATCCTGATTACTTACAGCATTCTGTTCAATCTCTCCACCTATATGACTCACATCAGATGAATCAGAAGTAATATTGCTATCACCCTTTTCCATCCCATGTGTGACATAAATAAGTTTAGAATGCTTAGCATGCGGTATTTCATCTGCATATACATCATATGCAACATTCGATATTTATGAAGGATCGGTCGCTCCAACGATATTTATGTAATGGGCTCGTGGTCCACTTTGTAATGTATAGTCCATATAGCCCACATGTAGGGTGGGCTATATATATACCCCTCCTAGCATGTTAGGAGGGGGTTGGTCATTCATTCATTTCAACACTTTCATTAATCAAATCTTACTTTCTCTCTCTACTTTTCCATCCTCTCCTTTCTCTCTCTACACCTAATCTCCTTCTTCCCCATCTCTTCCACCAAATCCATAGATCTAATCCATCCATTAACAAATCCCTAGATTTCGTAGGCCTTCAATTGGTATCAAGAGCCATGGTTGAATCTTAGGATTTGCTTATTTTTTATCTTTTGATTTGGTGGTAAAAATCCTTTCTTTTCTAATTTTTTATCAATTTTTTCATCATTTGATCAATTTGTTATCAATTTTTTATAAATTTTATCAATTTTTATCTTTTTTATTTTATTATTATCAGTTTTATTTTTTTCGTATGTTTTTTACCATCAGTTTTTGATTATCAGTTTTTTAGTATCATTTTATCAATTTTTGTTTAAAAATAATCAGTTTTTCTTTTTCAATAATCAGTTTTTTTTATAATCACATTTTTTTAATCCTTTTTTAATCAGTCTCTTTTTTAATCATTTTTTACTCAGTTATTTTTTTAATCAAATTTTTTTTTTTAATCAGTCTTCTTTTTCTTATTTGTCCACTGGTCCAATCTGTCAATTCAGTCCAATAGTTAATCTGTCAAAATATCAGTCCAATCAGTCCAAAACCTATCAAAAGATGTGTCTTTTTCCATCCAGTTTTGAGATCGAGTGCTTTCATCTTTCAGAATGAGAAAACTTTCCGAATGGTCATTTTTTCCGAATAGACATATTTTCCGAATAGACACATTTTTTCCGAATAGACTTTCCGCATAGAAAAAGTTCCGAATAGACTTTCCGCATAGAAAAAGTTCCGCATAGGACTTTCCGCATAAAAAAAAAGTTCCGAATAAGAAAAAAGTTCCGAATAGGGAAAAAAGTTCCGAATAAGGAAAAAGTTCCGAATAGGGAAAAAAGTTCCGAATAGACAAAACAACCCACTCTCGACAAAAATTTTACCAAGACTCGAAACACCATTGACTCAAACAATACCCCTCACTCTCTCGACCCTCGCCCAATACGACCCAAAACAGTGCCTCTCTCCCTCACCAGACACCCCCTCACAACGTCCCGACTCACTCATTCTCGACTCACCACACCAACCCGACTCGACCTCTCGTCTCACACAAACACCAACACCTCTCGACTCCCTCAAACTCGAACCCATCTCTACTACTCTCACCCACACAAACTCTTGACCACACCAAAGGCCAAGACTTGGACACCTTCACTCGGACCCACCCTCGACACCTCCCCACCCTCTCAAACCAACCCAACTCACTCGACTCACGAAAAACACCAACTAGACTCAAGCCTCACCGACACCTTCCCTCACAGACTCGACAAACGCAAACCCCCAAACTCATTTACCCACCCTCGACCCTCGACCTCCCTCAAACTCTCGACTACAACACATCTGACTCAAAACTCCCTCTCTCGACAATATTCTCACCCTCGACAGACCCTCCCAACACCCTCAAACCCTCGTCTCTCGACTCTCGAACACACAAAACTCACCCTCTCGTCACAACTCTCGTCACAAACACCTCTCGACTGAAATCAAAAACCAACACAAACCAAACAAAGACCCACGAACAAAACCAACATCCAACCTCACTCAACAACACAAAAAGACACAAATCAAAACTTGACCAGAAAGACGCTACAGGAGAGAGAGACTCAACAAATACACCAAAATTAAAAACCTACCCGAGACCTCTATAAGAGATCTTGAAGCATCCGGTTAACTTGAGGTTGTGAAACGGTGGTGTAACGATGGTTGGATTGGCATATAGTCTTTATCTGGGGCGGAGGTTATGAGAGTTTTGAGATATGGTTATCTGCTTTGATTAAATTTAAGAGAGAGAGATAAATATGGGGCGGTGTTTACAAAGTGAAGGAGATAGACAAATAATCAAACGAAGCTATTTACTTTTATGACGGAGAAAACAAAGCAAACTATTTGGGGCGGTGGATCCTTTCTTACTGGGCCACGTGGTTAGACGGACATAACAAGAAAAGGGTTTTAATTTAAGTAATTGGTTTTTTTTTAGTTAACGCATAATATATCCGTTTTTTTAATATATCCGTTTATTTTTCTTTAAACGTTTTTTATTTTTAAACGTTTTTTTTCTTGTCTTTAAACGTTTTTTTTTTTTTTTTTTTTTTTTTTTTTTTTTTTCTTTAAACGTTTTTTCTTTACTTTTATTTTTCTATTTTAGTCAAAGTTTGGGAAAAGTTTTTTTGTGGGAACGTGTATACACGTTTTGTGTGGGAACGAGACTATCTATCTTTTCTAGTTTCATTATCAATTTTTTTCTTTAAATAGATAAATCATATTTTTCTATTTTTTTAGTTTAAATTTCAAATTTTTCTAATTTGTTTAGTTTAAATAGATAATCACAATTTTCTTTTTTAAAATAAGTTAATTTTTTATATTAATTTTTTGACAAAATCGTATTCAGGCGGGTATTTTAATAGAATTAACGTGGAAAAATATTTGACGGGTTCAAATTTTTCTGGCCGAATTTGAAGTCAAATTTACGAGTGAAAGTGACGGGATATATTTTTAGCAATTACGGATTTTTGATCGGGTTTTATTCATAATCTTTTGAGCCGATAACACTTTTTGAGCCGAGTCGTATTGTTCAAACCCGACAACAACAACAGCCACATCATTTTTCCTCGATTACCAATGGAATCGTTAAAATCGACACTTAAAGAGGGAGAATCGCATCAAGTGCAAGCCAACGCTAGGGAAAGTGGTATAACTTCATTTCGAATGCTTCAGTATCATCTAGTTAATCTTTCACGGATTCAAGGAGGGAGCGAATTTGTGACAATCTTTGGACAAGATCGTCATATATTCATCGACTCAATTTTCACCACTTTGACCCAACTCGCCGAGGAACTTAACAATAAAAGCTTTAATCACTCTGCATCGGCACTTGCTTATAAGGCTCTTGTGACACAACTCACGCCTTTCCTCCAATTTAATATCATCAAGCCTGAAAGTTCAATGATTTGCCAATCGTTTCTTCGAGATACACATACCGAGCTTCGAGTTTTCCGTGATACGATTTTGAAACTCATGTCATCGGTCTCGTCTTCGATTTATGAAAGATCTCGACTTCAGCAAGGGTATGATAATGGAGTGCAAGACTCTTCGATGCAAGAGGAAATTGGTCATACGATTGACAACTTGGAGCCTCATGATGGCAAGAGCACGGAATCAGGAGGACAACATGATACCAGTGGCACGTCAGGGAATGTTCACGAGATCTCTTTTGCTGACACCGTACCCGTTTATGACGAAGAGCCGGCAAACATGGTACAATATAATGTTGTTTATGATGTCTATGCTGATGACATGTCGCATATTGAGCATTCTGAACCTAATTATGACAAACATGGGATGGAAAAGAGTGATAGCAATACCACTTCTGATTCATCCGATGTGAGTCATACTGGGGGAGAAAGTGTTCAAAATGCTATAGTTTATCATGATAAATGCTTTACAACTGCCTCATTAACTGATTCTGATTCCAAGATTAGAGAACTCGAAACGATTGTTGCTCAACAATCAAAAGATCTTGAGGATGCCAAACTTGAATTTTCTAAGAAAACGGATAAATTTGAAACATACTTTGAAAAACTTGAAAAGTCAAACGTTGTTCTTGAAAGAAAATTGGATCAAACTGTTCTAGATTCTAAAGCTGAAAAGGATAATTTTTTGAAACAAATTCAACTGCTTGAATCTAAGTTGGCATCCCAAGATAACTTGCTCAAAGAAAATGAAACATTAAAGGCTCAAGTACAGGAAAAGGTTTTTGCTATAGCTGCGTTGAAAAACGAGTTAAGGAAAAGTAAAGGACCTAGTGTGGACACTAAGCTTGAAAAACCATCAATCTTGGGGAAACCGCCTACAAATCAGTTCGTCAGACAACCGACTGTCAGACAACCTACTGCATTTGGATCCGAGCGATCACAATCCTCGAGACCGCGGTTTGCCTCCCAAGTTGATTTGGTTCATCTTTCTAGACCAGACACTCCAGCAACTAGGCCCTATGTGATTACTCCAGCTTTAGCAAGACCAAATCATATGATTGCCTCTAGTTTCCCTAAAAATACCAAGACCACGTCTAGAACTAGTTCAAAAGACGTTTGCCATAAATCTGGTCTTGGGGAAGCTAAGCAAAAGACACATGCAAGAGATAGCAATGTCCAACCTAGTCAGATGCCTTCTAGATTACCCAACACTGCTAACCGTAGCATGCCATCTTCTAGGAGCATCGATCAATCATCTAGGAATTACTCAGACATTAAATATGCTACTTGTAAAACATGTAGAAAATGTGTCTTTACGGCAAATCATGATGCTTGTGTCAAGAAATTACTTGATGAGGTGAACTCCCGTGCTAGAATTAAGTCCCAGTGGATAGCTAAAATCAAACCCTTTGGTAAAGTTTGGCGCCCCACTGGTAGAACTTTTACTCTTGTAGGAAACGAGTGCCCTTTAACTAGGATAGTCTCTGATTCTACGAAGACTACTAGGGAGGAAATTGCAAAGGATGATACATCACTTAAGCCTGAACTTAAGATTTTCTATAAAAGGAAACGTTTGCCAAATAAGACAAGTGAATCATCCCCTCAGGCCACCTCTGACACAAGTAAAGCCAACTGTGAACCCCCACGTCAAAGCAAGCAAATTCCTAATGAGATTGCAGGTACCAAAGTTGATGTTCCAAAAGAACGAAGCGGTCCAATCGTTGTGTACCGTTCAACTAAGGACACTCTTAGAGTTTGGTTGCTGAAGAAGCAGATATCAGAGAAACAACTGTCTCAGGGGATTCATGGTTAAGCTGCACAAGGACTTACAGTCACATAACAGACTGTAACTCGCTCTCAAAAGACAGGAAAGTTCATCCCGATGATGACTTATCCTTACAACGAGAAATTAATTTTTCTCGGACACGAGCTTATATTAAAACTATTCAAAGGTTTTAAGCTCGTGTATAGGACTTATAGTCATATCACAGACTATAACTCGATCATCAAAGAAAGGAAAGTTTATCGCCGATGATAAACTTATCCTAAAAACGAGAAATTCATTTTTCTCGGGCATGAGCTTATATCAAAAACATTCCAAGTTTTTAAGCTCATGCATTAAGGCTTATAGATAAATGACAGTCTATAACCCGTTCTTCAAAGGCAGGAAAGTTTATCGCCGATGATAAACTTATCCTTACAACGAGAAATTAATTTTTCTCGGGCATGAGCTTATATCGAAAACATTCAAAGTTTTTAAGCTCATGCATAATGACTTACAGTTAAATGTCAGACTGTAACTCGTACTTCAAATAAAGGAAAGTTTATCATTAATGATAAACTTATCCTCATAACGAGAAATTCAATTTTCTCGGTCATGAGCTTGTCTTAAAACATTCGAAGTTTTAAGCTCAGAAAGGAAAGTGTATCTTTTAAATAAGAGAACTTTTCCTCATAACGAGAAATTAACCTTTCTCGGTCATGAGCTTTCCGTTAAAACAGTCAAAGTTTTCAAGCTCATGAACACGACTTCTAAGTAAATGTCAGCTTAGGACTCGTTCTTCAGATAAAAGGACAGTTTATCGCCGATGATAAACTTATCCTTAACAACGAGAAGTTTACAACTTCTCGGACTTGAGCTCGCTTTTAAGATATTCAACATCTTAAGCTCAAGTAATTGTTTTTCAAAACTTTGAACACAATTTTTCGAGAATTTCTCAAAAGGTTTTTCTAAATCTTTCAAAATTGTGTGTTCAAAAACGTTTTGATAAAACGAGCATGTCTTCTGGAATCGATAATATTTACGAACCTAGAAATGTCATTCAATAATGACACGGGGTTGTAAATAAAGTTCGAGCAGAAGTTTAAAAGATTTAAAACATGCTCCATATGGTTTGCTATTATTTCAGATAGCAACCCGCTTTTCATACTCAAGTCAAGCATTTCACCGGAAAGCTTTGACTCAACAACGGGAATTAATTTTCTCGGGGACGTGACGAGGTGACCAACATTCGTGAACAAGAACCATGTGCTTCTTTCATATGCTGTTCTCCATTATTCAGGTCCAACCTCGTACATTGCTAATCTTGTGAATTTATTATTATATCTGATCTTTGCACGTAATGAATACCTTACACTTGTGTTTAAAAGGTATTTAATTTACGTTTCAAGTACACCCTCATTAATTTGAGGGGGAGCTTGTTAAAATCATGAAGATAATTGGATTTGCATTTTTCTTCCCAAATTTTCTTCAAATGCTATTAAATCAATTGATATTAAAAACATCGATTGGGTTAATATTTTTAATATGGGGGAGAAAATGTGATTTAATATGGGATATGATCAATCATAAATGGTTTGACTTAACGTGTTAGCTCATCCCGACATGTGCGAAATGTTTTCGAATATCGTAGCATATGTTAAGGGGGAGCAAAATGGATTTGCACTTCAAAATGGATTTCATGGTGATTTATACTTACCCGCAACCCATTTATTTCACGACGATGAAGATTGTGGTGACATAAGGATGGTAGGATAGGTTAAAGTCCAATGATTTCTCTAGAACCGGAGGAATCTTCCCAAGGACATTCCATAGCTAGAAATAGTAGTCCTTAGGAAAGATGGAGAAAGATTGTGAAAGTAGTTGAATGCCGACCAAGTACTTAAGTTAGCACTGGAACAATCACAACAAGGTGCTAGTGATGACGTATTGGTAAGCATTGAAGGGGTTGAAGAATGAAAAAGAATTTTAAAGATAAAGGGTGTAAAGAAAGAAGCCCTCCTTACAACCTTAGGCAGAAACCGGGTCAATTCATATGCTATTGAGATCATTTTTAATGATTCTCGATATTGAAGAAAGACGTCATGGACCCAGTGATGCAATGCACAACCCTTCCCAGCTAACTCAAATATCTCTCAAAAGGTATTTGTTTTAATCACACGGAGATCAACACATTATCTATTGATTTATTCACTCCGAATAAATTGGTATTGAAAAGGTGGCACTCCTCTCCAGCCTCCGATCACTAAAATCCAAAATGCACGATCGAGTCTAGAGCCATTTGAGATCATCAAATATCTCATTAGGACACACTTTCATATTTACTTGCTTCTTCACACACTGTGAAAAGTAAGAAAGTTCTTAAGAGTCCTACGCAAAATCTTCATGATCTTGCCTGAACATCCGAGTAATACGAAAGTATTTACAATGAAGATGGAAATCCTTCTTGAGCGAATATCAAAAAGCTCATGGTAGGTGACTTGTGCGATTCGTTATGAATCAAACTTGTGATAACTGGAAAGCAACAATGGTTTAATTCTTAAATGAATTTAAACACGTTCCAGGCCTCTACGCATTATCATATGATCTTGCCAGAACACTCAGAGTGACTCTTTATTGATCATAGTGACGAGTGGAAATCCTTCTAGTGTTAACATCAAACAGCACTTGGTAGGTAACTTGCAAGATTCTTTATGAATCAAGCTAGTGACAACTGGAAAGCAACGATGGTGCGGTTCTTAATTGAACTTCACTTGTTCCAGGAACATGAATTGACGGCTTCAAATCATACGGATAATATTATCCAAATGATTCACTCTTTACGTTCGCAGTCAGCTTTGGACGGTCGAGTAAAGAGAACGGGTTTACCCGCGAAATCTTGTCAAGGAGGTTCTTTATTGAAACTACCTGCCACAAGTACGATATTTAATATCGTCCAACGGTCTTCACCGACCGGAGGTAAAATGCTACCGAATTAGAATGAAATGTTCAAGGCCATTTCATCCGTGTATATTGTTTGTTGCTAACTGTCTTATGCAGCGTAACAAGAAGGTGGCATTGCGGTGTACAATCCAGAAGAAGTCGTCACCACATGCTTATACTACATACACTTAGTACTTCAACAAATTCAAGAAAGTCTGAAGGTCAAGTCTTCCGCTGTATCAAACTCTGAAGCTTTCAAGAATTTAAAGGTATAAGTATGTGGAACATGAAGTCACGAAGAGGCAAATTTCACAAGTGATGCATGCACAAGGTCAAGGCAAGGAAACATGCTCAAGACTAAAGTCAAAGATCACATCAAGCATATTCACAAGAACAAGATCGAAGACTCAAGCATAGATGCTAGGTTTAAGATTTTGTAAAATGGTGTGACCTCCCTTAGGGGGAGATTGTTGGAAATGTGTTTTCCCAAAGAAAGTCTCGGTCACATCATTATTAGCATAGATCACGAGCCATAGTATATTTAGAACTTTGTAACTTGGAGCGACCTCCCTTAGGGGGAGATTGTTGGAAATACGTTTTACGTATTTATGAAGGATCGGTCGCTCCAACGATATTTATGTAATGGGCTCGTGGTCCACTTTGTAATGTATAGTCCATATAGCCCACATGTAGGGTGGGCTATATATATACCCCTCCTAGCATGTTAGGAGGGGGTTGGTCATTCATTCATTTCAACACTTTCATTAATCTAATCTTACTTTCTCTCTCTACTTTTCCATCCTCTCCTTTCTCTCTCTACACCTAATCTCCTTCTTCCCCATCTCTTCCACCAAATCCATAGATCTAATCCATCCATTAACAAATCCCTAGATTTCGTAGGCCTTCAGTACCATACCCGGAGGCTCTTCGTCATATATGGGTGTGGTGTCATCATACGAGATATCAGTAACATTCCCTGGCGTGCTACTGATATCATGCTTTACTGTGGATTCCATGCCCGTGCAATCTTTATCAGGCTCCAATTTGTCAACCGTATGACCATTCTCATCTTGTAGCTGCTTCGTAGATTCTTGCACTCCACTATCATACACTTGCTGAATTCAGGATCTTTCATAAATCGAAGACGAGACGGATGTCATGAATTTCAACAATTTACCACGAAAATCTTGAACCTCGGTATGTGTGTATTGAAGAAATGACTGGCATACCCCTGAATTTTCAGACTTAACGATGTTGAATTGGAAGAAGAGCGTAAGTTGTGTCACGAGAGCTTTATATTCAGATTCCGAGTCAGAGTGATTAAAGTCTTCTTTGTGAAGTTGCTCAGCTAGTTGGTTCAAGTTGAGGAATATTGGGTCGATAAATATGTAACGATATTGACCAAAGAGTGTCATAGATTCTCTCCCTCCTTGAAGCCATGAAAGAGTCACTAAATGAGACTGAAGTAGTCGATATGAAGTTATACCACTTTCTCTAGCTTTGACTTGCTGTTGATGCAAGTCTCCCTCTTGAGACGTTGAATTCAACGGTTCCATTGAAGTTTGATGTGAAGATGAATGTAAGGATTACTTATCAATCGAGCAATGAAAGAAATTAATTGTGTTTGTTGTTGTAAATACGGAGTTTTACTAATCGTGGAGAAACCGAGAAATAATTTCGCGGGATTTTACAAACACCGATTAAACCGTAAATAATCCAAAGGTCATGAGTTGAAGACGAGAAAAGTTGTTGAAATCCCCTAAAGATGTGTTCTTGAGAAACCAAAAATTCCAAGACTAAAAAACTCACGTTTTCAAACTCACGTTTTTTTGAAAGTCTCAGAATATTTTCAAAGATTTCGCAATGTCTAAAATCAAGGATTTCGCAATATCCAAACTTAAGGATTTCACAATATCCCAACTAAGACAGATTTCGCAATAGATTTCGCAATAAAAGGACGAATTTCGCAATAATCTGAAAAAAACGTACTTTTTCGCTTCAGTCGAGCCAAACGACCCAAATTTTCGTGTTTTTGGACGATCCAAAGTGACAAAATCCCTACTAAAACTATGTAGGAGATATCTCAATCACTTGGAGCAACAAATACACGAAAAATAAATTGGATCTTGGGTTTTTTTGATCAAAAACACACGAAATCACTATAACAAACATAAAAACCAAGCAATCATCCCATGGCTCTTGATACCAATTGTAGGTCTATGTAATCCTTGGATTATCTAAATCTTGGAATGATCTAAAGAGAGAGAGAGAGATAGATGAAGAACTAGAGAGAGAAAGTAGAGAGAGGTTGGAGAGAATTAGAGAGTATTAGATTAGAAGTGTGTGAAATGTGAAAACCAGCCCCTCCTAACATGCTAGGAGGGGGTATATATATCCCACCCTACATGTGGGCTTGATGGGTTATACTGTTACATACTAGATCACGAGCCCATACTAAATGTATCTCGTTGGAGTGTCCGATCCTTCCTAAATACGTAAAAACACATTTCCAACAATCTCCCCCTAAGGGAGGTCGCTCCAAGAGACAAAGTCATAAATGGTATATAGCTCGTGATTTGTGCTAATTATGATGTGACCAAGACTTTCTTTGGAATTTCGTATTTCCAACAGTTTTTAATATGGTTCCCACTGTTTTTGTTTTCTTTAGTTCCCACTGTTTTGTTTCCAGTTCCCACTGGTAGTATATGTCCCCCCTATTTTGTAAAACCAAACACCCCCTAACTGCCTATACATACTATTTTCGAACCAAAGCACCCCTAATGGGCTTTTTGGGGCTACAGGTCAACATCAAACCCACCACACACCTATTTATGGGTCGCAGCTAATTCTCCTCAGTCCACACCGAGACCTATTGGTCTCGGTTTTCCAGAATCTAAACAAAACCCGACACCCCCTTTCTTTCTAAAACATGTCTATTAATTAAACCCACGTGTTTTTACTATTAATCCCATAATCTTATGATATGTACAAACAAAAATAAGAAACGAATGATTACCTTAATTGTGATGTTAGAATGAATGAAGGAAACACAATAATCGATTGCTAAAAATTATCAAAACCCCATCTGTTTTGGTTTCCAGCCGTCGGCCACCCACATCACAACAACCCTAATATTTTTTTGATGAAATGAAGAACGAATGGAAACATGTGCTTCGTATTCCCCTGGTGAGTTTTTAACTCGGGCTGGGCTCAAGGCCCGATGTCCGTCTCCTTTATTTTCTTTACACACCGCCGGTCCTAACATAAACATACACTTCACTTTCATTTCGTGTTAAGTTTTATGCATTCGTGTTATTATATCGTGATTTAATTTCTCGTGTTTCAAATCCTGAAACGTATTATTTATCTTTCTCAAAATAAATACATACTTAATATTGAATAACTAGTAATTAATTATTAACTAGCAATAATTATTTTCTGAATATTAAATCACGTAACGATTTTATTTAGAACTGAGACTGTGTGAATTTAATATTCTTGAATCTTAAATACGGGTTTTACAACTCTTCCCTTCTAAAAAATATTTCGTCCTCGAATTAAGGCTGCGATAATGCTGTGGTTTTACAATTATGCTTAATTACCTTATTCATCAACTCTTTGCATAGAGGTGAATGAATTTTTCCAATATATTAGGATTTTGGAAGTGGTAATCTTTCTTTAAAATCTTTGATAAAATTTCTAAAAAAATCTTCTGATGGAGTTTTCTTAATAGAATTTAAGATGAAATTCCATCTTATAATTGTATGATAAAATCTTCTGATGAAGACTTTTCTCATTTTACGGAATAGGATTTAACTCGAGGTTAATTCCTTTTATCATTAGATACCGGAGATCTTCTCGATCATCTTTCTAAGAAATATTTGAAATCAAGTGATCTTAGGTACTTTTATCTTAATGGGTTGAGTATAAATAAGTTATCAAGATTATTGACGAAGTGCTATTTTAAACTTCTCTTTCAAATATGATAGGAAACTAAATTGGCTTTTTCAATCCAACGGGTGATACTAATAGCATCTTTTCTTCCTTGGATATCAAAACTAATTTAGCAATAGAATCTTCTTTCAAATATTTCTTATTAACAATTGTAATAGCAGGGTTGCAGTCACATCATTGCCAATTCTTTGTCAAATACTTTTATGGTTTAGAATGAAAGGAAAGAATAGAAATAATTCAGAATCCAAGGTATACTTATATCAGAAAACATTTGTCACATATGTATATGGATACATATAATTGCTTATCAAACACAAGGTATATCTTATGGGTTTATATAGAAAACTTACTATGTTGATTGTCATTCATATCCAAAAATAATAAATCCAACTATGAAATAGGATTTCTAAGTTTACCACGGATTTATAAAGATATGACTCATGCATAATCGTAGCATAAATTTTCCATGATATGGAATGGAGGAATATAACAAAAAATTTAAAAACTCATTTTATAGAATAAGCTTCTCTTTTACATATCATATATCTTATAGAAAATCTTTTGATGGACAAAAGCTGAGAATAGAATATTTCTAGAAAACTTGGGAAGTTTGCTTTCTCTTTCTTCAAACTTGCGGGTTATGTTCAACTTGATAATTTATCATTATCATAGAAGATAACAGAAACTCTAAAAATATATACTTTATTAAGTATATTCTTTTTATAGAATTAACGCAATTTTATTCATAATTATTTGTGAGAAACCAAGAAATAGGGATTTCTTACTTCTCAGAAATAAATATGGAACAACAGGATTTTATGAGAAAACACAACTTTTATTTATTAACAACTTGTCGGTTTATACTCACAAGACACGTTTCAATGTTAATATAAAAGTAAAAAAAGTCTTTTATAATTTCTAGTCTAATGTCTTTATCTCTCTTTCTTAAGTTCTTTGATGGCATAAAAAAGACTTCGTATGTTGGCTCGATGTCTAATTTGAATGTCCTCGATGACTAATTCTAGATTAGAAATCTTCAGTCGAGCTTGAACAATTTCTTCATCGTGTATCATCTGTCTTCTTTGCAACTTGGCTTTACCTTCTTCTAAATCTCCTTCTAACTTCTCAAAATCTCGTTGTATAATTCTTCAGCCTTTCTGAAGTCCTTCAACTTTATCTTCAAGATCTTCAATACGCTCGGGAGGAAGTTCTTTCATATAGGGTAGGATATCTTTAATTTTTTGTTTATAGGTATTTTTGGTTAAGTTTTCTTACATAGGTGAGGGTACATTAATAGGGTAAGGTGATGGAAAATTTTGTTGTCGAGGTGTAGAATTTATTTCTTCATTATATGCTTGTATAACTTGCATATAGAGGTCGTCATCAAAAGGTAAACGGCTTTTGGATTTTCTGATCTTTGGGTGTATTTTCTGAAGTATCATAAGGGTTATTCATCGGGAGATTGGAGATATACCTCGAGGAATTATCAGGAGTACTTGTAGAATGCTCGTCTTGAGAATCCGATAGGATGATAATAGGAGGAAGATAAGGATACATATTTCTGGATACGTTTGAATAATTCTAATTGTATATTTAATATAATAGTACTTACTTATAAGAATAGTCTTTATCCATACACATAAACTGTTGGAGTATGCTCGTGTCATAACAACTAATTATACGGCTAGACACATATGGGCCTATGGGGTTACACACATATACACTGAGGTACCATTTCAATATATCGTGTTTATCGTATTTACGGTATATAAACAACCTTCGTAACTCGAGATCATTATTGGGCTTCTAACGACTAGTAGAGTACTTAGTTATTAGACTTGTAAAAGTGTATGGCAAGGTCCATACAAAGCCAATTGAGTCCGGCCCATTAAGAAAAAAAAAGGGAGTTACATTTGTGATAAATATTAGTTATTAGGAAATAACTCAAATTTATTACATTAAACATATTACCAAAACTCCTCCCTCTTTCCTCTTATGGTGATTTGCACGGTTTTGAGGAAAAGAAAACGAGGGTTTATGCTTTGTAATGATCTCCATCTTTGAATCTTGTTTATTCAAAGGGTGTTACTAGGTTACGGGGTTTAAGACTAGCATCTATTGGTATACAAGGATGTGTGGTGTGGATACATCATAGAGGTGATCTCCTTTGATCACTTGGTTTCATTTAGTTTCTTGGTTAGATCATGTGGTGATTTTCTCCAATCATTTGTTGCCGTTCGATCCTACCGAATCATGTTACAAAGGTATACTTTTATTGTTTATTCTTATTGATTAATCATATGACTCTATGGATCCGTTAATAGGTGACCTTTCCGCTGCGTTTATTATTTATTCATATCATGTTTATATGGATAATTACCTTTAGTGGTATCACGAGCCATCATATGATGTCATATGATTATCGGGTATGCGTAAATGTGGCCAAATCGCGTGTTTTTGGAGGATTAATAAAGAAAAAAATTAAAACAGCCCCAAGGGATTAATTTTCGTGCTAAAACAGGCCATAATATGGTATTATGATCTGTATTTTTTTATTCCATGGCCACGGGTTACGCATATCTTAATTGGTTTTGTTGCCGGTACGTGTAAAATGACCTAAAAATGCGTGTTTTGGCACGATTTGTGAATCGGTTTTAGAACAGCCCTATTGACATGATTTCTGTAATTATATGATAATTATAAGGTGTTTAAAATGTGGTTTTAATATCCTTATGTCATTGGTTACACGTACCAAACGGGGGTTTAATTAATTGTTGATTATTTCTTCGATTTCGTTGGCTAACAAGTGTTTCTTGTTGTTTAATTTTGTTTCCATGGCACATACATGCATGTTTGGCCATGGACTTAGCCAACACCTTGTTATATTCATAATCTTATGGTATTATTATGATTAGTATGCAAAGCCGATGAAAACCTAGACCAAATGTGACATGTTGTGTATTGATTTGCATTTAATTTCAGTTTTGGGGTTTGCCATTGTTTCGGCTTAATTAATATGTTTTAATGTTGTTTATAGCCATTGTTTGGGCACTTTACAGTAGTTTAATGATAGGTTAAATGTGTTTAGTCATAAATAAATTGTAACCGATGCTTGGATGGGAATGGCTAAAGAATTAAAGACATATTATGAAATTCGGAGCTGCTGAGTGACCTGCACTAAAACGCGATTTCCCGGAGTTCTATAAGGAGATAGAAGCCCAATTTTGGTGTGCTAATTCACAACTCATGGGCCTTCAAAAGTCTCAACTGGAGCTCAGGCTAGGGAGGACTCCTTCTATGGATTTTGGGCCCTAGAAGTCGACTGAAATTTTATGGCAGATTTGGGCTTCATGTTCACTTTGGGTTCTACTTGCTCTAGATGGTCTTGGAGCAAGTGGGAGCCCACTTTTTGGTTGTGTTGACTTACCCTTAGTTTACTTCTTGGTCCTCGTGATGGCTCACGAGATCAAGCATAGGTTTTTCATCGGTTTGAGGCTTTGCATACTTGTGGTTGTGTGGTTGCTTATTTGCTTGATATCTTGCTATTACTTGCAAATGTTTTTATAAAAACTTAAAAACCAATCACAAACCAATTATAAAACTAAAATTTTGATTTAGTTTAAATTTTAAATATGATTTAAAAACTAAAATCTTGTTTTCATAATAACTCGTAATGTGTTATGAATGTTATTTTTTTTATGTATTGTCTAATCTAATATTAATTCCACTTAGGTTTTATATTAGTCTTTAACTTGGACAACTTGACGCACATAAATTAAAACAAGATTAGATTTAAGTTAAGAAATGTTTTTAACTTGTGCTACGATGGATGAATGCATGCTTTCTCGTACACACTTTTGATTTGAAAATCAAACTTTTATACCCGTCTCAAATTTAAGTCATGACGTCCAATCGTTTGAGATCACTTGCAATTACTTTTTGCATCTTGTGAGACGGATGTGAATTGTAACCCAAGGTGATTATTATCTATGCCTGAGACCTAGACTTATTCTCGCATGTTCTCAAATTGGATGACTTAATCGGTACAACGGTGAGACCTTGACCGAGGCAAGGATGGGACTAAACATGCCAGTTTGACATTTAGTGAAATGTTTGCTTGTGTCATGAGTCCCATAAGGATCTAAGAATTGCACAAGATTTGCAATTGATGAACGTCATCTACCTGTTGAATCTATCATTGCTAGCAGATCAACTGATGTGGTGGTGGAACCTCAATGAGGATCTTAGCCTTTTCGTAAAATTAATTGTTTTTATAAACTTGGGTAGTTAATTTTAAAAGGATAATTATCGAAAACACTAAATATGAACTTTGTATTTCTATTAATGATTTTGTGCAACACAAACCGTAAACAAAGTTTGTTTCCTTTTGTGTTAGAGGAAAACAAACTAAGTCTTCTTTCCTTGTAAGAATAAGACTCGTTCCCATCCTTTCTCCTTGTATGAGAAAGCTATAATAGGAACACTTGAATCTTCTCAATCCTAATCAATCTTAATACACACCTACTCAAGAAATCGCATTGTCTTGTAAGTCAAAACGATTAAGTACGGTTGCATATCTTAAAGTGTTAAGATAATGTATAAGTCTTGATTAGAAATTGAAGTCTCATTAAACCGTGAGAGGAAAGGAAATTACTAGCATGTTTTTATAGTATATTTTCCTTACACAAACTAGTTCCCTAAGATTCTACACACCTTTGAGGTAAAGTAGAAAGAGGAATTGCATGCAAAACTTTCAAGTTAATGGCATCGATGGAAATCTCATCAGAAATATAGTAGAACTTGATACTTTTTCTTTGAATATCTATGTACATGTTTACTGGTCTACGAGACTCACATTTGCTATAATGTGTAGACATTCAAGGAACTAGAAAGTATACAAATTGCTACTTGCTTTTTCACTAGTATAGATACATTAAAAATGTTGTCTTAACTAATGGGAGCAATGCAGTTTTCAATCATAGGACACACTTGTAATGTTGTCTTATTCAGTGGGAGCTATGAGCTTATCACATTGTAAGTGACCCACTTAATTTCTTGATTGTCTTGAAATGACATCATAATTTTCTAAGCCTTATTGCATATTATTTTAAAAGATAACTAGTCGCTTTCTGATGTCACTTCCCGAAATGTTATCTAAAAATAGTTATGCATGATTGCTTATTAAACGATGAAGTTCTACATAACCCTTCTATACAAGCTTGATTTGAGTATGACTTAAATCTTATTATATCTGTCATATTTTAATATTATTCATATATGATGTTGTGCCATGCTCAAGTGGGAGAAATATTAGAGTGTGCAAGGTACAACACAATATGGCTTATAATATTCTATTAGGACTTATACATATTGATGTATGTTGTCTAATAGAGAACTAATGTCAAGAAATAATAAAAACTACTTCATCACATTACCTAAATGTTTTAGCTAATATGCATATGTCTTCTTGTAAAGACATAAATATGAAGTATGTAAATTAACTTGAAAATACTATTGAAGCCAAAAGTAGGCATTCAATAATAATTTATTTATAATATGTTTATGTCTTCAAGTAAATACATTAACATGAACTTCCTTGAATTGTTCAAAGACTTATAAATAAAGTAAGTACTTCACTTGTTGTGTTTTCCTGTTAAGGCATATACAATGAAGTTATTGAATTGTTCAATATCTTATAAAGTATATTTAGCGACCAACATGTTATGTTTTATTGTTAAAACATGAACATGAAGTTCTTGAACTGCTAAAATAATCATACTTTATAGCATGTAATCGGCTTGAATATATTGTTTATGCAATTTGGTTTGACCAAATTATAAAATATGTGAGCTAAAGAGTATTAGGTTATCTAAAGAATTATGATAATGTCTCATAATCGCAACACTATGTTTCATGTGTAAAATCAAATATTATTGTTATTATTTGATACTTGATAACACTAAATACTCTCTCTCTTATCTTATTAAGGTTAAAAAAAAAATTTGAATATGCCCGTGCTTATTCAATATGGTTCCAAACAAGAAGGTCACTAAGAAATCATCAATTTATGGAATGGGATGACTCCCAGTAAGTCTTAGTTGAAGTCTTGAATTTGTTTAAATCATGTTAGACGTGTTATTAACAAAACTTGAATCAAGAAATTTCAGTGTATTTTATACATCCCAAACGAGAACAATTCATTGTTGCTCGACATGCTGCGTACTTGGAGAAAGTCTCCTCTTACAAGAAGCAAGTGGGAGCCTTTATGCATCTTTGAAGAGAGTAATGAATAAAATACAACCTTCTGAATATACTAGTGAACGACACAATTGAGGCTAAGCAAGTAAATGCAAAAGCCACAAAGTGTTGTAACTCCCATTCGCATATCCGCAAGGATACCTCAAGCACCTGAAGATATGAATGTCATGTCTATGTTGAGGAATCTAAGTTAGAGGATCATAGTGAACCTCATAACTATCGAGACTCATTTTTAGATTTGGAATCTAATGAATGACTCAAAACTATGAATGGTTAGATGTAGTCCATAAAAGAAAATCACTTTTGGAATTTGATTAGCTTTCACTAATCAGTAAGACTGATAGGTTATAAATGGTCTTCTATGAGAAGATAGATATGGACACAATTGTACACATTTATCAACACTCTCTTTGAATAGAGTTTAAGGCATGCTCAAGCAATTGATCATGATTTAAGGCTTTCTTTTCTTTACGAGTGTTAAATTAATAAAGATATTAATTACCATACTCGATTTCATGAATATGAAATATGGTAATTGGTGTACAAACTCTAGAAATCCAAGTGTGGATTAGAGCATGCATCTAGGAGCTGGAATCTTAAGTTTTAATCAAGGATATGATCATGATTAAAACAAAGATAACTCTCGAGTACCTTTAAGCTAGTCGGAGCACTTTGTATTGTTTGTTCTTTATTCTCATATGTTGTTAACATATAGAAATATTATTCCATTTAAGCTAGATTTTAATCCTTGGCTTGGAATATATTCTATTGAGAGATATAAGAAACAAATCATATAACCTTGGAACATATGCTTAGTATGATATGTCATATGCGGTTAATAAGTCTAAATATGACACATCAATGAGAAAGTCTCAAAGTTCTATCTCACTTGATAAAATTGAATATGTACATGGAGACCCTTAGTTTACCTAATGGATTCTTTACATATGATATGTTATATATTAGACTAACTTTATTACTTGCATGAATGCAAGATGAACTTATCACAAAGTGTCTAAGTGAAATTCATTAGACTACGGTAGACTTGTTCATCGTTTACGGATTTAAGGTAAGAAGATTAGTGTTGAGTTTATACACTAATGCTTACTTTGATTGAGATGGTACTTAATCCTAGTGATAGTAGGGTTTCATCTTCAATGATAATACTACTACCTAGACGTGCTTGATGAGAAGCACTGTTGCACTACTCATTAGTAAAACAAGAATACTTTATAGATTGAGAATCTGTTAAGAAGATTGTCTTAAATAGGTGTTCTACTTGCTTCAAACAACCTATGTATTGTACTATGGCGATGCTAGCATTACTGTATTAGCACTTGAGCGCACATATACAAAATGACAATCATCGTATTATTCAAAATCTTCACTATTTGTGAATTTCTGAAATAATTATTCTCAAAGTTCACTCAGATGACAACTCAACAGGTCCTTGTGTAAATTCAATGTCTTGTAGTCAAACATGTTCATCATGCTTGGAACATTGGACTTTGACCTTAGAGTAGTCTCATGTATATCTGTTTTTTTTAGTATTTGGATAATGGAACGTTAAGCAGTTTTACTAAATAATGAATTGATATACTTGGTAGATCGTCTTCATTTGTACTACTGTGTTCTATATTAGCATGTTAATCCATGAATAATTTATTTATTCTAAATCGTCCATTGTCAGTTGACGATACGGGAGTATTGTTGAATTAAGACAAATGTGAGTTGGTCATATTCATTTGGAATGAATATTAATTGATGATGCCGCCAAACTCACATGTGTTCATTGGATGAACATTGGATTGACCCAACCTACGAGAATTCACTTCATGGATCGTCGTCAATAGTGAATGTCACAAGTGGTTGAATCTCTCATCCTTAGACTTGAGATGCAAGTAGGTTTTGTATGTGTGGAATGTCAATCTTTGATATGGTTCAACGTTGTCCTGAACAAGGCTGCCATAAAGACCATTTTCAAGTGCGATGTGAAACACATGAACGACACGTGCAGTCAAAATAGGATTTGTTCCTCCACATGTATTGGAGTTAGATACTACTGGGCCCCTCGATGAATTGTACAGATGTATGTGTGGCCACACCCAAATGTAATTAAGATGATTCTTGATTAATTTGGTAATCTAGTTCAATTTCTATATCGAGAAACAGAATAGTTAGACTTAAGAATGACTTATGATCCATGTCTAAAGTTTAACAAAGTATCTGAAACAAAAGGATGACTGATATCTAAACCATTTAAATAAGATGTTTGAGAAACTATCCCCATACGTTTCTAGGGGCATTGGCGTGTTGCTAGACGCTAACCATTGCTTGTATAATTACATGATTATTATGACGTGCGCAAGTGGGAGCTGTTGGAGTATGCTCGTGTCATAACAACTAATTATACGGCTAGACACATATGGGCCTATGGGGTCACACACATATACACTGAGGTACCATTTCAATATATCGTGTTTATCGTATTTACGGTATATAAACAACCTTCGTAACTCGAGATCATTATTGGGCTTCTAACGACTAGTAGAGTACTTAGTTATTAGACTTGTAAAAGTGTATGGCAAGGTCCATACAAAGCCCATTGAGTCCGGCCCATTAAGAAAAAAAGGGAGTTACATTTGTGATAAATATTAGTTATTAGGAAATAACTCAAATTTATTACATTAAACATATTACCAAAACTCCTCCCTCTTTCCTCTTATGGTGATTTGCACGGTTTTGAGGAAAAGAAAACGAGGGTTTATGCTTTGTAATGATCTCCATCTTTGAATCTTGTTTATTCAAAGGGTGTTACTAGGTTACGGGGTTTAAGACTAGCATCTATTGGTATACAAGGATGTGTGGTGTGGATACATCATAGAGGTGATCTCCTTTGATCACTTGGTTTCATTTAGTTTCTTGGTTAGATCATGTGGTGATTTTCTCCAATCATTTGTTGCCGTTCGATCCTACCGAATCATGTTACAAAGGTATACTTTTATTGTTTATTCTTATTGATTAATCATATGACTCTATGGATCCGTTAATAGGTGACCTTTCCGCTGCGTTTATTATTTATTCATATCATGTTTATATGGATAATTACCTTTATAAACATCGTATCCTTACACATTGTTCTGAAGAGTAGCAAGTATGGGCATTTACACCACTCTTATAGCAGCACTGGCTTTTGGCATGGAGGACTTTCTTGAAATTATTTTAAAAGTAGTTATAGTCAAGATTTTATTTCTTGTTCTCTATAACCATGGCTCTGAGTACCAACCTGTAACACCCCCATTTTACCTTTATGCAGCGGAACATTGAGCTGGGGTATTACTTCATAGTTCACAAGTCATAATAATAGAAAACAACTCAAAAGAGTGATAAATTCAAATTTATTTATTTATTATTGAAAAATCAGAGTTTTATAATATAAGGTTCCAAAAAATCTAGGATAATTTCAGTCTTGTTTTGGGTCAAGAGTTGATGAGTCAAACACTATGGAAATAAGAAGGACCAAATAGGGCTTTGTCACTGCTGGAGTTCCCACTACTGGAGTACTTTCCCCTGCTAGAGTACATCCCACTGCTGGAGTACTTTCCCCTGCTGGAGTACTTCCCACTGCTGAAGATTTGGTCAAATAGGATAAGTATGAATAAGCCAATTTTGATTTAGTCATAAATACTTTATTTAGTTTCCATGTATCCCTGGGTTCCTTAAGTTACAAAAGGAACAACCAGCCATAGGTTTTATTCATTCATTCACCACTTCTACAATGTAACCTACTGTTGCTTTTATCTCTAGGTGTGGGATTAAATGTACACACACCTAGAGTGGTTTGTATTAATCATCAATAATACAAACCCTTTGGGAATCATTCATCTCTTAAACATCTTGTTCTAGTTAATTGTGCAATTCCGCTATGTTAATTCATATGTACAATTAATAACCTAGATAAAACGGTTTTTACTGTTTGAGTCTAACGATATGGATTTAACATCTTGTGCCTCTTTATGCCATCCTCATGCAGCTCCATTCTAAAAATCTTTAAACCCTAAGATATATATGCTTAAAATCAACACAATCGTTAGGTTTAAAATCATTTTAAATACAAGATACTTTTCATGAGCTACGTTACTATTCGCTCACATAAAACAATTTATTAGTATTGCACTAGCTCATGCACACCTACTAGACATACCAGAACCTAACAAATTGCCCTTACGCAGGCAGTTTGCCAAACACCTGTATTAGCAAAATAAAGTGTATCCGTTTAGCCTAGGTCAGAGCCATCAGCATTCCAGCAAGTGCAAGTTGCCCAGATAGGGGATGTCAGTCCCCAAATAGTACTATTCATAATATTAGCGTTCATTAAATGATTAATGGTCATGATTAAAAAGGTACTTTTAAAGGCAACAGTAAACGTAGTGTCAATAATCATATCTAAGAAGCATAACAAAAATACTTGTATTTCAGTTTAACATATATCCCCCCCGTGGGTTTTCAAATCATTTATAAATTAGATCTAGTGAGGCTATGAACTCACCTAGGATCCATAGAGCTATATCAGGTATATTTCTTTCTCAAATAAATAGTTTGATCACATAAACCACAACTTGGTCTCATAAACAATAGCTTGATCTCACACAAACTTGGATTAACACATTGTATATAGTATCAAGTCTTTAATCCTTTGTTCAATCTTTCTAAGTGTTGGTTATATATTCTTTATTTAATATTTAATTGTAATTCTAGTACCATTGTTTGGGCCATCGTACTTAGAAGCCATTCATTAAACGTTTGAGGAGCGAGGGCACTTTAAATCGTAAACCCAACCACTCAGTCAGAACGTAATATTAAGATGGAATCTTTGACAAAGCTCCCTACTAATATGATACTTTCATTACTTCCTCATATTTATAATTAATATTATTTAGTTTCAAAATTGGCAAAAATAGCCCTTTTAGTTTATACTTTGGTATAATTACACCCCTTAAGTATATATAGTTTTAGTATTTCTATTTTAAACCCTCAACATTTAGTCTTAAGGCCTCAAACTTTCCAATATTTATTATTAAATATTTAAATTTCCCAAAACGACATTTTTGGCCCAACGTGTTAAATAGTTTCAAAAATGACAGTTTTAGTCCCTATACTTGTAAAAATCACATAACAACCTCAAAAATAGACCAAATGATCTAGGATTTTAAAGAAAAGTTTCAAAACATGTTTATAATTATAATAACAACATTTATTCAGAATTATAGCATTTGAAATGGGTTTTTGCTTATTATTTCATGTAAATTACAAAACTATAGTTTTAAGACATCTTTAATTTATAACTTTTATTTAAAAGGACCACATGACTTAATTCTTTTTATATTATCTTTTTAACATAATTTTGGCATTATACAAAGTCTAATATATCATTATAACAATATCAAAGCATAGCTAACATAGAAATTACGTAGGATGCTCCAAAATGGCTCCTAATGGCTTCTTATGAGCACTACTTGTTATCAAAGCTTCAAGAGCTTCAATGGCTACCTTCTAGACCTGGTTTCTGGTCTTGGGACATGCCCTAAGACGTATATAGAAGTGGAAATGGAGAAAGGATAGGAGGTTTATGGAAAAGGGCTCCAAGTTCTGGCCTAGGACGTGTCATATGAATAACTTAGTGAGTAAGGTTGCCTAGGGAAGGTATATGCATGTTTTGTAGGAGCTAGGTTCATGTCAATCTTGTTTTTGTGTCTAAAAACACCTCACGGCTCAAAATGATAGGAACAAATATGTGTCATTAATAAGTAGGTGATGCACCTACTTGTAAAGTGTCTCTAAAGTATCCACATGATCTGATCCTAAGTTTAAATTGAGGAGGGAAAGGGTTCTGAATGCCTTTTTGGAGGTAAAACCTAAACCGACTCCTAAATTTGGGCTTCTAACTTGAAACTTTGTAATTTTGGTGATTAAGGATTTATGAATGTCATTAGTGATGGATTAGGGTTTAATTAGGGTATGTACATTGTATTTAAGAAGTTTGGGTCTTTGATTTGAATTTTAACAAAGGTTTGATGTGAAAATAGGAAGAAAACTTAGGCGGGTTAGGGTTTCTAATGATTTATGGATAAGTGTTAGTAAAAGTAATTATCCTTTAATTAGCTACTGATTTAAACTCATTTTATACATCCTAAATTCTCCTTAATGTGTTTATGAAGTCCCTACATTAGTTTTATTAAGTTATTCTAAGTAAACATGTCTAAAGGGTGAAAATACTCATTTTGACCTAATTTACAAGTCATGCATTGAAATCTTGTATCTTGTGCATTAGGGTACTTTTACATTGTCTTAATATAATCTTATAACCTTAATGAAGTGCTATGTGTTTTTGTAGACTTGTCCTAAGAGACTAGGCAGTGATTCTATGTAGATTTCTTAATATATAGGTTTTTAGGTCATTAATCCAAATGACTTTCTATCTTGGGTAATTAGGGTTTATATCATAATGTATGCTTATTCTAAGTATTATATAGTATGTTTATGACTTCTATGGTTTCTACATTCTTGGTTTAGGGGGTTTATATAGGTTTACCATATTCTAGGGTTGATTATGGGAGCTTAAGATCTTATGCTTTGATAACTTGTACATTATGCTTTATTAACTTGTACATTACATTGAAGTAAATGTACAATATTAATATGATACATAAGTGAGTTTATTAGTTGCAAAATATTAGACTCTAATTCATTATAGATTGGATTTTATATGCTAATTTTGGTTACTAGGTCTTAACTTGTAAATAGCCTTAGATTAGTGAATTTTAGCATTTTGTGATCAATGACCTTTCCTTTATATAATAAATTATAATTAGTATATTTTTTTGAAACTTATACATAGATATTAGGTAGTTATATTGCTTCAAACACTGTTTACCAAGAGTCTCTAGGTGGTGATCTAGACTATTATGTACAATTACTTGTACTTAGCTTTGTATGATTTGTTCTTACTATTCTTAGGTATTATTATGTCTTTAATGTATAGTTTATATCTTGTTTATAATCCATAATAGCTTATTCATATGTGTTATCCAATCATAGAATTCTTGAGTTTATAATTCATTTAAAGGGATTCTAGGGTTTCTAAAGGAGTTTAGGGCATCATAGTTATATTTGAGATGTTCTTATTCATAATGTACTTATTAAATTACTTTTAGATCTTAGACTTGATATATATACATTGTATTTCCAACATATAGGAATATGTTGAAGTCGCAGTTCAGGTTGTGAGAAGCAGTTTATCTTACCAAGTAATGGTATAAAAAGCAAAAATTTCTAGCCAGATTTCCTACTCATATAATCATAGCACATAGCATAGATGTGAAATTTATGGGTTTTCATAGGAATCGTGTTTGATTATAATCGGATTTGTAAGTCAAGAACCTAGTCTAATCTTTTATATAAAACCAAAATCTTGACATGACTGTTTTTTGTTGTTTGGTTTCATGATTTATGTATTTATATGTTGTGTAATTTTGTGTTTCAGGTTGAAAGATTTTCAGATGTGTAAAATAAAAACATAATAATTTTCATGATTGATATGACAACCCATAAAAATTGCAAGTGTAATATATGCTATGTTTAAATAGGAGTGGAAAAGCCACTAGAAATTTTTGCTTTCTGTGTATTACTTGGTAGAATGAACTGCTTCTCACACCATAAACTATTATAACCACACATTCCTATAATTATAAAAGACACAAGTCTAAACTATAAAAGAGATCTAATAAGTTGAACATTAATAAGAACATCTCAAATATAACCATGATACTCTAAATTCCATTAGAAACCCTAAAATTCCTATAAATGAATTATAAACTCAAGAATGGTAAAACATGAATGGAGAACACTTATGAATAAATCATTATGAAACATAAACAAGTTATAAAGTATACTCTAAAGACATAATAATACCTAAGAATGGCAAGAACAAACCATGCAAAGCTAAGTACAAGCAATTGTACATAATAGTCTAGATCACCACCTAGAAACTTTGATAAATAATATTTCAAGCAATGTAACTACATAAAATCCATGTACTATTATCAAAAACAATTTACTAATTACAATCTATCATTTAAAGGAAAGTTAATTGATCCCAAATTACTAATATTCACTAATCCAAGGCTAATTACAAATTAAGACCTAGTAACCAAGATTAACATATAAAATCCATTATACATTAAATTAGAGTCTAATCTTTTACCAAAAAGTATAAAATCAACTAAATATCATATTTACGATTTTACGTTCATTTCCAGTCAAGTTACAAGTTGGTAAAGCATAAAGTACAAGTTATCAAAGCATATGATCTTAAGCTCCCTTAATTAACCCTAGATTATGATCAACCTATATAAACCCTTAACCAAGAATGTAGAAACAATAGAAGTCATAAACATATCATATAATCCTTAGAATAAGCATACATAAGGACATAAACCCTAATTACCCAAGTTAAAAAATAATTAGGATTATTGACCTAAAAACCCTTATATTAAGAAATCTACATGGAATCAATACCTAGTTCTTTTTAGACAAGTATATAAATATTTATAGGAATTCATTAAGGTTATAAGATTATATTAAGACAATGTAAAAGTACCCTAAAGCACAAGGTACAAGATTTCAATGCATGACTTGTAAATTAGGTCAAAATAGGTATTTTCACTCTTTAGACATGTTTACCTAATCTAAACCCTTAAACCAAGTGTGAGAACTCATTGGACACTTAAAAAAAATGTCTAGGACCTAAATTAAGTTTACATCAGTAACCAATTGAAGGATAAAGCCTTTTACTAAGATTAAACCCTAGATCATTAGAAAACCCTACTCTACAAATGTATACTACCCATTTTTACATCAAACCTTTGTTAGACTTCAACCAAAGACACAAATCTCTTAAATAGAATGTCTAAAACCTAATTAATCCCTAATAATTCACTAATCACTTTCCCAAGTCCTTAATCACCAAAAACACAAATCATAAGTTACAAGCCCTAGAAATAGAATCCTATTTTGTATTTTTCCCTCCAAAACTCATTTTCAAACGATTTCCCTCCATTCCAAGTTTTAAAACCTGATATTTATCCATCCTAAGATATTTTAGGAGTGTGACAAGTAGGTTTATCACCTCCTTGCTTGATACACATCACCATTCTTATCTATATGTAACCGTGACACATTTTGAGCCACAAAGAAGGATTAGATCAAACATAGAGTCTAAGAACTTGTGTAGACCTTCACTAGCTTCCCTTAGTCATTACAATATCTATATTACACGTCCTAAGCCTTAAATTGGAGGCTAAGGGTGAAAACAAGTATAAATAGGGGCGTATGTGCTTCATTTGAACTTGCACCCTATTTCCTTTGTATCTCATACCCATTCTCCATTTCCACCTATATATACGTCTTAGGACATCCCACAAGACCAAAAAACAGGTCTAGAAGGTAGACATTGAAGCTCTTGAAGCTTTGATAGCAAGTTGTGTTCATAAGAAGCCATAAGGAGCCATTTTGGAGCTACCTAGGTAAAATCTATGTTAACCAAGCTTTGATCTTGTTATAATGCTTATTTAGAGTTTTTATAATGCCAAAATTATATTATAAAGATAATCTAAAAGAAAATAAGTCATTTCATCATTTTAAATGGAAGTTATTAGTTAAAGATGTCTCAAAACCCTAGTTTTGTAATTTACATAAAATAATAAGAAGCAACCCTTTTCAAAAGCTATAATTATGAAAGAGCACGGGTTATTTTTGTAATGTGCCTTATCATGTTAAGGTAGCGATTCTTAGCATTATGCCATTTTTGGAAGGGACTCTACATACTAACTACCTTGGGGTTCCTCTGATTTCTTCAAGACTCATGATTCGTGATTGTAAGGTTCTCATTGAGAAGGTTAAGAATCGTGTTTGGGATTGGAAGAATAAGTCTCTTTCATTTACGGGTCGTCTTCAGCTTTGTAAGTCCGTTTTATCATCTATGCATGTTTATTGGGCCTCGGTTCTTCTTATTCCCAAGAGTACTATTGATGATATTCATCAAGCTATTAGAGGGTTCCTGTGGTGTAATGGTGATTATAGACGTGGAAAGGATAAAGTAGCATGGGAGGATATTTGCCTTCCTAAGGTTGAAGGTGGGCTCGGCTTGCGGAGTCTTGATATGTTTAATATTGCATTAATGACTACCCATATTTGGAATATTGTCTCCAACAAGGAATCGCTTTGGGTTCGCTGGATACATATGTATAAATTAAAGGGTCGATCGTTTTGGGATATACCTATCAAGACAAATGCTAGTTGGGGATGGTTGAAACTCCTTCAAATTCGTGATGTCATTAAACCATTCATGTGAAAGCATATTGGGAACGGTCTCACTACTTCTTTTTGGCATGACTATTGGAGTGATTTGACTCCGATTAGACAATGGCTAACCCCTCGTGATATTCATGCTGAGGGGGTTCGCTATCAGATTTTGTGGCTGATTTGGTGGTAGGGAACGCTTGGAATTTTCCTCAAAGGTGGTTACTTAAAGCTCCAAATCTAACGTTGTTACCTGCGCCGAATTTACATTCATCTCGCAAAGATGTGATGAAATGGCGTGATACTAATGGTAATATGATGTACTTTTCTGTTGGTGTTGTGTGGGATGCTATTCGTCCTCGGAAGTAGGAAGTTACATGGAGTCAGGTTGTGTGGTTCTCGCATGGTATCCCTCGTCATGCATTCCATGCTTGGTTGGTGATGAGACGCTTCCTCAAGACTCAAGATAAACTTAGGCAGGGGGATGTTGGTCCAAATGTGGATTTGAGTACTCTTATGTGCCCGCTTTGTGAATCTCAACCGGATTCCCATGATCATCTATATTTTGAATGCAGTTTCTCTAGGCAGGTCTAGGCGGTGATTCGAGGACTGGCGGATATGGATACTGTTCCTCCTATCTTAGAAGATATTGTTACATGTCTTACAACGAGAGCCATGAAACGGAAGGTAATAAATGTTGTGGGTCGTTTGCTTTTTGCTGCAGCTATGTATTTCATTTGGAATGAGCGTAATAATCAGCTTTTCAAGAATGTGTGACGCAAGCCGACTGATCTTAGAGACTTGATAATAGTGACGGTTCGTCTGAAACTTATTACATTTAGGTTTAAAGACTCCGATAATGTTAGACGTGTTCTTGCCTGTTGGAAGATGCCGAGTGGTTTTTGAATCTATGGAAATTAGCCGTGATAGAAGTTTGTTCTTAGGCTGATTAGTTTTTTTATCTCTTGTGGTGCGTCACAATTGATAGGGTAGTTCAAGCTTCCTTGAGGTTAATATGGCATTTTGCCATATTCTATTGTACCTAAATTTTTTCATGTGATTAATATATTTACCGGGGTAACCCTTTACAAAAAAAAGCTATAATTCTGAAGAAATGTTTTGATTATTCTTATAAATGTGTTAATAAACTTTGTTTTCAAATCCTAGATCATTTGGATCATTTTTGAGCTTGTTATGTGATTTTTACAAGTTCAGGGACTAAAACTGTCAATTTTGAAACTATTTAATATTTTGGGCCAAAAGTGTCATTTATGAAATTAAAAGCTATAAGAATAAATTTTTTAAAGTTTGAGGCCCTAAGGTTAAATATTGAAGGTTTAAATTGCAATTTATAAAACTATATACTTTAAGGGTTAAAAGTATAATTATGCCAAAATGTAACCAAAAGGACTATTTTTGTCAGCTTTGAAACTAAAGAAGATTAATCATGAATATGTGGAAGTAATGAATTTATCATGTTATTAGGGAGCTTTGTACAAAGATGTTCCATCTCGGTATTACGTTCTGACTGAGTGGTTGGGTTTACGATTTAAAGTGCCCTCGCTCCTCAAACGTTTATAGAATGGCTTCTAAGTATGATGGCCCGAACAATGGTGCTAGAATTACAAAAAAATCATAATAAAGAAAATATAACCAAATGCTTAAAGATATTGATCAAAACATTACAAACTTAATACCATACCAATTATGTTAAAACAGATTGGTGTGAGACCACGTTCTTGTTTGTTAGCTCAAGTTGATCTGTGTGAAATAAACCCGACAAGATTACTGGACATACGGTGAATTCATAGCCTCACTAATGTGTACTACTTTCAAATGATTTCAAAACCCGTGAGGGGAATATATGCTAAAATGGAATACAAGTGTTTTTGGTATGCTTTCCAGATATAATTCATTGACACTATGTTTACTGTTGCCTATGAAAGTCCCTTTTTAATTTTGAACCGCTAATCATTTCTCGGAATGAGCGCTAATATCGTAAAAAGTAATATTGGATACTGACATCTCCTGTCTGGGCAAGTCGCACTTGCTAGCACCTCAGTGGTTAAACAGTCATACTTTATTTTACAAATAATGATAGTTTGGCAGACTTCCTCATAAGGGCAACAATGGGTTTTTTCCTATGTCTAGTCGCGGTATCATAAGCTTAGTGCAATTGAATCATCATTTATTCAAACTTACAAGAAAATAACAACGTAGCTCAAGAAAAAGGATCTTGCATTCAAATTGTTTTTAAAACCTATGAGTTCACTCAAACTTTGTGTTGACTTTAAGCATATATTTCAAGTATTGAAATTGATAGCATGGAGCACCATACTAATGACGTGGAGAGATATAAGCTTGGAAGATTTTATCATTCAAACCTATTTTCTAGATCTCGAGAACCTGTCATGTACAGTGTATGTACAATTGTTTTATTAAAAGTCTCTGATTTTGAATGATAATTTTATAAAGAACAAATGAAGTTTATTTAAACACTCTTTTGAGCAGTTGTCTATCACTTTGCTTTCATATCATGAAGTAATACCCCTCAAAATATTATTCCGTTGCGTCAAGGTAAAAATGGGGGTGTTATAATTGACCAAGAAAATATTTTGGGATTTTTAGGACTCCAAGATGATGCTTCAGGAATTATGTTTCTTGTTTTTCAAATTTTGTTGTGGCAGAAGATGCTTCAGGAATTACACTAACATTAAATATTCGACGTTCATCTTTATGTCTCCATGTCCTCAAAGGTCATTCTATCTTTGATTGATGTAATTTTTTGCTCATACCATTCGCTTTCAGTATCCAAAGATGTGTTCAAGTTCCACTTAAAGGAAAACATCCACTGTGAATGAACCTCTTATTAGTAAACATAATGTTGTTGTGAATACCAATCTACGGTTTAAGTTGTATTTTGTTGCGATGACGATTTTAATAGTTCTATCTATTGCTTTGGCAATTTTGGCATTTACAAAATATACCCATATATCATGGAAGTTGATAGATAGAATAAGTTGGTCGATTCAAGCCTTTTATTTTCTTGTGAAAACTGTTTTGATCATTCATGAGAATAGGTTTCAAGCCATGACTCACCCAACCACTCTTCGTGTTTTTGGGGTAGTTAATTTCATTGGCATTGCTCTATTAGCTTCTTCTGGTATTGCTCGTTTCGATTCTGATATAGGAAACACTCTAGTTCTCAAGTCTGAAAACATAATTTCTTTTATATGTCTATTATTTTTAGTTTTCTTGTTGGGTGTATGTGTAACTGGATTGACTGGAATAATAGTGACAACAGAAACTGAATCACTAAATGTAAATGACCATGTTATTAGTAATGGTAATGGTAAAGTATCAGAGGTTGATGAGCTAAATAATTCATCAAATGTGAGTTAATGGGCATCAACATCAATCCTATTAAAAGTCTTTTGGGTGTGGGTGAGCCCCTTGTTACATAAAAAGGTACACACGCCTCTATAGCTAGAGGACGTCCTAGCTCTTTCATCAGATCTCGTTTAAGTAAAATGTGAAAGCTTTTTGAAGTGAATTGGCTTAAGCCTCAAGAAAACTCGAAACAATTGTCATACTAAACTAGTGACTAATAAGATTAGATGTTGGAAATACCTTTTTACGTATTTAGGAAGGATCGACCACTTCAAAAATATATAGTTAAGTAGCTCGTAGTTAGATAAATAAACCAAGTCAAGCCCGCTCCATCCTTAGATGACCGGCGGCCCATTTTTAAGCCCAAGCCCAACTTGTGGGCTTGGGTATATAAACCCTCTCCTTAGTTGGAGAGGGTGGTTCACTTATTATTTTCACATAGTTATGGTGTTTTCTCTCACTACTTTCTCTCTTTAAGTATGTGTGTGTGTAACCCTTTCTCTCTCTACTTTCTCTCTCTTAAATATCTAAGATTTACATAATCCTACAAATCGTATCAAGAGCCATGAGATAAGAGTTTTGTTCTTGTGTTTGTGTTTAAAAAATGTCGTGTGTTTTTTTATCTAAAAAGCTACGACTCAAAAAATATTATGTGTTTTTTTGTGGTTTAATTTTCTTATAAATCATCTACAAAGTTGTGGTAGTGATTTGGGTTTCATCTTTTGGTTAAAACACAATTTTTTTGGTGTTTGGATTGATTTTTGGTGATAAAGTTCATATAAAGTACAAATCTTGATTTCTAATTTTTCGTAATAAATTTGAAAAAGTTTGTATTTTTCTAGTTCTACGTTGCTATATACCTTGAAAGTACAAGTCGTTTTGCCAGAAACCCTTGTATAAGTTGCCTTTTCGAAAATCAAAAGGTTGCCTAAAACCCTAATTATTCCGAAATTGTGTTTTGGGGGATATTCCAAAATCATGAAGCTGTGATATTCCGAAATCGTGAAGACTGTGATATTCTGAAATCATGAACATGTGATATTCCAAATCGTGAAGCTGTGATATTCTGAAATCGTGAAGCTATGATATTCTGAAATCGTGAAGCTGTGGTATTCCAGAATCGTGTGATGTTCCGAAATCGCAACATTTGAATTATTCTGAAATCGTAATATTTGAAGTATTCCGAAATCATAAATATTTGAGATATTCCGGATTGGTAACTTCAAGGTTTTTCTGAAATCGCAAAGTGACAAATATTCTGAATTGGTTAATTTGAATTATTCCGAAATCATGAAATTTCAATATTTCGAAATCATCTAGTAGGATTATTCCGAGATCGTATAAATTTTTTATATAAAAAGTGACTTAAAAAATTGGTATAGGAGATTTAGGTTATTCATCAAGACAATTTTAGGGGATTTCATCAACTTTTTATCACCAGTCAAGGACTCCAGAACTTTTACGGTTTATTCGGTGGTTTGTAAAATCCCGCGAATTTATTTATTCGTTTCTCCACGAATTGTAAAATTCTGTATTGTTCTTTCGACAAAAAGCACATTTACTTTCTCTCATTGTTAGATCATTGTTTGTAAATCTTAAATTATCGCAATGGAGTATAATTATCTTACGGATAAGTCCATCCTCTCGGCTACGGATAATTGTCCACCAATGTTGGTGAAGGAAATGTACGAGGCATAGACGTCTAGAATGGAATTTTATATGAATCGCGATAATGGACATCTTATTTTGGCATCGGTTCAAAATGAACCATTAGATTATAGTACCGTCATGGAGGGTACGCTTACTCGTGCTCGCATAATGGCCGACTTGACCGGAGATGCGAAGATTCAAGCTAAGTGTGACATTCAAGTTACATCATTCTCCAAGGTCTTCCTCCAGATGTCTACAAACTCGTGAGTCATTATAAAGTTGCCAAAGAGTTATGGGATAGAATTCACATTTTGATGCAAGGCACCTCGTTAACTCAACAAGAACGAGAGTGTAAGCTATATGACACATTTGATAAGTTTTCTTATGTTTCAGGGGAGACTCTTCATGATTATTATATGAGATTCACTTAATGTTGAATGAGCTTAACATTTTTGACACGAAGATACAACAGTTTCAAATCAACATAAATTATTTGGATAATCTTCCTCTCGAATCGAGGAAGTTTGTGACGGATATTAAGTTGGTTAAGGATTTGCATCAAAGCAACGTGGATCAACTTCAAAGTTATCTTCAACAACACGAACGCCATGTGCAAGAGATTCGATTGTCAAAATCTCAAGTCTATGATCCACTTGCCATGATTGCTTCTCATCAAATGACTCCTCAACACAACTTGGCTTACTCATATCAACAACCATCATATATGCAGCATCAACACACCTATCTGCAACAAACAACCATCATATCAACTACCAATGATGCCACATCAAGCATTTCAACCAAGTGTTCTACAACAGCCTTATTAACAACAACTAAGTCATCAACCATCTTCATATCAAGCTATCAATTCTCCAATGGGTTATACTCCTCAGCAAGGATATTTTCCAATTGAAGCACCACAAGCACAAGCCTTGTATTCCAATGAACTTCCAACAATTCAAGTATCGGTCCTCAGTCAAAATGATTTTCCAACTGATTTTTTAAACCATCTTACCGCCTACTTGTCAAAACTTGTTGCAACTAGAGGATTTCCACCTACTAAGAATCAGCTCCACACTTCTTCAAATCCTCGTCAACAAGCCACTATTCAAGATGGTCAAGTGACGGTGCAATCTATCCAAGGTAGGAAAAATTAATTTGGACCAAGTACAAGAAACGTGAATAATCAAGTTATGAATGCTCAAGTTAATGGAAAATGGTAGTTTCAATGGTTATCAAAGAGTTGTGACATGATACAATTGTCGAGGACAAGGTCACATGGCTAAGCAGTGTACTTAGCCAAAAAAGAGAAGGGATGCATCATGGTTTCAGGAGAAGATGTTCTTGGTTGATGCTCAATCTAAGGGAAAGATTTTGGATTCATAAAAATTAGCATTTCTTGCATACCCAGGGGCAGCAGAAAATGAAGGCATTCCCGCAGTCTCTACTTCAAATGCAGCATATCAAGCAGATGATCTTGATGCATATGATTCGGATTGTGATGAGCTCCACTCAGCCCAAGCTGCTCTTGTTGCTATCATGTCTCACTATAGTTCAAATGTCGTCAGTGAGGTACCAACCACAACCAAATTATTCATGATAATACACATCAAGTTGGGCATGAAAATGACAACCCCGAGCAGACTTTGGTAAATAGTAATTAAAATGCTGGGGTATTTAATCCTTCACATCTAAGTGAACCTCAACCAAATGCTACGACGAGTATGGTATCTTATGCTCAAAAAGATTTGGTAATGGTGCCTAAACATATTATTGATGACATGAATGTTGCTACCCGAAAAACCGTAGATATGAATGCCACCCTATCCGCTGAGCTTGCGCTATATAAAGAAAAGGCCAAAACTTTTGAAATGGTCCCTCAAGCAGAGAAAATAACTTATTCTAAATTTGATCAATTTCGTTTTGAAAGGCTTAAACACTTAAAGGAGATAGAAACATTAAGAGCTAATCTTTCTAATGAATTTAAAAGAAAAAGAGTCATTTGTCACTAATTTTCATAAACTTAAAACAGATTTTAAAACTCTCGAGTCTAAAAGGTTGAATCGAAGATAATGCTACCAAATTTTTTAAAATGAGAGATCAACAACTATTACAATAATATTCTTCCACTAGAACGGTTCATTTATTAACTAACTCATTTCAAGAGCTAGAACTTAAGCGTCTTCAAGATTTATCACCTAATCCGGGTTATGCAAAACAAGCTCACCAAGAAATTCCTAGTCTTTATGATGCGACCCTGATTGGTAAATCGAAAGAGGCTCCATATGTTCTTGATGATGCGGAGACGATGTCACTTAGGAAGAAAGTCGATTAAAAATGCTTTCGAAAAATCTTATAAAATTTGATTAAGAATCAGCATAATAAATTGGCTTTTGATTTTAAGACCCGCTTTAAAACACAAAAGGAAATAGATCACGTACTAGCATGTGTGCCCCAAAGTTTGTCAAACGAAAACCTTCCTAGTACCTCTCCTACACTTGTCAAAAATGATTTAACTAAGTTAATTCCACCGGTAAGTAAGGTGTCTACAAGCTTTAATGAGCTGCACCACCACTTTGCCGAATTCGAGAAGGTCATTAAGGAACGTTCGACGGCTACGGCTATAACTTAAGGTGAATGGAACTTTTAACACACCAGATCTGCGTTTCGTGATGAAATTATTCCATTTGTGAAAAATATTAAAGTGTGTTTTAGTAATCTTGATCACATTTTGGTTTTGGAAATTAAAGAAGTTCAACGAGTTTTCTATGAAATGGATGATGCTTATGAAAACGGTTTAGTTGAAAAGGAACAAATTTACGCCAAAATGATCAACTTCTGAAGCAAGTGATGTCGCATGATATTGTATCCGTTTGTGTGAATAATAGTGTTGATAACGATTCTATTGTGCATAATGGTTAGTATGTGGATAATGTGGTAGATAGTAATTGTCATAAATCTGACGCTGAATTTTTAAAGCTTCAAGATTCCTATATTTCACTTTGAAAACCTTTTAATGAGATTAAAAAACATTGTATTTTGCTTGTGTGACACCCCCAAATAGGTCAAATGCATCGGAAATAATAATTGGGTATCACGTAGGTGTATCAACAGCAGATAGTATGTAGAGAAACAAATAAAAGATTATCAAATCAAATATTACATAAACCATAGTACAAATTATCCTAAAAATTATCTTAACATTATTCAGCAGTTTATTTATTTTCTCGTTTATAAAACCCCAGATGAGCTCAATAAATGCTGCCGATCATGATGCTTGACTCCATGCACATCAAATACCTTCTTCAGTTTCCTGAGAAAAACATGCTTTGAGAGTCAACATAAAGTTGGTGAATTCACATGTTTAATAAGTTAAGTTTGCACAGTAAAACATTCACTAAAGTAATAATGCACATAGCATCAGCACTTAAAGGTAATTGCATTTCCTGATTGCCCGAAACGGACGCTTAAACTCGTTAAGCCCTCAACAAATGAGGACCCTTAGCATAATAATAAATATAATGCACCCATAACAATGTTCCGACATGATACACATCTGTTGTTCTGGCCCAGGCACAGTGAGCGCTACTCACCCAGATGGGGATGGTCACTCCCAAATAGATCTATTTATAACATCCAGACTATACAATTAACAATTTCAGTTCACAGGTCATGAGGCATTCTACAATAGGCAAATGTAATCAAAGTTTAACAGATCAGTTTACATCCATAAAATATGTTACATGATTACTCCCCCATAAAAGGTTTAAAAGTTTGTTAATATATAGTGTGGGGCCATGAACTCAACTCAGTAGTAATGTCGTGTAGATATCACTAGAAATCCGACAAAGTGTCCACGCTATAGTCAACTACCTAAGTAATTGTACAGTCTCAGTATATGCATAAAATGATGCATTAAAATCTCTAAATAATATATGTGCATGCTTATACTGGTTTTAAGTAGTTTATTAAAGTTACTGTATTTTAAGTAACCGCTATAAGTATTAATAGTACTCAATATTAATTGTGTAGTTAATAATACAGTTTTAGTAAATATTTCTTTACTTAATATTCTTGTACTTTTACTTTCATAAATTAGTTTAAATAACTTATTTAAAATGATTTTTATATATTTAGAAGGATGGAAAATAATAAATATGTTTAATATATTTACTTATAAAATTATTATATATATAACATATATTTTATAAAAATGACTTTTATAAAATGTAAAACATTACACTAGAATTAGTTTAAAATCCTTGAAGTTTCTATTAATTGCCGAAAGGTCCTTAGTTTATAAGTTAAGGTATTTACAATTATAATCCTCCACTAATTAAGGTTTAATTATTTTTAACCTTATAACTAATATAAGGTTTTAGGGTTTATATATGTTTCGTATAACTGCAAAACAAGTCCCTTCATATAATTTTTGTTTTACAACTCGCGGTATTTACACACTATACCTCTAGGGCTTATATAAATTTCGGTAAATGGCAACAATAGCCCTAGGGCTCGTTTAACTTCCAAGTAATGACACAAATGGTCCCTCGAGTTTAATTAGGGTTTATGCCTTAGGTTAAGTTACGAAAACAGCCCCTAGGGCTTCTTTTTTTTGAACGGCAGTTTAGTGCAACGGAGTATCTTGCATGCCACCGAGGCACCATGTCTCTCGACCCGAGTTCGAATCATCTCACGAAAAGAATATCAACCCCCATGCTAGCCATCCAGTTTCTTATTAAGGGGCTTCAAGGCATTGCGATGGGATTCAAACCCGGCTGCCAATTTTGGGAAAATCCCCCACATGGGGAATGACAGGAGTCGAACCCCTGACCTCCCCCACATGGAGACTATAATCAAGTGCATCCATCCAACCGTGCATCCATCCATCCCCCTAGGGTTTCTTTATCTTTCGGCTAATTACACAGTTAGTCCTTAGGGTTGTAAAACATTTATTAACTTTTGGTAAATTGTAAGAATGGTCCCTAGGGTTTCCTTGTGTCTCAAATGGGGTTAAATGGACCTTAAACTTTCGGATAATTACCCTTTTAGTCCTTGTGTTTAATGTCCTTGTTATTAGAAGTTATATTTGTTACGGTTTAGTCCCTAAACTTTGTATATTCACACTTTTGGCCCGAAAACTTTTATAATTCATATTTAAAGTGTCAAAAAGTTTGTATAAGTTCAGATATATTAAGTGGGCTTGTTAAATAAGTCAATTGGGCTTATGGGCTTACAAAACATTTATTGGGTTTTAAACGGCCCATTAACTATTTTTATTTATTCAAATGGGCTAAAGTATTTCTAAATGGGCTTATTAACATTTTTAAGTCAACTAAAATTATAAGGCTAACATAATGGGCTTATTTAACAAGTATGGGCCTAGTGGGCTTTTTGAAGGCTCTGCTACTATTCATTGGGCCTAACTAAGTTCATTAATCATATATGGGCTTCTAGATTTAATAAGTAATATTAATAACTATTCAAGGGATTTTATAGATCTAAGGTTTTTAACTAGGTTTAGTATAGTTTAACAAAATTTAACCACAAACTCCATATGAAGTAAAATAACCCACAGCTACATTTATTTTGGAGGGTTTCAAGATTTAATCTACGTTTATTGTATGAGTACATGTTCATGTGTTTATAACTAGGTAAATTTTATACAAATCCTTGTGAAACCAAAAATAAGTCGTGACCCATATAGATATATATTAACTAGTTTTAGAGATTTAATAAGCTTATGATATGTTTTCATAGAAGGGATTAAGTGTATGCAAAGTAAATGTGAGTAAAATAAGTATAGGTTTCATGAACTTACTTGATAAGTGATAAATATGGAAGACAAGTGAACCAAGGGAGATCTTAAGCTTCTATGAACAATGATGGGAAAACCCTAGCTCTCCAACACAATCCGTGACCTATATGGTTGTATATGTTCCTTAAACTTCCTTGGAGACCAAGTTTATGTAGGAGAAGTAAATGTTTAGTATTTATGGTGTAAGAGACATTGATTTGGTGTAGTAACTGAAGTAAATATGTTCTTTGTGTAAATGCTTGCTTCAAGCCATGAGGTAGAGAGAGTATATGAAGAGATTTTGTGAACTTGTGTATTGTGTGTATGAAACTCTCGGCCAAATAAGAAAGATATAGAAGACTTGGAATATCCTAAGTGTAGTACTAGATATCTTGAGCTAGATCTTGTAGGATATGGGAGATATGGTGTGTTAATCCCACTTAAATCCATAACACAATATAAATATGATATTTAGAGAGAGAAATAGATGAAGGTAGAGAGAGAAAGTAGTGAGAATTGGATGGTTAAAACATAACTAGAGAGAGAAAGTAAATGGTAACCATTACCCTCTTCCACACATGGAAGAGTGTTTATATACCCATGAGCTTGGTGGGCTCATGGGCTTTTTTCCTTGGGTCTGGCTTGGCTTGCGCTTGGGCTTATGCCCCTAACTTATACAATATTAGCTTAAAGTCCAAGCCTGGTTAACCCGACTAACCTATTACAATACAAGACCTTTAACGACTAAGATGACCTATTACATTCTTGTTCGACTATATAAAATATAGGGCTAACAATCTACCCTAATGTATCGTCATCTTTAAATACATAAGATGATTGAGTGAATACATTCTTGTGGAGGTGATCTTCCTTCTTTGGTCTTGTATCTTGGTCTTGATCTTGTTTGTAACGGTTTTGTTCCATCATGTTTTTGTGATCTTTATCTTGAGCCTTTGTCATTTTACTTTGAGTGCTTGAGATCTTCATCTTGTGCTCTTTGTGACTAAGATGACCTATTACATTCTTAGGTATCTTGATTATTGCCATCTTGTTCTCTTGTGACTTCTGAATCGACATGTTCATACTTAGTTGATTTTGAAAGGCTAACAATCTCCCATAAAAATAAAGTTGTAGTTAGTCCTTCAAATATCTATCAGAGTTGTGGAAGACTTGAACTTTAGTTATGAACATGTGAAGACGACTTCGGTTAGTACACAGCTACGCCACCATCTTGATATGAAGCAACACATATAGACACAGATAAAATGGCTTTGAACATTTCATCCTAACTCGGTAGCATTTTACCTTCGGTCGGTAAAGACCGTTAGATGGTATTAGATACCGTACTTGTGATTGGGTGGATTCAATTAAGAACCTCCTTGACAGGGTTTCCCGGCGGTAGTAGCCGGTTCTCTTTTCTCGACCGTCTCAAAGCAGACTGCGAACGTAAATAGTGAATCATAAGGATAAATTATCCGTCTGATTAGAGTCGTCAATTTAGAATTCCTGGAACAAGTTTCATTCTAAAAGAATCACACCATTGTTGCTTTCTAGTTTGTCACAAGCTCGATTTATAAAGAATCTTGCGAGTTACCTACCGTAGTGTTGTTTGAGGTTGACACTAGAAGGATTTCCATCCGTCACTATGAACACTAAAGAGTGTCACTCTGAATGTTCTCGCAAGATCACACGGATTTTGCGAAGAAACCTGGAATCAAGTTTGAATCAATTAAAAATCCAAACTTAGTTGCATTCCAGTTCTCACTAGTTTGATTCGTGTAGAATCACACAAGTTACCTACCATGAGCTTGTTTGATGCTGGCTCAAGCAGGATTTCCATCTTCATTGTGAATCGTATCACTCAGAGTTCTGACAATATCACAAGGATAATGGTAGGACTCGATTATGTCCTAGTGAGATGATAGATTGATCTCTTTTGGCTCTAGACTCGATACGTGCATTTTGATAATCGGAGGTTGGAGCAGACTACCACCTTTTCAATATTAACTAACTCGGAGTGAGAAAGTCAGTAGATACATGTTGATCTCCGTGACAATGAGACATGTTTCTTTTGAGAGAAACTCGAATGGCTGGGGAAGGGTTGTGCATCGCATCACTGGGTCCATGACACTTGTCTTCAAAAGATGTGTTAACCCGGTTTCTGCCTAAGTTGCATAGAATATTCAAATCCTTCAATGCTTACCCATACGTCATCACTAGCACTTTGTTGTGATTGTTCTAGTGTTAACTTAAGTAATTGGTCCGCATTCAGCTTCATTTCACTCCATCTTTCCTAAGGACAACTATTTCTAGCTATGGAATGTCCTTGGATAGATCCCTTCGGTTCTGGTTGGATCATAGGACTTAGTTTCCTATCCTAAACCACCTTTTGACTCCATCGTTCCGTGGTGGATAGTAGGTTGTTTTGGGTAAAGATCGTAACCATAAAACAAATGAAAAACCATTCAAAGTGCTTGATAAAATCTTTTTGAAACCTTGAAAGTTTTACATTTCCGAAATACTCCCCCTACACACATGCATCGATATACGAAATAGTTTATCATGTGAAGGAAAGAGTCGCACTTGAGTTTTTAAGATCACATGTTGCGATATATTACATTTTAATCACATATTCTCCCTTATCTCTAATATAAAAACATAATATTAGACATATCAATTGATTAAAATGTGACAGTTTCTAAAAATCGTTGGGAGAGAAACATGTGTGCAAGCATGAATCATGGAACTTTGAGTCGGGTTGCTTCCCCCTCAACAATATATGTGTGTCTTGAGACAAAATTTAACTAAATTTTGGAAAAACGACACCACAAAATATGTTGAGGTACGGAGTTGAGATGCCTTTTCCGATATAATATATTACATTTGACAATTTTATATCATTTTTGGAATGTGTTGGATACATAAAATATGACAATATCTGAGATGTACCCAACAACATTAAAGGCTTTGATTTTAAAACGCTCCCCCTCAACAATTGATCAAAATAACATATGACAGTTTTGAGATATAAGAACCATTTTATAAGGAAAGGAGTGTTGAACACAAAATTTTGAAAGATTTAGAAAAACCTTTTGAGAAATTCTTGAAAAATTATGTTCAACGATTTTAACATAGTATCCAATTTACATGAGCTCAAAACTTTAAATGTTTTGTGATTAGCTCATGACCGAGAAATATTAATTTCCCGTTGTGAAGGATAAGTTATCATCCGTGATAAACTTTTCTTAATTGTGAAGTACGAGTTCTAAGTTGATATTTACTTAGAAGTCGTTTTTCATGAACTTAAAAACTTTGAATGTTTTTTTGAGAAGCTCATGACCGAGAAATATGAATTTCTCGTTGGGAAGGATAAGATATCGTCTGTGATAAACTTTCCTTATTTGAGGTCCGAATCCTAAGCTGTGATGTGCTTAGAAGTCATTATGAGAGAGTATCAAGCAGCTTCATTAGCCAAAACCTCCAAGTCTTCTAGAGTCATATAATTCATACCAAGACGGCCAACGAGATACTTGTGGAAACCTTGGTTTCCTCGATCTTTTAGCTACTAGGAATGCATCATGTTCATACGATTAGATAATCAAAGCGTAATTAGAACATGACACATTAACAAGGTGTTTGGACACAAAGAACATGAATTAAAACAAATGGATTGCTAATTATATTAATAATCAACAATCACTAGGTGTGTGTACATTTAATCCCACACCTAGTCGACACACGCTTTAGGTTTACATTGTATATGAAAGTTATGAATAAACCTAATACCCTTGGTTCCTTTTATAGTGTAAGGATTAGGGTTTACAAGAGATAATATCAAATAAACATGTAAATCTTCTATTCAAATAAACTTATACAGAATATATTCTGCATGTTTATCTAAATAGAAGCTTCCAAAGGCTTCTTGTCAATGTTTCTGTCAATGCTTGAATTGCATGTGACAATGCTTGGATTGCACTTGACAATGCTTGCTTCTGTCAACGCCTGATTTATTCTTGACAACGCCTGGAATACACTTGTCAACGCTTAGACAAAAGCCTTCATGTTTTCTTCGTTTTTGAGTTTCTGCCACATCAACTTTTTGACCCAACAATCTTCCCCTAGTTGAGGTCGGCAAAACTCTTTGTGTATCTCTTGTAAGTTGTACATCATCTTCAAATTGCTTCCCCTCAATTGTAGCATGTATGTCTTCCCCTTTTTGTCACATCAACAGGGAAGTAGACAATGTATGCAATCTTGAAGATTCTCCAAATGTAGGCTCTATGTAATTATTTTGAAGAAAAACAAATATAATATTCTTGATGTAGAAGTAGAATAACCCAACCTTGTGTTCCATGTCTTGTACTATCCATGTGATGAAGAACTTATACCCATTTCAAATTATAAGTAGACCTCGATCCCTTGTCAATATTCTCATCGTTTGTGAGACACTGAGCACGATAATGTAACTCCTTCAAGTGTTATGACAAGTCTTCGTCACCAAACATTTAAAGCACGAACAAGTTACCTTTAAAGTCCATGACTGGAAGTGCACGACTTTAAGATATGATAGAACACAAACTCGCGAAAATCTTCTTCAAACATCAAACTTACCATAAGAATTCTTCCCCTTAAGCCAACACCTCTTCATGACGAATTTTAATGAAATAACATCTTCATACCATATGTAAAAGTACTAGATTGGATAACTCTTTCGCAAGGCTATCCCGGTTACATACTCTAAAATATCCATCAAAGTCTTCACGAATTGTTGCTAACTTACTTAAAAATCATTAATCCCTTTTAAAAATATCCGAGCCATTAATATCAACTTGATATTTTAAATAAAAACGGAGATTCCATGTACCTTTGCGTGTAAATACCTCCTTTTTGTGTGCTAAAAACGTACTAATTTTCTCAACAGCAGCTATTCCTTTTGTTGTCCAATATATTTCACTGTCCAAGATATCAACACTGTGTGATGTCAAATATCGAACAACACCTATCAGCGTTTGAAAAATAATATATCGGACAACAAGTGTCAGCGTTTCCCAACAACGCTTAACTTACTCTTGTCAGCGTCGAACCAAAACTTCGTCAGCGCCTAAATATTAAACGTCGGCGCCTAAATAACAAACGTCAGCGGCTCATTTTTCCTGGGCTAACATCATGTCTTCTTGTTGATTTGCATGATGAATCGAGCTCTTGACTCCAAAGATCACGTGAATTCCAAAATAATTAAAAAAAAACAAATCGTGTAACCCTTTTTCTCTTGATCGTGTGAGCACAAATTCTTCCTCCAATAAGAATTGAAGGCTCATGACTTTGTTTTCCTTTAAATATCAAACCCATCACGTGACTTCCTTCAGGAGACTCACGTATTGCATATTATTGCAATTAAAGTTATCATGTGATGACAACATATACCATAAAGCAATCATTACCTTTGCTAAATAAAAGGAGTACATCACATCTGTATGCACGTCTGCTGTGATACTAAATAAACCAATCAGACCATGACAATCGACTATCACAACTGATCCCATGCAGCTGCTAAACCCATGTCGATCTTCTGTCTATATGCAATTTAATCAGTTACTCGTGATCTGAAACAAGAGAATCCATATGTCTGCTGCTGATGTAAACCCTAGGGCTTCAACCAACCCTAATTATACCAAATATATGGCAGCCATGACATAAGTTCTACTAGGGTTCATCGTTGATTAAAATCAACTCCCCAAAGCTAGTAAAACTGCATCACAAAGAAGAACATACCACTCTCTTTTTCTGTTTTATAATCGATTCTAGGGTTTGGCATAAACCCTAATTCATTATTTTATGTGAAACAGAAAACTTTGTACCTTCTTTGCAGCCAACTTCGACCTCAAATAACTTTCTGATAAAAGCTCAGATCGAAAATCCCTTCAGTGAGATTCTAGACACAAGTGCCAAGAATCTACAGTTCAAAAATCACGAAGATCCAATGGTTAACGAAGGAGAAAACGTGTTTTGAACATGGCTGTTTACAGAAAACTGCATATACTCACTGCTGACTTTGACGTTTAATAACTTTTTCTTGGGCATAAAACTTGACAATCCCTCCGGTGAATGTCTAGATATATGTGTATAGAACACACACAAGAAATTTCGTGACGATCCAACGGTCCAATCAAAAGTTATGACCTTTTGAATACTGCTGCGCACACAAAAATGTTCAAAAAAACCCTAGACGAATTTTTCTTTTCTTCACAATACACGAACACCTTGTTGGTCCTAGCATCACGAGCCACGAGGCTCTGATACCAATTATGGAAACCTTGGTTTCCTCGATCTTTTAGCTACTAGGAATGCATCATGTTCATATGATTAGATAATCAAAGCGGAATTAGAACACGACACATTAACAAGGTGTTTGGACACAAAGAACATGAATTAAAACAAATGGATTGCTATTTATATTAATAATCAACAATCACTAGGTGTGTGTACATTGAATCCCACACCTAGTCGACACACGCTTTAGGTTTACATTATATATGAAAGTTATGAATAAACCTAATATCCTTGGTTCCTTTTATAGTGTAAGGATTAGGGTTTACAAGAGATAATATCAAATAAACATGTAAATCTTCTATTCAAATAAACTTATACAGAATATATCCTGCATGTTTATCTAAATAGAAGCTTCCAAAGGCTTCTTGTCAATGTTTCTGTCAATGCTTGAATTGCATGTGACAATGCTTGTATTGCACTTGACAATGCTTGCTTCTGTCAACGCCTTTTGTTCCTGATAACGCCTGGAATACACTTGTCAACGCTTAGACAAATGTCTTCATGTTTTATTCGTTTTTGAGTTTCTGCCACATCAACTTTTTGACCCAACAATACTGAAATTTATTTTGGGATAAAGATTTTGTAAACAGGTCTGCTATCTGGTACTCAGTTCTAACAAAGTATAATTCCACGATACCACATTCCACTTGTTCCTTGATGAAGTGATATCCGACTGCGATGTGCTTGGTACGGGAGTGTTGAACCGGATTGCAAGAGATGGCTATGGCCGACTTTGAGTCACAATACATAGGTATTTTATCAAAGTGGAAGCCATAATCCGTGAGTTGAGTTCTCATCCAGAGGACTTGAGCACAACACACGGATAGAGCCACATATTCCGCTTCAGCTGATGAGAGCGAAGTGAAATCCTGCTTCTTTGATGACCAACTCACAAGCTTGTCTTCCCCTAGAAATTGTACGCCATCAGAAGTGCTTTTTTGACTCTCAAGGCAACCTGCGTGATCAGAATCTGAAAAAGATGTTAGATGAAAACCGGTTTCCCTTGGATACCAGAGTCCCATGTGAATGGTATTCTTAAGGTACCGAAAGATCCGTTTAACCTCTTTGAGGTGCTTTTGAGTAGGTCTGGCTTGATATCGTGCGCAATAACATGTGGCATGATGAATATCAGGCCTGCTGGTTGTAAGGTACATAAGAGACCCGATCATACTGCCATACCGCGTTTGATCTATGGGATATGAGTACAAGTCAGCGTCTAGGGATGTGGTCGACAATGGTGTACCAACGCGAGCACATGATTGCATACCATGCTTTTTAAGTATCTCTTGAGCATACTTAGCATGGTTAATAAAGATACCACGTGGGGGATTGATAAATCTGAAGGCCTAAAAAGAATTTTAGCTCCCCCATCATTGACATTTCGAATTTGTTGTGCATTAAATTTTCATAACATTTTGAAAGTTTTGGGTTCGTAGAACCAAAAATGATGTCATCAACATAAACTTACACAAGCAATATGTCATCCTCATATTTATTAATAAAGAGAGTAGGATCAATGGAACCTTTGGAGAATCCTTTGGATACCAAGAAGTTTGATAGTTCATCGTACTACTCCGTTAGAGCTTGTTTGAGTCCATATACTGCCTTCTTGAGACGGTAGACTTTGTCAGGATGATGAGGATCAACGAACCTTTCTAGCTGATTCACATATACTTCTTCCTTCAAATGACCATTAAGAAAAGCAGTTTTAACGACCATCTGATAAACCGTGAAGCCTTTATTCATCGAAATCTATCCCTTCTTGTTGACGATATCCCTTAACCGCAAGACGAGATTTGTTTTTAATGATGGTTTTTTCTTCATCAAGTTTGTTTTTCCATATCCATTTTAAATCTAACATCAAAATTCCAAAGGGTCTGTCAACAAGTTCCCAAACATCTAGGCGTTCAAATGATTCAATCCACGCGTGATCAGTCATGGCTTGCTTGATGTTTGTAGGTACAGTTGAACTCACAGTGAGTGCATACATACACACATCGCCATCGATTTCGAGTTTTCTGCATGTTCGAACCGGTTGTGAAGGATTTATAATAACTTGTTCCAATGGATGATCACGTGTCCAATGGTGAGTGGATGGATATCGTTGGTAGAATGTATGCATGTTGGACGGATCAACATGTTGAGTAGAAGACTCTTCGACTTCGTGTACCGGTGTACCGAACGGGTTGATAAATTCTTCTTCGTCACCTTGTGCATCGGCTGCTTGATTGTTGTCTCTTCCTGCAGCATTAACGGTTGGTGAGGGTGGTTGTATGATGGTTTCTTGAGTTTGTTGAGTATCCAATGGAATTGTCTCTTGAGCAACGGTTGCTGAAGTAGATCCAGTTGTGTCTTGTTGACTTTGTTCAGGTGCATCAGCAGTATTAACAGCGGAAGGCTTTGACACAATTTGATTGTTTCCATAGTAATATTCATCAAAAATTGGATCATATAAATCAACCAACTCATTCATTTGTGTCATATCCGTCGAGTCTGCTGTAGGAGTACTTTCTTGACATTCTTGCACGGGACGTACACTACTTTGTGTAGGTGCCATAGCTGGACATTGAGGTACGGGACTTGAGTTGTTGTGATCAAGTAACATTTGTAGAATTCGTCAAAGTTCACTTGAATTGTTTCAATAATAATCTGTGTTCTCTTTTTGTAAACTCGATATTCTTTCGATAATGTAGCATACCCCACAAAAATAAATGCATCACCTTTTTCTTTCATCTTGTCGAGATTCTCACCGTCTTTAAGAATGTAGCATAAAGATCCAAATACGTGAAAGAATTTAACAGTAGGTTTCCTGTCATTGATGATGTGGTAAGGTGTCTTTTCATGTCTAGGGATTACGAGAGAATGATTTTGAGTATAACAGGCAGTTGCAATTGCTTCAGTCCAGAAGAATAGTGGTAATTTTGAAGCAGAAAGCATTGTTCGAGTTGCCTCAACCAAAGTACGGTTCTGTCTCTCTACAACACCGTTTTGTTCAGGAGTTCGAGCAATCGAAGTTTGATGTTCGATGCCTTCTTCTTGGAAGTACGCTTGCAGAGTCTGGTTCAAAAATTCAGTACCCCTATCCGTTCTTACCGTTAAGACTTGAGCTTAAAGATTACGTTGTATCATCTTGAGAAAGTTTTTGAGAACCTCTGGTGTTTCATCTTTGGACCTTAAGAAGAAAGTCCATGTGTATCTAGAGTAATCATCAACAATCACGAGTATATACTTATTCCTGATAATACTCTCGACACGCATGGGACCACATAAATCCATGTGTATAAGTTCCAATCATCCTTTAGATCTTGGGGTAGTCTTTGTTTTGAAAGACTTTCGTTTTGCTTTCCCCAGCTCACAAGAAGAACAAAGATGGTCTTTAACGAATTTTAATTTAGGAAGACTGGTCATAATATCATTCTTCGAAAGCAAGCTGATGGTGTCAAAGTTGAGATGTGAAAATCATTGATGCCATAACCATGCTTGAGAGGATGAAGCTTTCGCCATTAAGCAAATTGGATTTGTTGAAGATGTGTCTTGAAGAGTTACTGTGTAGAGATCAGAACCTCGAGAACCTGTAAGAAGGTCATTCCCATCATAGTCTCTAACATAGCAAGTGGTTTTCCGAAAATCCACTTCCAAATCTGCATCACAAAATTAACCAACGGAGAATAAATTGTGATTCAGTCCTTCGAGGTAATAGACCCGTGTAATAGTAATATTTCCTTGAACCAAGTCTCCATATCCGAGTATCGGTGCAAACTGATCATTTCCAAACCGTACTGTACCCAGAAACTTCTCCACGAAGTTAATTAGAAGCTTGAGATTGCCCGTCATGTGCTTTGTGCACCCAGAGTCCATTATGAAGAGAATGATATCGACGAGCTGCATAAGAATTAGAAGACAATGTAGAGTTTGACAAATGAGAGCCCTTGACAGAAGTGGGTTCCAGAATATTAGTAGGCCTAGATACAAATGCTAAAGGCAAGCTAACATTCATAGACCCAATTAGAATATTGGTGGTCTTAGGTACCCATTTATATCCAGGTGGTGTAAATCTTGAGTACCCCAGTTTACATGTCCTACTCATGTTCTCATAAAGCTTCTTTAACATGTTTTGTTTACGCAGAGTAGTCGATTCTAACACACTTAGTTTCTTAAGTGGTTGAGCAATGGATTGGTTCAAAGTTCTTGTGGGTTTTCTAGTACTAGTGGGTACAAGAATAGGCTTCCTAGTTCTAGTATTCACGCCATTATGATTAAAAGCACAAGCATCATGATTGAAAGTACGAACACATTTTCCACATTTAAAACAAACAGATTCAACATTTGAAGTCGTATCATTCAAACTGTCATTACATGCAGTTACAGACGTTTTATTCTTAGAAAACTTAAAATTCCAACGGTGGTCTTCTACTTCCATCTTCTTCCCTTGACTATTGTTAGGCATGACTCTATCTTGCATTCTAGTGCACTTAAGCTGTGGTCCGCTAACGCTAGTAGTGGGAGTTACTCCTGTAGAAGAAGACACACGTTGATTAGTTTTCCTAGTATTCTGAGGTAATCGCGATGTTCTAGTCTGAGTGGACTTAGTGTTCATCTTATACATTCCAGGTGCTATCACATTTGTGCTCTTATCAGTTCCTAGCTTAGGCAAAGTCCGTGGGGGTTTTCCCGAAATAGATGATTTAGGGCATTTAACCGCATTCGGTTGACGAACGGCGGATGTTTTACCCAGTTCAGACTTTTATTTCGTTTTCTCAATGAGTTTTTTAACTCACTGATGGCTATGTTCCTATCTTGTAGCTGAGCTTTCAAATCATTTATTTCGAAACCTTTTTCATTTAATTGACGAACCAAAGAAGCTGCCAGTTCTTGACACTTTTTATGATTATGAGATTTTTCACCTTTTTGTAAAGCAAGTTCAAGAGAAATGGAGTGTTTCTCAAGTTGGGAAAAACTTTTCGAAAATTTGTTATATTACTGAATTTGTTTCGAAAGCTCAACTTCAAGATTTTGACATTTCTCGTCCGTTTTTGACACTAGACATGCTGCATGACAATATTGATCAAGATCGGTATACACACCAAGTATAGCATTCATATGGTCAGCATAAAAGTATTCCTTAGAAAGTCGATCAATTTCGTTAGAAAGTTGGTGTTCTTGTGTCTTTAATTTAATTTGAAGAAAATCAACTTCATCTTCAAGAGATTTAACATATCTTAAATCAGTTGTCATTTCCTCAGTGAGAGCTTTATAAAACGTTTTCACATTATTTGAAAGATCATTGATGGTTTGAACAATACATTGTTGAATGACGACTTCTACTTGTGGGTTAGGTTTAATATTCCAAACGGTATCTCTAGAAACTTTTTCATAATCGACGACACCTTTGTACAAATTTAAAACCCCTTATTTTATAAACTCAAATTGCTGAACACTTTTACTTTTCTCATCCCATTTACATTTTTCATCCGAAATTTGTTTTTCTAACAAAACTGATTGCTTTTTGAAACCCCTTTTTAAAGAAACTTTCTTTTCCGTTTCAGGACTCGGTGGTGGAACATTTGTAATCATCTTTAGTTCTTTTGAAAGTTCTTTTTGAGAAACAAACTTTATAAAATTTTCAGAATCAGAAAGGTTTATTAAATCACTTAAGTTCGATCGACTTTCTTCTTGATGGCGAATGATTTCGTCGCAGTCAGGGGAAAGCATAAGAGCAAGATTATCAACATAGCAACCGATATCATAAACAGCAGGCTTGATACTTTGAACTTTCTTGAGATAGTCAGGCTTGACAAAACTTGTTTTCATATTTCTATTGAGAATATTCATAGTTTGAATAGACTGACCCATTTTGTAAACAATGTTGTTTAACGTTTCGACTCTCTTTTCCAAAGCAAGAATTTTTTTCAATATCCTTTTCTTCACGAGTTTTATAAATCTCAGTTTGATCTTTGTTAACCCACTCTAATTGAGTAATTTGGAGTTTATGTAGCAGCATCCAAGTTCCTATATCTTTTGTTTCGACATATGAATTTCATGTGTTACTTCAGAACAATATTGTTCGTTGAGAACCTTACGTTCATATACCAAACCATTAGCTATTTCAACTCGTCGATCAGCTTCTTTTACATAATCACACTCTTTAAGCCTTTCTATCTCCTCGACTAAGGATGTGTTTGCTTGCTTCAAACGTTTATTAGCCTCTTTGTTTTCCTCAATTTCATGTTTTAAAGACTCAATAATAGACGCAAGCAAATCACGGTCCTCATCCGAGTCAGTATCCTGAGCAGCATTACTGTCATCATTACACATATGTTGTGAATCCGTAGAGATATTGTTATCCTCCGTGTCCATTACATATGTGTCATTGATGCTTTCGGGTTGCTCAAGATGTCGTCTTTCATTAGCAAACACATTAGAGTTATCGTATGATGGTACCTTTTCAATTGGCTCAGTGTCAAAGATAGGTCCAGAATTGTTAGCAGTCTCTGGAATCACTTCTTTAATCTTTGCCATGTATACATAATGTGCCTCTAACTCTTGATCATCGGCTTCATCATCAGTGTCATCACGCCAATCAACTTCATCTGCTGTGAGTGGAATCCCTGCTTCTTATTTCTTACACAGCAACATCTTTTCCTTGTGATATCCCAAATCCTTAACCCGTTTTGGCTTCTTACATTCCCAAGCCATGTGCCCAAATCCATTGCAATTGAAGCATTGAATCCCAGTCTTCTGCACAACCAGAGTGCTTACAGTATCTCTAGCCCCAACTTGATTCGACATCCTCTGATTATCATACTTAGCATCACGATCATACCTAGGTGTATGATTAACTTCCTTATATCTAGCATTGGATGATGATCAGAGGTTATTGTTGGTAGGTTTGTAGATCTTCTTATAAGTTGTGGTGAGTAAAGACATGAGTTCCTCAATCTTCTTGTCTCTTGAAATTTGTTCATCATCACTGTCTCCATCTGACTCGGTGTCATACTTTGGAGGTGGAGTGGCGACAATTGCTTTTGCTTTGTTTTTAGCAGTAGCTAGAGGTTTGGTGGATGAGCTTGATGACTTTGAGGAATGAGTAGGTGGTTGTTGACGGTGAACATGTTTTGTTGAAGTAGCAGCCACAAAAGCAATAGAGTAAGCAGAACGTTCTGCCTTTTCAGCTCTTAGTTCATTCACTTCATTCTGATGTTGTTTTAGGATATCATAAAGTTCGTGATAGGATATGGTCTTGATATCTTCCCTTTGTTTAACCAAAGTCACAAACCTTTGCCATTCTGGTTTGATTTGAAGTAGAAGCTAAACATTGGCATGATGATTGGAGATGGTGCACTGATTTCTGACAAGCTCATTCATCATTTTGTAGAATCTCGAATAATATGAGTCAATGGATTCACCATCTTCAGATGTGAATTTTCCAAACTCCCAAAGTAGATTAGTCTCGAGATCTTGAACATTGATCGACTCACGTTGCTTTAATCGATTAATTGCATTCCACATTTCCATAGCATTAGGACATGCATCAACCGTGGAATAGATATCGTTATCAATCCCAGTGAGTATGTAGTTAACAACATCAGATTCATCTTGGAGGAGTTTCTTTTTCTCAGCATGACATGTATCGAAATTCTCCATACCTCGTGTAGGTGATGAAGTATCATCCTCTGCTTGAGTAGTAATGGGTCTGAATTCAAAAACTGGAGGTGGATTCTCAAGGCAGTGACGAAGAGCAGTTCGGTTCTCTATTCCGTCAAGAAATTTGAGAAAACGAGATCTCCATTGAACGTAGCAACCGGCAGTGAGCACAGGTGGATTACCGTTGCTACCTTGTTCCAAACGAATTTGATTAGCAGTCGCATTGCTAATGTTGTTATTAGACGTTGTAAATTTGTGTGATTGGATTATGATCTTAGTGGATGTGTTGTGATGAGGTGTGGTTGTCAATTCCGAAAAGTTGTTTGAAATCCCCTAACCAAGTGATCACAATAAACTAAAAAAGTCCAAGACAAACAAAAAAGCACACAAGTTCGGAATTTTTTAAGTGTAAAATGTGAACTTCGGAATATCTGGAACTTCAGAATAAGTTACTCCGCAATTCTTGATGACTTCGGAATCAGGACTTCGCAATAAGGACTTCGGAATTAGGACTTCGCAATAGGGACTTCGGAATAAGAACTTTGGAATAACCCTACTTCTGAATAACCCTACTTCGGAATAATTTAACTTCGGAAAAACTTCACTTCGGAATACCAAGTTCGGAATACCACTTCGGAATCCCAACTTCATAACACCACTTCGGAATCTCACTTCGGAATCTCACTTCGGAATCCCAATTTCGGAATACCACTTAACTTCCGAATACCACTTAACTTCGGAAAAAGCTTAACTTCGGAAAAAGCTTAACTTCGGAAAAAGTTAACTTCGGAAAAACTTAACTTCGGAAAAACGTAACTTCGAAAAAACTTAACTTCGGAAAAACTTAACTTCGGAAAAACTTAACTTCGGAAAAGTTAACTTCGGAAAAAATTTCACTTCGCAATCCCTTAGAACTTCGGAATCGTGAGTTCTGAATAAATTCACTTGGGAATCCCACTTCGCAAAAAGAACTTCGCAAAGTTTACTTCGGAATATTTCTAGCAAAGTAACTTCGGAATAATTTACTGAAGGAACTTCGGAATCTCGAATTTCGGAATACTTGATCTAAAGTATTATCGTCGGAATACTTTGCTAACTTCGCAATGATTTGCAAAGTAACTTCGGAATTGTTTGGATGATGACTTCGGAATAATGTTTCACTTTGCAACAATAGAAACCCTATGCAATACTTCACAATATCACCAAACTTATTCCGAAGATAAGAGAATTGTTGGCCGACTTCCACAGTTCTCGGATCTAACAATCCCAAAACGTGATTTGAGCCAAAAATTGATCCAAACATCCAAATTTTTTGTGTTTTTTTTGCCAAAGTAACAATATCAAATCTCTACACAACTATGTAGATGATTTTTATCAAGAATAAACCATAAAAAACACAAAAAAAATTGGATCAAGGATTATGGATCAAATACCTCACAAAATTAATAAGAACACAACCATGAATCTTCAATCACCTATCCACTATAGGCTCTTGATACTAAATGTTAATCCCACTTCAATCTATAACACAATATAAAGATGATATTTAGAGAGAGAAATAGATGAAGGTAGAGAGAGAAAGTAGAGATAATTGGATGGTTAAAACAAAACTAGAGAGAGAAAGTAAATGGTAACCAACACCCTCTTCCACACATGGAAGAGGGTTTATATACCCATGAGCTTGGTGGGCTCATGGGCTTGTTTCCGTAGGTCGGTCTTCGCTTGCACTTGGGCTTACGCCCCTAACTTATACAATATTAGCTTAAAGTCCAAGCCCGGTTAACCCGACTAACCTATTACAATACAAGACCTTTAACGACTAAGATGACCTATTACATTCTTGTTCGACTATATAAAATATAGGGCTAACATGGTGAGATACGTGTGTAGATTGTCAAGTGTATCCCTACATAGCAAAAACATGTACTCCTTGTTCTTTCTTCTTTTCTTACCGTGTAAATGGAAGTCAAAGGGGATAAGTATGGTTTTCAAATAGTGTCTAGTGTTGGGTAGTATGGTGTAAGTTGACAATTGGCAACATAGATTATTTTTCCAAGTTTACAAGGCAAGTATATGTTTCAAGTGTATATATTCGGCTAGTGTATACATTTAGGGTAGAAATGCGTTTGGTTTATTTAAATTTAGGGAGTTACTCTAGGTCTAGGTAATATATTGTAAGCACTTGTGAATTTTTTAGGTACTTTGGTTAAGGTTTTAGATAATTTGATGAAAGTATGTGATGTATGTAATATTAGAAATATTATACTTGTTTGTAATAAATAAAAATGTTAAGGTGAGGTAACATATATTGTTTTTATAGGGTCATATGGTTTCTTATAGTATGAGATATGTAAATACATATACATATAATAGTAAGTCTAGATACTTGGTAAAATTAAGTATGTGAGATTATGTTTTTCAGACTGTTATAATTATCAAATGGTGTACTGAGGTGGTGAGTCCTTGTTTATCATGTGGCTAGATAATTGCAAGAGTAGTCAGAAAAGACTAAAGGTTCATATATATTAAAAATAAATATGAAAGGATAGTATGATAAATTGGAAAATAATGCTTCAATTAATTATGCAAAATTGGTAATAAATAGGTTCCAGAAATGACGAGTATAATTGTTGACAAAGTCAAATAGGTAAAATCATAGGTTTTACTATACATTCCCGTTATTTTAGCTTTGTCCTCAAAGCTTAAGATGACGTCACCGGTCAAGTGAAAAGATGCGGGTACTTGGTTCTGAACGAGTCTTCTCGTTCCCAGGTGAACTCAGGACCTCTCCTCGAGTTCCAACGTAGTTTTGATTAGCGGAATGCGAATGCGTTTCAATATCATAACTGTTCTCTACATAATTTCTACTAGTTCTTCTGTGAAGTGGAGTTTGTCGTCGAACTGAACTCCTTCCAATGGCATAGCCAATGTTTCTTCAGCATACCACTTCTTCAGATTGGACACGTGGAAGGTAGAGTGTACTCGGCTCAATTATTGCGGTAACTCTAAACGATACTACCTCCCCGATCCTGGCTATCACTTTGAAAGGGATGACATACCGTAGGTTCAGTTTCCCACGTTTGCAAAGCGTACAACTCCCTTCCAAGGTGATACCTTGAGCATGACACGGTCACCTACTTCAAATTACATAGGTTTACGTTTCAGGTCCGCGTAGCACTTTTGTCGATCGTGAGCAGCTTGAATTATTTGCTTTATAAGGACTTTCTTGTCGGTAGTCTCTTGGATTAACTCAGGTCCGGTGAGCTGAAACTCACCTAGTTCTGCCCAGCACACAGGTGAACGACACTTTCGACCATATAGTGCTTCGAAAAGGGCAGCCTTGATGTTGACGTGATAGTTGTTGTTGTAGGAGAATTTAACTAAAGGTATGTGGTCAACCCATCCATTTCCAAAGTCAATCACACATGCTCGTAGCATGTCTTCTAGAGTCTGGATGGTTCGTTCACTTTGATCTTCAGTCTTTAGATGATAAGCAGTGCTCATGTCCAAGCTCGTACCTAAGGCTCGTTGGAAAGCCTTCCTAGAGTTAGATGTGAACCAACTGTCTCGATCACAGATTATTGAGACTGGTATTCCATGTTTGCTCACTATCTCCTTAAGATACGTTTTTGCTAGTTTTGTCAGGGAATTAGTTTCTCTAATTGGTAGGAAGTGAGCAGATTTGTTGAGTCGGTCGACGATTACCCAAATAGTATCGTAACCGTGAGATGACTTTGGGAGCTTGGTAATAAAGTCTAAAGTGATGTTGTCCCACTTCCACTTTGGTATCTCGGGCTTTACAAGCAAACCCGATGGTCTTTGGTGCTCGGTTTTGACACGTGAGCATGTCAAGCACTTTTGAACATAGGTGGCAATGTCAGCTTTCATATTCAGCCACCAGTATAGCTTCTTCATATCTTGATACATCTTTTCAGATCCCGGATGTATAGAATATTTAGACTTATGAGATTCGTGCATGATCACGTTTCTCAAGTCTCCATAACAAGGTAACCAACTCCTCCCGTGAAGACACAGAGTTCCATCTGCTCTTGGTTCTAATTTCTCCTTGGTAAGGTCGGTTCTGAGCATTCTTCTGACATCTTTCTTCACAAGGTTTTCTGGTATCTGGGCTTGGGTCTGAGCTTCCAAAATTTGCTTGGGTAGGTCCAAGCTGATTGTCATAACTAGTGCTCGGACTCTCATAGGAGGGTCCGTTTCCTTATGGCTTAGAGCATCAGCAACCACGTTTGCTTTACCAGGGTGGTATTTGATCTCGCAGTCGTAGTCACTTAACAACTCAATCAACGGCGTTGCCTCATGTTCAGCTCCTTTTGATCCAGTATGTGTTGCAAACTTTTATGGTCAGTATGCATAGTACACTTTGTTCCGTAAAGATAATGTCTCAAGATTTTTAGAGCGAATACTATGGATCCAAGATCTAGGTCATGAGTGGTGTAGTTATTCTCGTGTGTCTTTAATTGTCTTGAAGCATAAGCGATCACCTTCATTCTCTGCATCACTACTGCACCTAAATCTTTGTGTGAAGTATCACAATATACAACGAAATCATCGTTGCCCTCAGGTAAGGCTAAAATAGGTGCACTACACAGCTTCTGCTTGATCAGCTTAAAAGTTGATTCTTCTTCTCTTCCTAATCGAACTTTATTCCATTCTGAGTGAGTTTGGTCATTGGTTTGGCTATCTTGGAGAAGTCTTAAATAAATCCGTGGTAGTATCCGGCAAGGCATAGGAATTCGTGGATCTCTGTCGGTGATCTAGGGGATACCCAATCTTTGACAGATTCAACCTTTGATGGATCTACATGAATACCGTCACTATCAATAACGTGACCAAGGAATTGCACTCTGGGGATCCAGAATTCACATTTGGAGAATTTGGGGGTATAGTTGTTCCTCCTTTAGTACCTTTAGTACTTGTGCAAGGTGTTCTCCGTATTCTTGTTCGTTCTTGGAATAAATGAGTATATCGTCGATGAAGACTATCATGAATTTATCCAGGTAGGGTCTGCACACACGGTTCATGAGGTCCATGAAAATGGGTGGTGCGTTGGTCAACCCAAATGGCATAACCTGGAATTCGTAATGACCATAACAGGTTCTGAAAGCTGTTTTTGAAATATCTTCCTCCCTGACCCTCAATGATGGTATCCAGATCTTAGATCAATCTTGGAGTACACACTTGAACCTTGTAGTTGATCAAATAGGTCATCAATACGAGGAAGTGGATAACGATTCTTCACAGTTAACTTGTTCAGTTCCCTGTAGTCGATGCACATTCGGAAAGAAGCATCTTTCTTTTGACAAATAAAACAGGATCTCCCCACGGAGAGGAACTAGGTCAGATGAATCCTTTGTCAGATAATTCCTGAAGTTGTTCAGCTAACTCTTTCATTTTTGATGGTGCCAACCGGTATGGAGCTTTAGCCACAGGTGCAGCTCCTGGAATCAAGTCAATTTGAAATTCCACCTGTCGGGTCGGTGGTAAGCCCGACAACTCATTAGGAAAGACCTCAGGAAAATCTTGGACGATCGGTACGTCCTTAATTTGCTTCTTCTCGGCTTTGTTTTTTATCGGTCTGGGAAATATGAGCTAAGAAGATAGGGCATCCTCTCAACAAATACTTTTGGGCTTTAGTACAAGAGATAACACTAAGACTAGTGTCAGTAAGGTCCGTGTTACCGTCTCCTCGAATAATTAAAGTTTTGTTTCCCCGTGGAATACGGACTAGCTTTTCATCACAAACAATGACTGTGTGGTATCTTTCCAACCAGTGCATGCCAATAATAGCGTTAAAACTACTAAGGTTTACCGGGATTAGATCAATGTTGAAGGGATGCTTAGAAAGATTTAAGGTACAACCTTTAATGATGGTATCGGCTTCTACAGTCTTACCGTCAGCTAATTCTATGGAGTAGCGGTGGTCAAGAATCGATGGGACGACTTCTAATACATTACTAAATTCGATGGATATAAAAATTCTATTTGCTCTAGTATCAAACAAAACAGATGCATAACGATTGTTTAGTAGGAATGTACTAGTGACAACATTGGAGTCCGGATTGGCCTTCTCATTTCCTACAACGTACACCCTTGATGGAGCTCCTCCATCACTCTTACTCTCGTTGGCTAACTTCGGAAAACTTGGTCTCACATGTCCTGGTGCTCCACATTCATAACACACAACTCCTTTCTTCAGTCCATTGCCATTTCCTCCGGTGGTATTGCGATTTCCTGGCTGTCCATTCTCGTTCCCACGGGCATTGTATTCACCCATGTTGTTACTATTGTTGTTGTTGGATCGGACCTGGGTGACAACATTGACTTGGCAAGCCCAGGCAAAATGACCAATTTGTCCACATTTGTGGCATTTTTGACAAGGGCTACCAAAAGCATGATGATAGTGGCACTTTGGGTACAAGGGTTTTGCACCTACATATGGCTTAGCTCCTGTGGTGGTAGCACTGTAAACCTGTCCAGCATTTTACCTTATGGGAGGCTGCTGGTGCTGACTGTGGAAACTCTCATCTGCCTTCCACTTGTTCTCAACTTGCCTTTCTGACATGGTACGGACCCATTTTTTTATCAACTCAGTAGCGAACTCAATGGCACTTTCGACTGTAGTGGGTCAAGATGCGAGCACGCTGTCGTGGATAGAGTCTGGGAGTCCACCAATGTACTTATCAATATTTTCTTCCTTTTCGAGGCACATCCTGGTACACATCAGGGTCAACTCTTGAAATCTCTTGTTGTACAACACAATATCATTGCCTTTGCATCTGAGAACCCATAGTTCCACTTCTAGTTTCTTCATCTCACCTCTTGGACAATATTTTTCTGTCATCTATTCTTTCAATCCGGTCCAGTTGAGTGCATAAGCAGCATTGTATCCTAGGGTGGCAACTACGGAGTTCCACCAGGTAAGAGCACTTTCAAGTAGCGTGTAGGTGGCGAATTTGAGTTTGTTCTCTTCCGCACAATCGATGATTCGGAACACAGTCTCCAACCTTTCAAACCACTGCATCAGCTCTACAACACCTTATATGCCTTTGTAGTATGAAGGTTTGCATTTCAGAAATTCGGGGTAAGAGCAACCCCTTGTGGTACGGTTATCTTTGCGGGCATTTGAGTTTTGGCTATCATCCATGTTCTTGCTAGCATCTCTAGAGGCCATAGCAGTTGCGATGCGTTGATCTATCAGTTCCCTTAGTTGGGCAGCAGTGACATTTTGGGTAGCATCAGCATTGTTGGGGTTCATTCTAGTGACTGCCATTTGTCTATAGTCATACACAAAAATGAGATCATTAGTTTTTGTGTTAGTACAATTTATATATTTAATTACAATAAAAGTCCGTGCATAGAATTCACAACAAACTGGATAACCTGTCAAGAGTTTATAATATAATACGACACATAATATAGCAAAAGATAATGAGTACATGTCACTTCTATGAGAGAACAACCATAACATAATGTACAACCAATCCAAGACAGAAGCACAACACACATGTCTGTGATAGTGATACACATAGTCTAGAGTATATCATCTACAAACACCTATCTAGGAGAGTACAATGATAAGATAGGATACAAAAGATGGAAAAGAAACAAAGTAGATAAGGTCCTATATCATGATAGCTAGGATGTAACCTAAAAGCTTATCATGTTGTAAAAAAGATCTTGTATATCTAATCTACACATGCCTAACTGACTCCTCAGAAACGGCCGGTGCAACTGGTGCAGCTGAAACAACCGGTGCATGCATGACATCCTGCATCGTCATCATGGCAACTCGTGGCTCCTTAAGGAGTCGAAGTGCCTCCATGATCTGAGTCCGAAAGGTGTTGTCGGCTCCTCTGAGATAGGTTGTCTCTACAGTCAAGCCTGGTGGCTTACCTCTTCCAGATCGAAGAAAATCACGAGTGTCTGCTCCATGGTCATAAGAGAGGTATGGGTCTCGTACTGCTGACCCTCCAAGGTATACACTCACTGAGGGAGAAAATCATTCTCCTCCATCAGCCACTGCAGGGAGTGGTAGATTGTAGTCCATGTCCCCCGAGCAGAATGAGCCTCCGCGCTAACGGTCCATGAAAGGTAGTCGTGACGCTCCTGTAGAACAGAGCGTCCGGCCTGTCCAGCCATCAACAGAGTGTGGACATCTTCCATGTCCTGAGCCTGGCGTGCGCCAAGGCATCAATCTAGGCCTGGACGGGGTCAATACGTCCTGCCCCGGAGTCCTCTCTGATCTCAAAAGTAGAGTCGGTAGCAGCCTCATACCTCCTCTTACGAGGTGGCAGAGACCCGGGAGCATAGTCTTGAAGAGAGGAAGCTGGTGGAAGAGGTGGTAGGGTAAAAGTTCATCTGGTCCTCTTCCTTAGTAGGGGAAACAGGTGCAACAGGTGAAGAGACAATAAGAGAATCAACGAGTGTGGTGTCTCCGGCAGGCTGGCTGTCCTCAGACTCGCTGGCTGACAACCGTCCTGGTAGTACTGAAGTTGGTGATAGAGCAGTGGGAGATGCAAATGGTGGAGTCATGGTGAATCTGGAAATAATATCATTTTAAATTAACGTAAGTATAGGCTTACTCAACTTTAAAAGGTTTTAGAAATCATAGTTGTAATATATAAAATAAGTGCCATTTTAACCAACTACTCTAGAGCAGTTGGCCACCTGGGTTCCTCCTGGATCTTGGGGAGGGGGTTTGGTCATGGGTTTAAGTTTGCAAGAGACAAAAATCCATGATTTTCCTCCTTAGTGCGAAGCCGTGAGTTCTAGGGGTTTCCCCTAGTGGTTCGGGTCTCGGGGCCTGCCCGTTATATATATATATATATATATATATATATATATATATATATATATATATATATATATATATATATTAAGTGCCATATAGCATCACAAGTTAAAGGTTACGTTAATACTTATAAGATTGATCAACCGGATGTTAACAATCAATGCACACTTAATCCACATAATAAATGTATGCTCTACATTCTACATGCTCAACTATTCTAGTCCCGAAAATTCCAAAAAGATTTTTATTCAGTTATAGTCAAGTTTATAAAAAAAATTATTTTTATATTTATTTAATTTTGGTCTGGTTCTCTATAACTATCGCTCTGATACCATTCTGTGACACCCCCAAATAGGTCAAATGCAGCGGAAATAAGGGTGTCACGTAGGTGGATCAACAGCATATAGTATGTAGAGCAACATATAAAAGATTGTCAAATCAAATATTACATGAACCATAGAACAAATTGTCATAAAAATTGTCTTTTACATTATTCAGCAGTTTGTTTATTTCCCCGTTTATAAAACCCCAGATGAGCTCTATAAATGCTGCCTATCATGATGCTTGACTCCATGCACATCAAATACCTGCTTCAATTTCCTGAGAAAAAACATGCTTTGAGAGTCAATATAAAGTTGGGAAATTCATAGGTTTAATAAGTTAAGTTTGGACAGTAAAACATTAACTGAAGTAATAATGCACATAGCATCAGCACTTAAAGGTAATTACATTTCCTGATTGCCCAAAACTGATGCTTAGACTCGTTAAGCCCTCAACAAATAAGTACCCTTCGCATAATAATAAATATAATGCACCCATAACAATGTTTTGGCATGATACACATCTGTTGTCCTGGCCCAGGCACAGTGAGCGCTAGTCACCTATATGGGGATGGTCAGTCCCAAATAGATCTATTTATAACATTCAGGCTATACAATTAACAGTTTTAGTTCACGGGTCATGAGGCATTCTACAATAGGAAAATGTAATCGAAGTTTAACAGATCAGTTTACTTCCATAAAATATGTTGCATGATTTCTCCCACATAAAAGGTTTAAAAGTTTGTCAATATATAGTGTGGGGCCATGAACTCACTTAAGTAGTAGTGTCGGGTAGATATCACTAGAAATCCGACAAAGTGTCCACGCTACAGTCAACTACCTAAGTAATTGAACAGTCTCAGTATATGCATAAAATGATGCATGGATATATCGGAATAATATATGTGCATGCGTATACTGGTTTTAAGCATTTTATTAAAATTACTGTATTTTAAGTAACCGTTATATAAGTATTAATTGTACTCAATATTAATTGCGTAGTTAATAATAAAGTTTAAGTAAATAATTCTTTACTTATTATTCTTGTACGTTTACTTTCATAAATTAGTTTAAATAACTTATATAAAAATGATTTTTATATATTTAGAAGGATGGGTAAATAATAAATATGTTTAATATATTTACTTATAAAATTGTTATATATGTAACATATATTTTATAAAAATGATTTTTATAAAATGTAAAACATTACAGTAAAATTAATTTAAAATCCTTGAAGTTTCTATTAATTTCCGAAAGGTCCTTAGGTTATAAGTTAAGGTATTTACAATTATAATCCTCCACTAATTTAGGTTTAGTTAGTTTTAACCTAATAACTAATATAGGGTTTTAGGGTTTATGTAAGTTTCGTATAATTGCAAAACAAGTCCCTCCATATTATTTTTGTTTTACAACTCGTGGTATTTACACATTATACCCCTAGGGCTTATACAAATTTCGGTAAATGGCAACAATAGCCCCTAGGGCTCGTTCAACTTCCAAGTAATGACACAAATGGTCCCTCGATTTAATTAGGGTTTATGCTCTTAGGTAAGTTACGAAAACAGCCCCTAGGGCTTGTTTATCTTTCGATTAATTACATAATTAGTCCTTAGGGTTGTAAAACATTTATTAACTTTTGGTAAATTGCAAGAATGGTCCCCAGTGTTTCCTTGTGTCTTGAATGGGGTTAAATGGTTCTTAAACTTTCGGATAATTACCCTTTTAATCCTTGTGTTTATGTCCTTTTTGTTATAAGTTATATTTGTCACGGTTTAGTCCCTAAACTTTGTATATTTACACTTTTGGCCCAAAAACTTTTATACGTCATATTTAAAGTGTCAAAAAAGTTTCTATAAGTTCAAAAATATTAAATGGGCTTGTTAAATAAGTCAATTGGGCTTATGGGCTTACTAAAAATTTATTGGGCTTTACACGGCCCATTAACCATTTTTTTCTTCATACGGGCTAAGTATTTCTAAATGGGCTTATTAACATTTTTAAGTCCACTAAATTTATAAGGCTAACATAATGGGCTTATTTAACAAGTATGGGCCTAGTGGGCTTTTTGAAGGCTCGACTACTATTCATTGGGCCTAACAAAGTCTATTAATCATATATGAGCTTCTAGATTTAATAAGTAATATTAATAACTATTCAAGGGATTTTATAGATCTAAGGTTTTTAACTAGGTTTAGTATAGTGTAACAAAATTTAACCACAAACTCCATATGAAGCAACATAGCCCACGGCTATATTTATTTTGGAGGGTTTCAAGATTTAATCTAGGTTTATTGTATGAGTACATGTTCATGTGTTTATAACTAGGTAAATTTTATACAAATCCTTGTGAAACCAAAAATAAGTCATGACCCATATAGATATGTATTCACTAGGTTTAGAGATTTAATAAGCTTATGATATGTTTTCATGGAAGGGATTAAGTGTATGTAAAGTAAATGTGAGTAAAATAATTATAGGTTTCATAAACTTACTTGATAAGTGATAAATATGGAAGACAAGTGAACCAATGGAGATCTTAAGCTTCTTTGAACAATGATGGGAAAACACTATCTCTCTAACATAAGCCGTGACCTATATGGTTGTATATGTTCCTTAAACTTCCTTGGAGACCAAGTTTATGTAGGAGAAGTAAATGTTTAGTATTTATGGTGGAAGAGACATTGATTTGGTGTAGTAATGGTGAAGTAAATGTGTCCTTGGTGTATATGCTGGCTTCAAGCCGTGAGGTAGAGAGAGTGTTTGAAGAGATTTTGTGAACTTGTGTATTGTGTGTATGAAACTCTCGGCCAAATTAGCAAGATATAGAAGATTTGGAATATTCTAAGTGTAGTACTAGATATCTTGAGCTAAATATTGTAGGATATGGGAGATATGGTGAGATATGTGTGTAGATTGTCAAGTGTATCCCTAAATAGCAAAAACATGTACTCCCTGTTCTTTCTTCTTTTCTTGTCGTGTAAATGGAAGTCAAAGGGGACAAGTATGGTTGTCAAATAGTGTCTAGTGTTGGGTAGTATGGTGTAAGTTGACAATTGGAAACATAGATTCTTTTTCCAAGTTTAAAAGGCAAGTATATGTTTCAAGTTTATATATTCGGCTAGTGTATACATTTAGGGTAGAAATGGGTTTGGTTTATTTAAATTTAGGGAGTTACTCTAGGTATAAGTAATATATTGTAAGCACTTGTGAAGTTTTTAGGTACTTTGGTTAAGGTTTTATATAATTTGATGAAAGTATGTGATGTATGTAATATTAGAAATATTATACTTGTTTGTAATAAATAAAAATGTTAAGGTGAGGTTACATATATATATAGTTTTTATGGGGTCATATGGTTTATTATAGTATGAGATATGTAAATACATATACATATAATAGTAAGTCCAGATACTTAGTAAAATTAAGTATTTGAGATCATATCTTCCAGACTATTATAATTATCAAATGATGTACTGAGGTGGTGAGTCATTGTTTATCATGCGGCCAGATAATTGTCAGAGTAGTCAGAAAAGACTAAAGGTTCATATGTATTAAAAATAAATATGAAAGGATAGTATGATAAATTGTAAAATAATGCTTCAATTAAACATGCATAAGTGGTAATAAATAAGTTCCAGAAATGATAAGTAGAACTGTTGACAAAGTCAAATAGGTAAAATCAGAGGTTTTACAGCTTGAATGTGAAAAAAAATTTATTCAAGAGATTTTTGAAACGTCACACGAAGGTGTTAATATAGATGATTCAAATTTTCAAAAGGCTTTTCGATTGAATACACAAACAAAACAGTGTCAGACAAGTGACAAGGTTGCTAAACTGTTGCCGATAGACATTGAGAAATCTAAGGAGCTGAACCATGTGAATGTACTTGAGGCCACTAAGAATTTTAAACTAGATCTAGATAATCGTGTTTCCAAACTTTTGTCCAAAGTTGATAGCTTAAAACATAAAAATACATGACTTTCTGATTCAGTAAAGCCCGTACATGCTAATACCACTGCACATACTCAATCATTGATTGAACAATTGAATCAAAAGTTTGGAAATATCTGATTTCAGTGAGCAAATTCGGGATAAAATATAGCTTTGGCTGAGTTAAAGGAAACACTTCGTACTCTAAAAGGTAAGAAAGTTGTTGATAACGCAGCCACAGTCTCAGCATCGTCCTCTAGTGCAATCAAAAGGAACCTTATAGCCGTCACACCACTAAACAAGGGCTCTAGGACTAAACCATCTCAACTATTGGTCACAAAAGATAAGGCAAAATCAAAACCAGCCTCTAATGTTCCCATGTTGCCTTTTACAAGAGTAAACCATACTACTAAGGCTCAAAGATCTAAGTTTAAAGGAACTACAAAGAAAGATATGATCTTGCCTTCATCTAGTAGTCAAGTGAAGAAGAAAGTAGAAGCCCACCCTAGAAATATTATTTCTGTTTTGAATAAAAAGAATCATGTAGTTAAAACTAAAGGCTCCGCAGTTGTGCAGCGTTCTAAGCCTACTATGAATTCTAATTTTAGGTGTTGGAATTTAATCGAATGTATGTTTTCTAGTCGTCATGATTCTTGCCTTATCGACCATGTGAATGAGATGTATGCTCGAAATCACAACTTAGAATGGAAACCGATTGGGAAAGTGCTAACCCAAGTTGGATGGATATGACGTCCCACTGGTAGAAATTTCACTATAGTAGGAAATAAGTGCCCTTTAACTAGGATCACTCCCGCTAAAGCAAAGAAAGTGTGCCCTTTAACTAGGAGTACCAAGGCTACCACAACACAAGCATGTCATTTAACTAGGAATACCGACACTACTGTAGGAATCAAGTGCCCTTTCAATAGGTCTACTCCCACTGTAGTGCCTGTCACTAATCCAAAACCTCAGGAAGATGGAACCACAAAACTTGCAATTACACAAACATATGTTAGAAAACACAGGAAATCTAATGATAACACAAATGTTAGCAACTCTGATGTTATATCTGTATCTGCTAACACCACGGAACCTCCAATGCATTGTCTACTATTGTTCTTAAAAACATGTGGTCCAAACCGTCCTATGGTATTTGGACTCCGGTTTCTCCAAGCATATGACTGGAGATCCCTCTCAGCTCAGAAATTTCGTCAGCAAGTTTCTTGGCACGGTTAGATTTGGAAATGATCATATTGCAAAGCTAATAGGTTACGGTGAATATCAAATTGGGAATGTTGTTATTTAAAGAGTGTATTATGTGGAAGGACTCGGTCGCAATTTATTCGATGCAAACCTAGAAGTTTCTTTTCAGGAATATACCTACTTCATTCGCAATTTTGAAGGGGTAGATTTTTTGAAAGGCACTCGAGGTAAAAATTTGCCTACGTTGTCTCTACGAGACATGATGGTCGCTTCTCCCGTATGAATTCTCTAAAAAGCATCAAAGAATAAGTCATGGTTATGGCATCCACGGTTATCTCATCTTAACTTTGACGCTATTAATCATTTGGCGAAAAACGAACTTGTTCGTGGTCTTACTAAACTTAAATTTCACAAGGATCATTTGTGTTACGCTGGTTCAATGGGGAATACCACTAAGATATCATACAAACCCAAGACTGAAGACACCAACCAAGAGAAACTTTATTTGTTGCATATGGATCTATGTGGGCCAATGCGTGTTGAAAGTATTAGTGGTAAAAAGCACATCCGCATCATTGTGGATGATTACTAACGGTTTACATGGGTGAGATTTCTCGCAATAAAAGATGAGGTACCTAAATTCATCATCGGATTCCTCAAGATGATTCAAGTGCGTCTCAACATTAATGTCCGACGCATTCACACATATAATGGAACCGAATTTGTGAATCAAACCTTGCGTAATTATTATGAAGAAGTTGACATGTGTCTTAAAACATTTGTTGCTCGCACTCCGCAACAAAACAGTGTCGTTGAAACTCGAAATTACACACTTATGGAAGCTTCCCAAACGATGTTAATTTACTTAAAGAATCTATTTTTTTATGGGCAGAAGCAGTATCTACAGCAGTATAAACCCAAAACCGTTCACTAATACGTAAGCGCCATGGGAAAACACCTTATGAGCTTCTACATGGAAAATTACCCGATTTATCAAACGTTCATGTGTTTGGTGCACTTTGTTATCCGAATAATTATAGTGACAACTTGGAAAAACTTCAACCAAAGGCTGATATTGGTATTTTCATTGGTATGCACCCGCAACGAAGGCATTCCAAATCTAAAATTGAACTTCTCGTAAAATCCTCGAAACTATGAATGTTAATTTTGATGAGCTGACAACAATGGCTTCTGAGCAAAGCAGCTCTGAACCCGCGCTTCATGAAATGGGACCCAGTAACATTAGCTCTGGTCTTCTCCCAAATGACCCTACTTCATCATCATTTACACTACCGAATAGGAATGAGGGGATACGTTGTTTCAATCGTTATGAATTCTTTACTCCTCCAAGTATTGCTGCTCTAGAACCTGAAAATAGCTCTGGTCAACGAAGTTGTCGCTAAAGCAAATGAAGCACAATTAGATGTGTCTACAACAACAGGGGTCAAGAACACCTTCAACAAGTAATTCTCGATCAACACATGTATCAACTACCCATCTTATGCATATTGATGATGATGATCACGACCTGGAATTCGCTCAAATGCAGGAATTCCATTATTTGGTGTACAATTTCCCGAAATTAATCAAGCGGGACCATCCACCTCAGAGGAAGCTCCTACTACGGTCTACTTGTGAGACCCCCAAAATCTGACATGGAACAACTAGGCAACGAGGGGGTAACATGTCATAGTACAAGAAATAATGAATTACAGTTCATACAAACTTGACGAAATAAAAACATGTACATTACATCATAAAAGGTCAGAGATTTTAAACATAGATCCCAGAGTTTTAGAAGCGGAAAATTATATTATTTCGTCTTGATTTATAACATAAAGTTGCCCAAAAAATAGAATAAACTTCTGACAGTTTTTATTAAAAATAATCTTATAAAAGCATCACAAGAATCTCCAAGCTGCGATAATATCCTGCGGGCTCCCATCCAAGCAAAGCTAAGTAATAATACCTGAGATTAAACATGTAAAATCGTCAACATAAAGTTGAGTGACATTCATAGGTTTAGCAGTAAAGGATGTGGAACACAATCATTCATTTGTAAACAAGAAATAGGGGAAAATGGTTACGTACGATAACCATAGTCCGAAACATTATTATTGCTGTTTAGTTCATGAACCGAAGCTTAACTCAGTGTAAGTTCCTCTAATCAGTATTCAGCCTAAATACTCAAGTGATAAACAAATATTAGTGCGTCAAGGTAATCGGGACGGGGATAGTCAATCCCGATGGATCCACCCACAATATTCGTGCTTGGTAGCAGGATTAATTAAGAAGTTCATGATCAATGAGAGGTAACTTAAGGCTAAAGATTAAAATCAATAATATCAATGAAAATCAGTTGGAAATCCTCAAGTTCTGGAAAGCATACAAACTCTGGATAGCATACAAGTTGAGGATAGCACATAATTTTTAAATGGTTGTGTCTCACCATGTAAAATCTCACCCCGCGTTTAGAAACCATGTACAAGTAAAAGGGGATATGAACTAACCTTAGCCACGAGGTAAGTCAATCACGGTACTCAGAAACTGAGTAGAAACGATAGTGGTAGATGATATGGATGCCCGGGAAACACGAAAACCTCAACCTATCAAAATAAGGCGTACGTTAAGACTCGAACTCAAATATCGATATGTACCAAATGTAATATGACTCAAATGTTTTCAAAGTATTCACGTTTCAAAACCATTGACACGAACCAAAAGAATACATACTAACCCACTTATCCAACACTACACGATTAAACACTTGTATACTTGAAATTGACCCGTCATACGACGCCAAGTCAACGCAAGTCAAACTATCCTTATACATCACTCGGACCAGTAGCTAAGTCATTTATATAAAGACTAAGCACTTGAGTAAGTCACCATGTCCGATAGTGAATACTCAAACTCACACAACACAAGCATTGAACTAAGTGTCCAAAATAAAATCAGCAAGTACACCCCGAATATACACACCGATCTACCCTATCTAGACTTGTCCTTTTTACATGAAAATTGGTGTCAAGGTCACTTATAACCTGTATAAGACCTCACCAAAATTTGATCCAAAGTTCACACTTTAAAATCCATCAGTTCGACACTAAACTCGACTTCAAATTTGGGACAGATTTGTATACTTGTTTTATAAAACCGTTTGGACCACTTTAAAAGTACAATCTCGACAATCCGTCTTTTGAAATCACTACTAGACTCATCAAACTCAGTTTGTAAACTTTGAAAACCAGTAGTATCAACTATCTAACCAATCCTAAAATCCCCGAGAGGACCCAAAATCAGCCACATTTTTGGATTGTGCCGACTTGCGTCTCCCGGTACACGAAAACTAAAACTAGCATAACTTTTGACTCGTAATGATTTAGAAGCTCTATCTTATACAAAAACGACCGTCTCAGAAAACTCTACAACAATATCAAATAATCTTAGCTTTTCACGGACCTTAAACCCACGTAACAATCTGTTTAAAGCTGATGTCCCAAATTATACTTTTAGAAAACATGTCAAATCAATTTTCCCACCAAATATAATCATTCTCAAACCTATAGAATCATCATACTATCGAACCCATCAACCAAACACACTCCTAAACATATGCATGCATCAAAATCAAAATATCAAAATAAAAACTTAGACTTTTTAAACATCAAAACAACATAATCTTACCACAAACAACACATGCATGATGATTAAAACATCATAGAACCATGAAATCATAAGTTTAATAAAACTTGATGCATGTGTACAAATTTAGTATCATTAGAATCACAAGAACATTTTAGAGATGGGTCTTTATTTTGTTTTGGATTGATCATGTTAAAAATCAAAGTTTTGAGGGTGTTTGTGGTGGTGGAGTGGCGGAAAGAAATGAGGAGGAGGGAGGTGTGTGTCTTTTTTTTATTAAATGAATGAGTTGTGTTAGATCGTGGAAGAAAAAAAAACTTATATATGGCTAGTTAAGTGGAGGGTCTAATATTGCCAACTTTGAAACTTGTGGACCTAAAAGAAATTAATAGTTTTAAAGGGTAGAAAATAGTTATTGGTAAATATTAAAAATATTTACGGGGCTCGGGTTTCGTAACAATACTTTTCAAAAGTTACAATGCATCATAAAAATGATTATAAGATTTCTCGACACGACTTAATACGTAATTAAAACGAAATTGTCGAAAATATTAATTATCGAAATAATCGATAAATAAACGTAAACATTTGGGCATCCGTCGGTATCGCGATCACTAAGAATTCTCGTTGTACATTGATTTTGAACAAACTCGTTGTAAAACGCACGCGGGTGATTTTAAATCAAAAACTTTGATTTGAATTTAAATATGGAAAAATAAAATAAAAATTTTATAATTCCATACAAAGTATTTATCGATGATCAGAAAAATACTTAAAAAGTATAATTTAAAAATCTCATGATTTACATATAGCAATACAAGAAAACGTAATACGTTGGAAATTTCAAGAAGCACGAATAAAAAGAATAAAATAATGCTGGGAAAGTATGGGTTCTCACAGTCTTCCCCCCTAAAGGAACTCTGGTCCCCAGAGTTCTCCTGAAAACAGTAGAAGATGCAAACAAAAGGAGGTAGAAAGTGTAGAACAAAATTCATTGTTTCCTAGGAAATTTCCGTATCACGACGAATCTTAACGGTTAGAATTCACTATGCTTCAGTTTCTTAGCTCCGTTTCGTATAACTTTTCAGTCTTGGATTAGAATAACGATCTTTCAATACGGAGATACATCAAGAGATAGAATTGTTGGAAATACGTGCGATAAACTCTTAAGAATGAACACAAGAATCGCTTAAACAGGTAAAGTACGATAAAATGAACCAAGATTGTAAATCAACAAGGGGTCGCAAATCGTGCAACTGTAAAACGTGACAAAAAACGTAACAATCTGGATACAAGAGAAACAAAAGGGAAAAAAGAATTACATATGATCATTTAAAATACAAGCTGTCACAATCAGTTGTCAAATCTTTTTCTTGATCAGGATTTTCGAAGCAAAAGTAAAACAGTTCAAAATAGTCATCCTGATCGGCTAAAGAACTTTTGGGTGACTGTATAAAATTATTGTTAAAACTCAGGTTTATTGTTACCATTAGAAAAATCAGGTTTTTCCAAGTTATTTATAATCATTGTTAGAAATTTTAAATTAATTTAATAATTTCATTATATTGACAGTAAAGTACGATATAATCAAATACTTTAAAAGATACAGTTTGATATCCTTTTTAAATACTAGTTATAAATTTACCAAAGAGGATGTATAGATCCTGTACTTAACTTGAAACAGTTATTTAGGTAATTTAAACATTTGATAAAATGTATAAAACGTTCTTAAAAATTAATTAATAATTTTTAGGAATTCAAGAAAGTGTTTAAGATATCAAACGATAAACACGTAACTTTTTCTGGTTTCAAAAGGTGACAAGACAGCAATGAATATGAATCATATAAAGGTCACAATCTTGTATGCGAGCGATAACACAAGGGAATAAAACAAAAATCACATCAATTCTTAGCAAACATGATAGAATAGAAGCGTCAATGATAAAAAGAATAAGAAACAAAGGATTCAGCTAGATTAATTCACGATTGCGGTTGGCGTCACCAATAACGGCTTATTAAGTTCTCGGTGGTCGACATACGATCGAAAGAGAAAAGCCACATAACGAATTTTCGAATCAAAGAAAATTATTAAGAAGTTACTTGAGAGGAATTCTAGTAAAACAAACAATGAAAGGAAAAATCAACACATGATTCACAAAAATGAATTTTTTTCAAGGCGATAGTGTCTTAGCACATATCATGACAATTACACGAAATCATCGTTCACGTCCAGTCATAAATCATTAATCGCGTCCAGAGACATTTCGTAGGTCTACCAAGATAGATAAAGATGATCGATTGGCGTAGAAGCATAACAATGTTGAAACTTTCAAGTCTTGTATCAATGGTAAGAATTTACGCATATGGTAACGAAAATTGTATCATGAGGATGATAAGGTAACAAGTAAAGAAAAGATCACTGAGTAAGGAAATCTGTGCTTGAGGCATGTACTTTGTTCAAGAAAAGACAAGGGTTTATATGTGTATGTTGCGAACTGTTGATACTCGCATAAGAAGTAAAAGTTTTCAAAACTTTATTTTATCAAACTTTTTAAGGAACATAGTTAAGAAGTTGATTATTGGTCAAATAATTAGGGCGATTACTATTTAGCCTTTCATGGCTCCTTCTAAATTAAGTATAGGTGATCAGGCCATGCATAATTTAGGACTAGCAATGCGATTCTCAGCTTCGTCAACCCAGTATTACAGGTCATATTGTTTAAAATATGTATATAATGCCATTTGTAAAATCAGAAATCAAAATAGTTTATGAAACTATTCGCCAATAAGTTACTGCCAAGATATTTAATTCAACAATTGAAATGTTACAAGATTCTTTACAAGACCCAATGTAGAACAATTTGTGAGAATACATTGTAAAATTAATATAAATTAATTTTATAAGATAACATTCAATTATTTAAGAAAACCCAAATGAAACCTTTTGTAAAATGATTCGCAAAGAGGACCAATTTGAGCTTATATGGTAACATGACAATAGTTTATAAAGTAGTGAGTGGGTTACAAGAGGGAAATAAGGAGTAGTTCAAGGCAATCAATGAAGTGGTTACAAGGTGATAAGGTTTCAAGAAGTTTAGCCGAAATCGTCAAGAGACACGTGTCAAGATGATAACAAACGATATGAAAGCAAGATCTTCAAATCTCGGTCCAATTCAGTGGTACGATAGAAGCAAAGAAAGAAAATAGAATGGCAATTAAGTCATAAATAAAAGAAAGGAATAAGGAATCAGTATGTGCACATCGTAATTAATTTGACAATAGTATACTTTTTAAGAAAGTAGGGTACCAGTTAACAAATAGTACAATCTCTCCGAAAAGTTTCTATATTAGAAAGTTACCGAATTTCAAAAGTTCAAGATCTATGTACATGTATGACCGAACTCAAAGTTACTATTTTATACTTGTTCAAACGCAATCCTTGTTTTTAGTTTGCAAAATATCATTAGTTAAAGTTTTACGAGCTCAACGAACTAAAAAACGCTTGAAATCATATTTTTAAAGTCTATCAGTTTTGACTTTTTGGTTTGACTAGACCAATTAACTCACTAAATGATATTCTATGACTCAAAGTCTAATGCATTTCGATGTAAAACAATGTTTTGAACAACTTTCTAGTTTTACCCGAGACTTGAAACGGAATAAAAATAGTCGAAAATGCCCTTGCATTAAATCTGTCAACAAAATGATATTTTAGAATTATTCAGAAACTAACTTCTTAGATTTTACAATCTCAAATGAGCGTAACTTGCTCGATTTCAATGTTTACTGGTAAAACATTGTGTCTTAAACGAACATCTCAACAAGTAAAAATATATTTTTATGTCTAAGGTTATAAAAAATATTTTCTCGACACTGTTAAACTTCCTGTAAAGTTTCTATACAAAGTAGATTTTTCGACACCGCTTGAAATTAAATCCAATTTCATAATAACCCAGAATTAATGTACACACAACACTTGTGGATTCCACAAAGACGAAAGAGAATAAACTGTACAATTAAACATGTAAAGAAAACACAACATGAAAATAGTTCAAGAATGCCAACGATAATCTGAGAGATCAAAGACGACGCATATCATTCGTGTATTCGGCTGCAAGATGCAATGTAGGAAAGTCTCCTGGCGGCGTGATTTTCCAAAATCACAAGACATACTGAGAAATAAACAAAATATTAACAAGTCACATTCCTGAGGCGAGGAGGTTTAATGAAACAAGGGAGGCTACATGTAGGATCGTATTCCAAACAATCGTCACATAATAAATGACGATCATGTGTTCAAGGTACAACGGATGTTGTAAGTCGAAGTCGAAGCGAAGAATGGTCAATGAAGTAAGATTTAATCCATGTACCAGTCGTGTAAAACGGTGGCGTAAAGGTCAATCAAGATTATGAAAACCCACAATATTATTCAGGTACTGATTCAACGAATGCTTTGAGATGTGTGAATCACACGAAGTCCTTCAGTCTTTCTGGGAGACACATTGAGCTACACAATGGTCTAAAGACTAGACATTCAATTACAAATGGTCGAAAAGAAAATCTGCGTATCTAAATAGATATTTTAAAGGAAATAAACAATGAAAGCAACACGCACGGTAGTAAAATGAAAATCATAAGTTTCATCGAAAACAACACTTATTCAATTCCGAACAATGGTATCACGAGAGTATGCACAACATGTAACAGTGAGTCGAGAAAAACAGACGATTCAAAACGAACGAGTATATGAAGTCAGTCGTATCACGCATAAATGAAATAACAATAGTACTCAGGAAAATGAGTATGAAAAGTCGGCAGCATACGCGCTCTGAATACAAGTATGTAACGTCATAACAATATAAAATCATTGTAACAAGATCAGTTCACAAGAACAAGAATTCAAGAAATACAGTATAGGCAGATGTATTCAAAGAAACATTTGATGATAATTCATGAAGCACTAGGCCTTGTAAAGACATAGTAATTATCGCCATTAAAGTGAAGTAATATTTCAAAATGAAATCAGGAGATGAAATACTACAACGATAATTAAAAGTAAATAATAAGGATTAGAGAGTTACCCGCGCAAATATCGAACAACATTGGCAGATTCTGTGTTTGACACTTAGGAACAATAAAATATTTGAACTTTCGGTTATAGACTAAGTTTTTGAAAACGACTCAGTTCCCTATAACCATTGCTCTGATACCAATCTGTGAGACCCCCAAAATCTGACATGGAACAACTAGGCAACGAGGGGGTAACACGTCATAGTACAAGAAACAATGAATTACAGTTCATACAAACCTGACGAAATAAAAACATGTACATTACATCATAAAAGGTCAGAGTTTTTAAACATAGGTCCCAGAGTTTTAGAAGCGGAAAATTATATTATTTCGTCTTGATTTATAACATAAAGTTGCCCAAAAAAATAGAATAAACTTCTGACAGTTTTTATTAAAAACAATCTTATAAAAGTATCACAGAAATCTCCAAGCTGCGATAATATCATGCGGGCTCCCATCCAAGCAAAGCTAAGTAATAATACCTGAGATTAAACATGTAAAATCATCAACATAAAGTTGAGTGACATTCATAGGTTTAGCATTAAAGGATGTGGAACACAATCATTCATTTGTAAACAAGAAATAGGGGAAAATGGTTACGTACGATAACCATAGTCCGAAACATTATTATTGCTGTTTAGTTCATGAACCGAAGCTTAACTCAGTGTAAGTTCATCTAGTCAGTATTCAGCCTAAATACTCAAGTGATAAACAAATATTAGTACGTCAAGGTAATCGGGACGGGGATAGTCAATCCAGATGGATCCACCCACAACATTCGCGCTTGGTAGCAGGATTAATTAACGGTTCATGATCTATGAGAGGTAACTTAAGGCTAAAGACTAAAAGCAATAATATCAATGAAAATCAGTTGGAAATCCTCTAGTTCTGGAAAGCATACAAACTCTGGATAGCATACAAGTTGAGGATAGCACACATTTTTTAAATGGTTGTGTCCCACCATGTAAAATCTCACCCCGCGTTTAGAAACCATGTACAAGTAAAAGGGGCTATGAACTCACCTTAGCCACGAGGTAAGTCAATCACGGTACTCAGTAACTGAGTAGAAACGGTAGTGGTAGACGATCACCGACGATATGGATGTCCGGAAACACGAAAACCGCAACCTACCAAAATAAGGCGTGCGTTAAGACTCGAACTCAAATATCGATATGTACCAAATGTAATATGACTCAAATGTTTTCAAAATATTCACGTTTCAAAACCATTGACACGAACCAAAAGAATCCATACTAACCCACTTATCCAACACTACACGATTAAACACTTGTATACTTGAAATTGACCCGTCATACGACGCCAAGTCAACGCAAGTCAAACTATCCTTATACATCGCTCGGACCAGTAGCTAAGTCATTTATATAATGACTAAGCACTTGAGTAAGTCACCATGTCCGATAGTGAATACTCAAACTCACGCAACACAAGCATTGAACTAAGTGTCCAAAATAAAATCAGCAAGTACACCCCGAATGTACACACCGATCTACCCTATCTAGACTTGTCCGTTTTACATGAAAATTGGTGTCAAGGTCACTTATAACCTGTATAAGACCTCACCCAAATTTGAGCCAAAGTTCACACTTTAAAATCCATCAGCTCGACACTAAACTCGACATCTAATTTGGGAGAGATTTATATACTTGTTTTATAAAACCGTTTGGACCACTTTAAAAGTACAATCTCGACAATCCGTCTTTTGAAATCACTACTAGACTCATCAAACTCAGTTTGTAAACTTTGAAAATCAGTAGTATCAACTATCTAACCAAGCCTAAAGTCCCCGAGAGTCGACCCAAAATCAGCCACAATTTCGGATTGTGCCGACTTGCGTCTCCCGGTACACGAAAACTAAAACTAGCATAACTTTTGATTCGTAATGACTTAGAAGCTCTATCTTATATCAAAACGACCGTCTCGAAAAACTCTACAATAATATCAAATAATGTTAGCTTTTCTCAGATTTTAAACCCACGAATTATACTTTTAGAAAACATGTCAAATCAATTTTCCCACCAAATATAATCATTCCCAAACCTATAGAATCATCATACTATCAAACCCATCAACCAAACACTCTCCTAAACATATGCATGCATCAAAATCAAAAGATCAAAATAAAAACTTAGACTTTTTAAACATCAAAACAACATAATCTTACCACTAACAACACATACATGATGATTAAAACATCATACAACCATGAAATCATAAGTTTAATAAAATTTGATGCATGTGTACAAATTTAGTATCATTAGAATCACAAGAACATTTTAGAGATGGGTCTTTATTTTGTTTTGGATTGATCATGTTAAAAATCAAAGTTTTCAGGGTGTTTGTGGTGGTGGAGTGGCGGAAAGAAATGAGGAGGAGGGAGGTGTGTGTTTTTTTATTAAATGAATGAGTGGTGTTAGATGGTGGAAGAAAAAAAAACTTATAAATGGCTAGTTAAGTGGAGGGTCCAATATTGCCAACTTTGAAACTTGTGGACCTAAAAGAAATTAATAGTTTTAAAGGGTAGAAAATAGTTATTGGTAAATATTAAAAATATTTACGGGGCTCGGGTTTCGTAAAAATACTTTTCAAAAGTTACAATGCATCATAAAAATGATTATACGATTTCTCGACACGACTTAATACGTAACTAAAACGAAATCGTCAAAAATATTAATTATCGAAATAATCGATAGATAAACGTAAACTTTTGGGCATCCGTCGGTATCGCGATCACTAGGAATTCTCGTTGTACATTGATTTTGAACAAACTCGTTGAAAAACGCACGCATGTGATTTTAAATCAAAAACTTTGATTTGAATTTAAATATGGAAAAATAAAATAAAAAATTTATAATTCCATACAAAGTATTTATCGATTATCAGAAAAATACTTAAAAAGTATAATTTAAAAATCTCAGGATTTACATATAGCAATACAAGAAAACGTAATACGTTGGAAATTTCAAGAAGCACGAATAAAAAGAATAAAATAATGCTGGGAAAGTACGGGTTCTCACACTACTCCAATCCAAGGATTCGTATACATGATAGCAAATGGACAAAGGATCATCCTATGTATATTATTATTGGTGACCCTAATCATCCGGTATTCACACGTAGTCAACTACAAGAAAGTGCAATGTTTTGCTACTTTCATGCCTTTCTCTCTGAAGTTGAACCTAAGGCGTGGCAAGAAGCTTTTACACAATCTTGTTGGATAGAAGCTATGCAAGAAGAACTTAATGAATTTGAACGTCTTGAAGTATGGGAACTTGTCCCATGCCCAGATAAAGTGATGTTACTCACTTTAAAATGGGTTTATAAGGTGAAACTCGACGAGTTAGGCAGAATATTAAAGAACAAAGCTCGTTAGTATCTTGTGGGTATCGACAATTATTGGGCATTGACTTTATGAAATCCTTTACACCCGTTGCCCGCTTATGTAGCCCATATGAATATGATCATCTATCAGATGGATGTTAAGACGACGTTTCTTAATGGTGAAATCAAGGAAGAGGTCTATGTTCAACAACCGCATTGTGTTGTGAATCCCAAATACCATAATCACGTGTATAGGCTTAAGAAGGCTCTCTATGGGTTGAAACAAGATCCACACGTATGGTATGATCTATTGTCACAATTCCTCATCCTGGAAGTCTTCGCTAAGGTGGATCCAACGTTGTTCATTCAGAAACGAGGGAAAGACATGATTCTAGTACAAATATATGTTGATGATATTATATTTGCAGCCTCGACCAAAACCTTATCGGATGAATTTGGGACACTCATGTCTTCAATATTTTAGATGTCGATGATGGGTAAAGTATCATTTATCTTAGGAGTTCAGATATCTCAAAGTCCCAGAGGCATCTTTATTAACCAATCCAAGTATGCCGTTGAATCGCTCAAGAAATATAAGATGGAATCTTGTGATCCCGTGGACACTCCAATGGTGGAAAGAACCAAGCTAGATGCAGATCTAGATGGGATTCCTATTGATCCTACACTTTATAGTAGTATGATCGGTACCCTTTTGTATATTACAGCTAGTAGACTTGACCTTCAATTTGCAATATGTATGTGTGCTCGGTATCAAACTAGGCCTACTAAGTTGCACGTAGCTGTTGTTAAAAGGATCTTTAGATATCTCAAAGGAACCGTTAATCAGGGACTTTGGTATTCGAAGGACTCCTCGATTACACTAATGGTATAAGTGGATGCAGATCACGCGAGATGTCAAGATACAAGGTGTAGCACGAGTGGGAGTTTGCAACTACTAGGAGATCCACTTATAAGTTGGGCATCGAAAAGGCAGAAAAGTGCTACAATTTCAAGTACGGAGGCAAAATATATAGCTATGTCCGGTTGTTGTGCTCAAATTCTTTGGATGAGATCGCAATTAACCGACTATGGTCTAGGTTTCAACAAAATTCCAATGTACTATGACAATAAAAGTGTCATTGCCCTCTGCTACAATGATTTTCAACACTCTCGGTTGAAGCATATTGACGTTCGCTATCACTTTATCAAGGAGCTAGTGGAAAATGGAGTGATCGAGCTTTACTTTGTCAAATTGGAGTATCAATTGGCGGATATCTTCACGAAGGCTTTAGATCACGCTCGAATTGAATTTTTGACCGACAAGCTAGGAATGAGAACTTTCTCGCCCGAAACTCTAAAGGCATTGGCAGATGAAGCGGAAGAATAGTGGTGGTAAACTATTCTTCGTATCATTTGTGATCATTTGTATATATTATTTATATTTTTATCCATAAAAGCAAAATATAAAAATATAAAACCATATAAAACCCACAAAAATTGAAAAATTCAGAAACATCCAAATATTTTTTTACTTTATTTATCAAAGGTATGTTTTTTGGTAAGATAATATTTACGGCCTTAGAAATTTCGATTAACATTGACACGGCTCCATAAATAGAGTTCCTACAAAAGTTATAAATATTTCATAAAACAAGCCTAAATGGCTTGCTATTATTTCAGATAGTCCCGCTTTTCATATTCAATTCAAGTATTTCTTATGAAACTTTGTCTCAACAACGGGAATTAATTTTCTCAGGCATGGTTTACTTTATAACCATGTAAGGGATTGTGTTTATGTTATAACACAATCTAACACGAATATATGTACGCATCAGTGCATTTGTTTGTCAAAACGAAAGAAATCTTGTTTTTTGAAGTCATCATCTCTACGAATTGAAGATCTTTACAATTGGTATCTACATACTCGACGACACGACTACTCAATTGACGACTACAACTCTTTAGATAGAAAACGGGTCAACAATTGAGGGGGAGCAATTGTCTAGCATTCAGATTCTTCGATGTCGATTCTTTGTGAATTGCTAGTGTTAACTATTGGTGCCAAGATGAAGTATTCATTCAATTGGTGTCAATACGTCATAACCAAGTTCACAATTGATATCAAGACAATGATACCAATCGTACATGTGGTGTCAAGAGATAACTTCAAACGTGACGAGGAGACCAACATTTACCGACGAGAACCACGTGATTCTATAATATGATGTTCGCATCACTCAGGTCTAACCTTGTCAATTTTTTCTAATATGGTGAATATGCTTTATATCTATACAAATATGGTATCATATATGACTACAATATCATTGATATCCATCTTACAAATACGGTATCATTTTTTACAAATTGGTATCATTACAAATCGGTATCATAGAGATAAAACGGACTTGCATTTTTCTTCCCAAAACCTTTGTTAAAACTTCATTAAATCAACTGATATCAAAAATATCAACTGGGTTAATATTTTAATATGGGGGAGAGAATGTGATTTAATATTAGAAATGGTTTATCACTGATAGGTGTGTAAACACCCATCCTTTTACCACTTATTTCTAGCTAAAACGAGACCAAAACGCGTATTTAATATCATTTGTTTGGAATTATGCGTGGTTTTTGTGTTTATTTTGTTTTCAGAGCCAACCAGATGGATATTGGAGAAAACATGGGATTGCACGGGTTTTATCGAGGAAAAAGACTCAAGACGAAGTCTATTGACCAAGAGATGCAAATGATTTGAAGTCAATGGGCCTATTTGAAGATTTATCGAAGAAAAGGACCAAAGATGGAAGATTTACATATGTCGAAGGAACTCAAGTCTATTAAACGAAGAAATTAAAAGACGAGTTGAATTTAATCGTCGACAAATCCTGAATCAGAATCGAAAACGTCAACTTTACTGAAAAGACGAGAAGACGAAAAGAGAGAATAAAGCCCACTCACCAACCAACCACTAGGCCTATATAAAGAATTCCCCTTCACACATTTGGAACTAGTTTTTATTCTCCAGTTTCTTTTTCTTTGTTTCGTAGGGAAGAAGCCAACACCACTAAGGTGTTGGTGATTTTTATTCTTGTGTTCACACATCTTCTAGTTTTAATCTTTTCCTTTGATTGTTTAAACCTTAATCATCAATATAATCTTTCCTTTAATCTTGTTCATTTTCATCTTTTTGATTTAAATTTTAAAGTTCTTATTTGGTTGATTTGATCTTCAAAATTAGTGGGATTTGTGTTGTTATTGTTGGGATTTGATGTTTATGGTTGGTAGATGATTGGTGTTTAGTTTGGTTTAAACTTTTGGTAAAAACTTTGGTGATTTTGATTAAATTCGTGGTTGTTTTGGTTCCCCTGTTTTACTGTTCTTCATCATTCCCAGTTTATTCCGCATCAGAGCTCCTTCATCCGGAATAATCATTATTCCGGATCAACTTCATTATTCCGCATCAACTTTAGTATTCCGAATCAACCTTCTCCATCAGGAATATTTTATATTCCGGATCAACACATTTATTCCGCAGGACCATTTATTCCGCATGAGCAGTTTATTCCGCATGAGCAGTTTATTCCGCATGAGCAGTTTATTCCGCATGAGCAAGTTATTCCGCATGAGCAGTTTATTCCGCATGAGCAAGTTATTCTGCATGAAAGATTATTCCGAATGAAAGAACATTCCGCATGAGCCATTTATTCCGCATCAACCTTTATTCCGCATGAACCAGATTATTCCGCATGAGTAAGATATTCCGCATGAAGGATTTTTGTCTGATTTATTCCGAATAAAGGCTACATTCCGAATCAAGCATTTTTAAGGGTATTTACAAGTTACTGTTTTAGTTCAAGTTTATTTTTACTAATTAATTACTTCTAGTTTACTTTTATTTACTTCACACATTTACCCTTTTAGTAGAATAGAAAACCAAACCCGCTATTTGTCACCAAGAACAATCATTCCACTTTGAACTGTGATCAATTCGAGAAGATACCGAGAATTAATTCTGAACCCCATGAAAATATTAGTATCAAATGGCGCCGCTGCCGGCTCTTCTCGTTAAGATTAACAGTTTTTTGTGAGAACTTGGATTTTGGGATCCGTTCACCGTGAACGTTCCTTTTTCATCATCAAAAATTTTCAAAAAACCTTAAAAAATATAAAATTTTCAAAAATACAAAAAAATTAAAAAACATAAAAACCAAACTATTTCTTGTTTGCTTTGTTAGTTCTTTTGCAGGTGCATGCGTACACGTTCAACGTCTTATCAAAAGCCCGAGCCTCTCGAAGACTTAGACATGGCCGGTGTACACAACAACAACAATAATCCACCTCAAAACAACAATAATAACAACAACAATGAGCCTCTACCGGACAATCGCCCGATGATTGAACTTTTGCAAGCACATGTAGACGGCAACAATGATCCAATTGTCATACCCGCGATTGTAGCCAACAACTTTGAGCTCAAATCCGGCTTTATTCAGATGGTCTCTGCTAAACCATTCTTGGGGCGTACCATTGATGATCCACATGACCACATCAAGAGATTCCTGCAACTCACGAATACGGTCAAATTCAATGGTGTTCCACAAGAGGTAATCCGTTTTCAACTTTTTCCTTTCTCTTTAGAGGGACAAGCCCGGCATTGGCTTGCAAAGGAACCGCCACAAAGTATTCTGACGTGGACGGATTTGGAGACCAAATTCATAAACTACCTTTTCCCACCCTCTCGTACTACCGCTTTGCGGAATGAAATCATTAATTTTGAACAAAAGTACGACGAGTCTTTTAGTGAATCTTGGGACCATTTTAAAGACCTTTTAAGAAAGTGCCCACAACATGGTTTTACCAAAGTGCACCAAATTAATACTTTTTATAATGGTTTAAGCATGAATGACCAAGATTCACTAAATAGTGCCTCAGGGGGGTAATATTTTGGTTAAGACCTCTAATGCCGCTTGGGATATTATTGAAAATAAGTCTCATGTGCAAACCAAGAGTGTTCGGACCAATGCCGCTAGTGCTAGTACTAGTGACAACGACAAGAGACTTGACAAAATTACGTCGCTTCTTGAATCGCTTGCTACCCAAACCGCTAGCAACACCAACAGCATCAACACCAAAAACGCTCAAGTCAATGCTGTAAGCCAACCATGTGAAATATGTGGGGGTCCTCACTCTTACACCACTTGTACCACCACCCAAGACTATCCTTCTGAGAATGTTAATGCAGCATACGGTACCTATCCTCCGGCCGCTTATCAAGCTCGTCCTCAAGGAGACCGTAATTTGCTTAGCTACCGCTCAAACAACTTTTTTTCCCGCCTGGTTTTCCTCCTAACAACCCAAACCAACAACAAAACCTCAATCGCCCTCCTCAACAACAACCTCGTGCACCATACCAACCACCTCACAAACAACCATATCCACCTCAAAGAAACAACCAAGTTTACCAACAACCTGCTTATCCACCACCCGCCTACCATGCTCCTCCTCCCAACCAACCCACCGCATTACACCAAGATGTTGAAACCTACATGAGGACCAATGATGTGATCATGGAAAATCTCCAGCGGGAAGTGCTCAACTTGAAAGCAGACATGGTGAAACAAGGGAACGATCTTCGAGCTGATATGCGAAACACTTTGGCAAGTCAAACGAATGACTTAAGGAACATGATGGCTGGTTTCTTCCAAGGTAATCAAACCTCTTCTACGGGTACTCTTCTGAGTAACACCGTTGCGAATCCAATAGGGGAGATGAAAGCAATCACCACTCGCAGTGGCAAAGGTACCAAGGAACCCGAGCTTCCTATACCTCCACCGGTGATTGTGACTAAGGAAAACGAGTCACCTACTCATATTCCTTATCCTTCTACTTCCCCAATTCTTCCACTTCTTACTTCTACCCCTCCTCCACCCAAGGATGTGAGTGATCCTACTATCCCAAAGCCTTCCTCTTCTTCCGATATACCTTATCCCTCAAGGTTGAGGAAATAGAAGCTCAAAAGCAAGGACGATATTCAGGTTTCGAACTTTCTCAAAATTTTTAAACAATTGAATTTCAACATCTCCTTTACTGAGGCTCTCGCTCACATGCCCAAATATGCGAAAATGTTTAAAGATCTTCTTAGTGACAAGGAGAAGCTTCTTGATATCGCTAACACCCAACTTAATGAGAATTTCTATGCAGTGCTCTTAAGGAAATTGCCAACCAAGCTTGGTGATCCGGGTCGTTTCTTAATCCCTTGCAACTTCCCGGGAGTAGAGAATTGCATGGCCCTAGCCGATCTAGGTGCCAGTATTAATTTAATGCCTCTAAGCGTTTGGAAGCAATTATCTCTCCCTGAGCTAGTCCCCACCAAAATGACTTTGGAATTAGCTAACCGTACGGTTGCTTATCCGGTGGGGATAGCCGAAGACGTTTTTGTAGGAGTCGACAAAATCACTTTTCCTGCCGATTTCGTCGCCGTTGACTATGATATGGACCCTCGTGTTCCATTGATCGTTGGACGTCCATTCCTGAGGACCGGTCGCACTCTCATCGATGTTGAAGCGGGTGAGCTTATCATGAGAGTGGGTGACGATAAAATCGTTTTCAATATGGGAAAGCTTTCTAAACAGCCTTATTCATACGAGAGTGTTAATTGTATCGACGTTCTTGATGAGGCTTGTGAAGAACACTTCAAAGATGCTTGTAAAAGTATCCCTACCTCTCCTCCCAATGTTGACTCTGTTTCCTCTATCGATTCATCACTATCTCTATTTGGAGAAAGTGATTTCCTTTGGAAAGATTTTGTAGCAACCATGGGAGATGCGAACTTAGAAAATAACGATTCTCCCACAGATTGGGATGAAGACATTTGTCTCATTGAGAAAATTCTCAAAGAGGACCATATTTCTCCACCATCTCCCAAGGCTATTGCTATCGATGAACCGAATTTGAATCCGCCTCCCATCGAAAATCCTCCGGATTTAGAACTTAAGGAGTTGTCGCCCCATCTCGAGTACGTGTTCCTTGACGATAAGAAGAAGAAGTCGCCCGTCATCATTGCTAAGGACTTGAAAGAAGAAGAAAAATCTCGCCTCATCGCCGTGCTTAAAGATCATAAGAAGGAAATTGCTTGGAAAATTTCCGATATCCGCGGAATTGATCCAAACTTTTGTACTCACAAGATTCTCATAGAAGATGACTTTAAACCCGTAATACAGAGCCAAAGAAGGGTTAATCCTCGCATTCATGACGTCATCAAACAAGAGGTTATCAAACTTCTTGATGCCGGCTTGATTTACCCTATTTTGGATTCGCCATGGGTAAGTCCCGTCCATTGTGTGCCCAAGAAGGGCGGAATAACCGTTGTTCCCAATGAACACAATGAGTTGATTCCCACTCGTCTCATTACTGGGTGGAGAGTTTGTATCGACTATCGTAAGATCAATGATGCCACAAGAAAAGATCACTTCCCTCTTCCTTTCATGGATCAAATGCTCGAGCGTCTAGCGGGTAATGACTATTACTGCTTCTTAGACGGTTTCTCCGGGTATTTTCAAATTCCCATCGATCCCAAAGACCAAGAAAAGACCACATTCATTTGTCCCTACGGTACATTTGTTTACAAACGCATGCCTTTTGGTTTATTCAATGCTCTTGGGACGTTCCAAAGGTGTATGATGGCTATCTTCTATGACATGGTTGAAGAAACTATGGAAGTATTCATGGATGATTTCTCGGTTTATGGCGATTCTTTCTCTGCTTGCCTTGCCAATTTAGAATGTATGCTTAAGCGGTGTGAAGACACTCGCCTTGTTCTTAATTGGGAAAAATGCCATTTCATGGTAAAAGAGGGCATCGTGCTAGGACACAAAATCTCCAAAGCCGGTCTTGAAGTGGACCGTGCTAAAGTCGATGTTATTGCTAAATTGCCTCCACCTTCAACCGTGAAGGGTGTGAGAAGTTTCCTGGGTCATGCGGGCTTCTACCGTCGCTTTATCAAAGATTTTTCTAAAATCGCTCGCCCGATGACCTACCTCTTGGAAAAAGATACTCCCTTTATCTTTTCCAAAGAGTGTATTGAAGCCTTCAACCTTCTTAAGGATAAGCTAACTAAGGCACCCGTCTTGGTTACCCCTAATTAGGAGCTGCATTTTGAGTTGATGTGCGATGCTAGCGACTTTGCTATTGGAGCGGTGTTGAGCCAAAGAGTGAATAAAAACTTCCCACCGATCCATTACGCTAGCAAGACAATGACAGGGGCTCAACTGCATTACATGACAACCGAAAAAGAGCTTTTAGCTGTTGTCTATGCCTTTGAAAAGTTCCGCCCCTATCTTGTCCTCTCTACCACAATCGTTTATACCGATCATTCCGCGTTGAAGTACTTGTTAACTAAACAAGATTCCAAACCAAGACTTCTTCGCTGGGTTTTGCTACTTCAAGAATTTAAGATCGAAATTCGTGATAAGAAGGGGGCTGAAAACCTAGCCGCGGATCATCTCAGTAGACGTGAGGATCCTTTCCAAGGGGATCATCCGAACAAAGAGATCAATGACTCTTTTCCCCTTGAGACCTTAATGTCTATCAACTCGAGTAATGATGAAGCCCCGTGGTTTCCGGACATTGCAAACTACTTGGCGGGCGGAATTCTCGTTGACGGGTTAACATCCCAACAAAAGAAAAAGTCCTTCAAAGACATTAAGACTTACTTTTGGGATGACCCGTATCTATTCAAACAATGTGCTGATTTGATTATTCGCCGATGTGTTGGTGGACCGGCAGCTTTAGACATTCTCGAAGCTTGCCACAAAGGACCCACCGATGGTCACTTTGGTCCCAACTACACCGCCAAAAAGGTGTTTGACTCCGGATTTTATTGGCCCACCATTTATCGTGATGCTCACGAGATGGTTAAACATTGTGATGCTTACCAAAAACAAGGCAAGATCACACATAAAGATGAGATGCCTCAAAATTTCATACAAGAATGTGAAATCTTTGATGTTTGGGGTATCGACTTTATGGGGCCATTCCCTTCATCTAAAGGAAACAAATACATCCTGGTAGCCGTTGACTATGTTTCTAAATGGGTTGAAGCCAAAGCTTTACCCACTAATGACGCAAGGGTGGTTTGTAACTTTTTGAAATCGCTGTTTGCTAGATTCGGTGTGCCTCGTGCCATTATTAGTGATCGCGGGAATCATTTTTGCAATGACCAATTTGCAAGAGTCATGGCTAAGTATGGTGTAAATCATCGTCTTTCCACCGCCTACCACCCACAAACTAATGGCCAGGCTGAAATATCTAACCGAGGGTTAAAGCGAATCCTTGAAAGACTCGTGGGAGAGCATCGTGCCTCATGGGCCGATAAACTTGATGATGCTTTGTGGGCTTTTCGTACCGCTTACAAGACTCCGATTGGTTGTACACCATATCGTCTCGTGTACGAGAAAGCATGCCACCTCCCCCATTGAGTTGGAGCACAAGGCTTACTGGGCCTTAAAATGGGATAATTTCGATATCAACAAAGCCGGTGACCTACGCAAGATCCAACTCAATGAGCTGAATGAACTCCGGAATGAGGCTTATGAAAATTCTTTGATCTATAAGGAAAAGACTAAGCTCATTCACGACTCCAAGATTAAAAACCGAGAGTTCCAAGTTGGAGACAAAGTTTTACTCTTTAACTCTCGGTTTAAAATCTTTTCGGGCAAGTTGAAATCTCGTTGGTCCGGACCATTCACCATTGCCCAAATTTTTCCATATGGTACTCTCGAGCTCGCTCAACCTAATGGACCTAATTTAAGGTGAATGGCCAACGAGTGAAGTTGTACTTTGGTGAGGACATCTCTCATGAGATGATTCCTTCCCTCACCACGTTTCCCATGAACTAATTTTGGGTCGAGTCAGGCTCGTGACTCGGTTATAAAAAACAAGCGCTCCTCGGGAGGCAGCCCGAGTATCTATCCTTTTTTGTTTTAACCTCCTAAGTGTAGGGGGACCTATATAGGTTGTTTGTGTTTGTGTTTGTGTGGTGATGTGATTACAGGGATAAGTGCACTCTTGGAACCTTTGAAGAACCGTGCTTCCGTGTTATCCGAAATCCGGTTCTATCTCTCAACTATCGTGATTCAATTTTCTTCATACTCACATTTGAAATTGATCACGTTAGTCGTCTCTTCCTTAACTTGATTTAACCAACGTGCACAATGTCATAAGTGTAGGGGAGACTTTTCCCACATGCTTAAACATTGAGGACAATGTTTATCTTAAGTGTAGGGGGACTTCTATCGAAGTTTTAAGTGGACTTTTCCATTAAAATGCCTTCATTTAACCGGAAAATCATCTTTTTCAACATTTTTCAAATTTTTTATTAACTTTGGCCATTTAGTCGTAATTTTTAAAATTTTTATCGTCGCTTTCATATGTATATATCCCGCAATAGAGTCAAAAATATTAATAAAGTGGTGTAGCTAGTTTTGAAGTCTTTGGCATATTAGGCCCGTTGCGATTATTTTGACTCAACCCGAATAGGCTTATCTAAGTTTATTCTAGCTAGTATCCTTAACCAAGTAGACCTTAATTGGTTTATTAGGCTAAGTATCCACGAGTCTCATTACTTGAGATTTTAAATTGTGGAGAACGAGAAATGATAGAGTCAATTATAAGTCGGTATTCTTGCACAAGCTCACTTGGTGTAATTATTTGCCTATTCTCCCATCACTTGCTAATAATTTATCTGCAATAAGTAAGGTCGTACGATTTGAAAAGTTACTTAGCTTCTAGCCCAAGATCGTTTAAAAGTTGCTCGGTAATGATAAGAGTTCATAGCCAAGGCATAACTTATGAAGCGGGGCGCGAAGATTGGCAAGTCCGAAAAGGCCCTAACAAGGCATGAGGATTCCATTTTATTGCTGAAGATCCAAAGTGATGTGAAAAGCATTATTCCCAAAATCAATATGAAGGATCAAGACTCACGACGAAAAGCAATAAACTCCCATAAAGATCATGGAGAAGTCTATCCGAAAAGACCCTAACAAGGTATGAGGATAAATAGATCCAAGTCCGAAAAGGAGGCGGATCGTTGTATCTCAAAATCCCAATTAGCGATTGAAGAAATAATCATGAAGTCGTGGTCAACAAAGTTGGAGTATCCCTCAAAAGTCTTCAAGTGAAGAAACTCTATTAACGAAGAGAAGACCATTATCTCAAGAACGTCTCTCAAGATATGAAGTATGAAGTACATGCCAAATATCGGCCCGAGAAAGGTCTCAAATCGTGAAGCGAGTTATGCCAAGATATGAACTTTTTGATATCCCGAGAAGCAGTTTTAAGAGATTTTGTCCTTTAGCTAACTATTGATCAAATCGTCCTACTTTGCTTTCAGCCTAAATAAACTATCGCAATAAGTCCAAAAATGCATCTTCATGATCATTCTAAGGCAAAAATAAAAATAAGAGATACACCTAGGAATAAGGGAGTTTAAGCATATAATTAAGCCATGTGTGTAAGTGTTTGATTTGCTAACTTATAATAACAATGATCTCGTTTTTAAGCTTAGTTTGGGGAACGTGAAACTTGAGGGTGATAAATCTTCGTAGCGCCAAAGCCCTAATGTAAGTCCTTGATCTCTTTGCAAGTTATTTCCATATAGCTATTTTCAAGCGAAAATGGTTTTCTATCCTCTTGTTTACTTTAAAATTTTAATTTCTCTTAGTACTTTAATTTTTGTTTAGTAGTATGTTAATAAGGCCAAGGTAGATTGATTATGAGAAAAGTGTAAACTTGCTTTATCGCTAAGCATTGCATGAGGGCATGGCAATGGTTAAGTGTAGGGGATTTGATAGTGTGTAAACACCCATCCTTTTACCACTTATTTCTGGCTAAAACGAGACCAAAACGCGTATTTAATATCATTTGTTTGGAATTATGAGTGGTTTTTGTGTTTATTGTGTTTTCAGAGCCAACCGGATGGATATTGGAGAAAACATAGGATTGCACGGGTTTTATCGAGGAAAAAGACTCAAGACGAAGTCTATTGACCAAGAGATGCAAATGATTTGAAGTCAATGGGCCTATTTGAAGATTTATCGAAGAAAAGGACCAAAGATGGAAGATTTACATATGTCGAAGGAACTCAAGTCTATTAAACGAAGAAATTAAAAGACGAGTTAAATTTAATCGTCGCCAAATCCCGAATCAGAATCAAAAACGTCAACTTTACTGAAAAGACGAAAAGACGAGAAGACGAAAAGAGAGAAGAAAGCCCACTCACCAACCAACCACTAGGCCTATATAAAGAATTCCCCTTCACACATTTGGAACTAGTTTTTATTCTCCAGTTTCTTTTTCTTTGTTTCGTAGGGAAGAAGCCAACACCACTAAGGTGTTGGTGATTTTTATTCTTGTTTTCACAAATCTTGTAGTTTTAATCTTTTCCTTTGATTGTTTAAACCTTAATCATCAATATAATCTTTCCTTTAATCTTGTTCATCTTCATCTTTTTGATTTAAAGTTTAAAGTTCTTATTTGGTTGATTTGATCTTCAAAAGTTAGTGGGATTTGTGTTTTTATTGTTGGGATTTGATGTTTATGGTTGGTAGATGATTAGTGTTTAGTTTGGTTTAAACTTTTGGTAAAAACTTTGGTGATTTTGATTAAATTCGTGGCTGTTTTGGTTCCCCTGTTTTACTGTTCTTCATCATTCCCAGTTTATTCCGCATCAGAGCTCCTTCATCCGGAATAATCATTATTCTGGATCAACTTCATTATTCCGCATCAAATTTAGTATTCCGAATCAACCATCTCCATCCGGAATATTTTATATTCCGGATCAACACATTTATTCCGCATGACCATTTATTCCGCATGAGTAGTTTATTCCGTATGAGCAGTTTATTCCGCATGAGCAATTTATTCCGCATGAGCAAGTTATTCCGCATGAGTAGTTTATTCCGCATGAGCAAGTTATTCCGCATGAAAGATTATTCCGAACGAAAGAACATTCCGCATGAGCCATTTATTCCGCATCAACCTTTATTCCGCATGAACCAGATTATTCCGCATGAGTAAGATATTCCGCATGAAGGAGTTTTGTCTGATTTATTCCGAATAAAGGCTACATTCCGAATCAAGCATTTTTAAGGGTATTTACAAGTTACTGTTTTAGTTCAAGTTTATTTTTACTAATTAATTGCTTCTAGTTTACTTTTATTTACTTCACACATTTACCCTTTTAGTAGAATAGAAAACCAAACCCGCTATTTGTCACCAAGAACAATCATTCCACTTTGAGCTGTGATCAATTCGAGAAGATACCGAGAATTAATTCTGAACCCCAAGAAAATATTAGTATCAATCACAAATGGTTTGACTTAACGTGATGGCTCATGCCTAGATATGCAAAATGTTTTCGGATATCGTGGCATATGTTAAGGGGGAGCAAAATGGATTTGGATATCAAAATGGATTTATTTGACACATACTTACCCTCAACCCATTTATTTCACGACGATGACGATTGCGGTGACATAAGGATGGTAGGATAGGTTAAAGTCCAATGATTATTCCAAAACCGAAGAAATCTTCCCAAGGACATTCCATAGCTATGAATAGTAGTCCTTAGGAAAGATGGAGAAAGATTGTGAACGTAGCTGAATGCTGTAACACCCCTATTTTTACCACATAGCGGCGAAAGTTAATATGGGGTATTACTTTCAAGGTATCGAAGTCACAATAACAGAAAATGCTCAAAGAGTCATTTTATTAAAAAGTTGTTATCATTCATTATTCAGAGTTAAATAAAACAACTATACACACAATGTACATCATAGGTTTTCGCAAAGATCTAGTTTTATTTGAATGATAACTTTTTAAGACACCACCACCCACAGCACGCCAGTCTTCAGTTACCTGAAATATATGCTTACAAATCAACACAACGGTTGAGTGTATTCATAGGTTTAAACAATATTTGAATACAAGAATAACTCTAGGGCTATAGTGTTATACACCCTATATTTTTAAATTCATCAATTCTCATTTATTATTGCACTAGCTCATACCCGCTACTTGACATATCAGAAAACCAACAAATTGCCCTTATGCATGTAGTTTGTCGGACTCCTAAGTTTATCAAAATAAAGCATATCTGTTTAGCCTAGGTAGGAACCTATTGGCATTCCAACAAGTGTGACTTGCCCAGATAGGAGATGTCAGTCTCCAATAGTACTATTCACAATATTAGCGCTCATTTCTAGAATGATTAACGGTTACGATTAAAAAGGGACTTAATGGCAATAAGTAAACGTAGGGTCAATAATCATATTAGGCAGCATACAAAAACACTTGTATTCCAGTTTTACCATATATCCCCCTCACGGGTTTTCAAATCATTTGTAAACTTTCAAATGTGATGCTATGAACTCATCTTAGCCTATAGAGTCTTGAATTATTCTGAAATAACATGTCACAACTTTTTCACGGAATCTGAGTTGACACACAAATATGTATATATATCAAGTCGTAATCTCTGAGTTCAATTTCTCTGTATAGTATTTTGTATTTATCTTTAATTCACATATTTTAGGTTTATAGTATCATTGTTCGGGCCATTATACTCAGAATCCATTCTATAAACGTTTGAGGAGCGATGGCACTTTAAATCGTAAACCCAACCAATCAGTCAGAACGTAATATCGAGATGAAACATATTTGTACAAAGTTCCCTACTAATCATGACACATAGTATATTATTTACATTTTATGTCTTTAGTTTCAATATTGGCAAAAATGGCCCTTATAGTTATATTTTTCATAATTACACTTTTAACCCCTAAAGTATATAGTTTCATTATTTGCAATTTAAGCCCTCAGTATTTAACCTTAGGGTCTCAAACTTTTGAATATTTATTCTTATATCTTTAAATTTCACAAAATTATATTTTTGGCCCAATATGTCAAATAGTTTCAAAAACTAACGGTTTTGGTCCTTATACTTGTAAAAATCACATAACAACTTCAAAATTTTACCAAATGATCTAGGATTTTAAAAAAAAGTTTCAAAACACATTTATAATCATAATAACAACATTTCTTCAGAATTATAGCTTTTGAAATGTATTTTAAGTCATTATTTCATGTAAAATACTAAACTAGGGTTTTAAGATATTATTAGCTTACAACTTTAATTTAAAATGATCAAATACTCTAATTTCTTTTAGATTATCTTTCTAACATTATTTTAACATTATAAAAAGTTTAAGAACTCATTATAACAAGATCAAAGCTTGGTTAACATAGAAATTACCTAGGTAGCTCCAAAATGGCTCCTTATGACTTCCTATGAACACAACTTGCTATCAAAGCTTCAGGAGATTCAATGGCTTGTTTCTAGACCTAATTTATGGTCTTCTAAGAGTCCTAGAATGTTTATAGAAGTTTAATTGGAGAATGGCTAAGAGATATTAAGAAAACGGGGTGCAAGTCATTTCGATTTAGTTCGCCCCTATTTATACCCATTTCAACACTTAGGCTCCAAGTTTCTAGCCTCAAATGTGTAACAAGGATAGATTAGTAACTAAGGGATGCTAGTTATGGTATGTACAAGTTTTTAGACTCTAGGATGAAGATATCTAAGTCTTATAGCTAAAAATACTACACTACATACATATGATAAGAATGGTAATGTGTAGCCTTCAAGTAGCTTATGCACCTACTTGTTAGAACTCAAAAATATCTAGGGACATCCTAAATATCTGATTTGAGGTTTGAATTTGGGAGGGAATAAGTTTAAACTATGTTTTGAAGGAAAAAGTAAAACCGGGTCCTAAATCTAGGGCTTGTAACTTATACTTTATAATTTGGTGATTAGGGACTTAGGAATGTAATTAGTGAATTATTAAGGCCTAATTAGGGTTTAGACATTATGTTTAGAAGATTTGGGTCCTTGTTTTGAAGTTTAACAAAGGTTTGATGTGAATTTAGGAAGAAACTTATATAGATTAGGGTTCTAATGATCTAGGTTTAAATCTTAGTAAAACTCATTATCCTCCTCTTAGATACTGATGTAAATTTAATTTAGGTCCTATAAATTTTGTTTTAAGTGTCCAATAAGCTCCCACACTTGGTTTAATAGTTTATTCTAAGTAAACATGTCTAAAAGGTGAAAATACCTATTTTGACCTAATTTACAAGTCATGTATTGAAATCTTATACCTTGTGCTTAAGGATACTTGTACATTGTATTAGCATAATCTTAGTACCTATATGAAATGCTATAAGTGTTTATAGACTTGTTCTAAAAGATTAGGTAATGATTCTATGTAGATTTCTTAATATAAGGATTTCTAGGTTACTAATCCTAATGACTTTCTATTTTTAGTGATTAGTGTTTATATCATAATGTAAGCTTATTAAAGGTCATATATAGTATGTTGATGACTTATAGAGTTTCTATATTCTTAGTTTAAGGGATTATATAGGTTAATCATATCTTAGGGATAATTAAGTGAGCTTAAGATCATATTCTTTGATAACTTGTACTTTATGCTTTATTAATTTATAACTTGGCTTGAGATAATTGTATTAACTTATTATGATACTTAGTTGAGTTTTATAATTAGTTTCAAAAGATTATACTTAAATTCAATGTGATATTGATTTTATATGCTAATCTTGGTTACTAGGTAATATACTTGTAATTAGCTTGAGATTAGTGAATATTAGTGTTTTGTGATCAATTACCTTTCCTTTGTATGATAGATTATAACTAGTATATTGTATCTGATAATTGTACATAGATATTATGTAGTTATATTGCTTGAAACATTATTTTATAAAGTAATTTCTAGAGTTTCTATGGTTCTTTAGTAATTTAGGGCATCCTTGTTATATTCGAATTATTCTTATTCATAGTATATACATATTATTACTTTAAAACTCATACTTGATACATACATATTGTTCACAACATATAGGAATATGTTGAAGTGGAAATTGAGATAGTGAGAAGCCACATATTCCACAATTCAATCATATATCATAGCAAAATGCAAATTATTTTGCAAAATCTCCACTTTATTTATTTATCAAATGGGCAATTACATATTTATTGATATTACATTAGCCAAAACTACTAGATGTTATAAATGCCGACCAAGTACTTATGTTAGCACTAGAACAATCACAACAAGGTGATATTGATGACGTATTGGTAAGCATTGGAGGGGTTGAAGAACGAAAAAGAATTGTAAAGACAAAGGGTGAAAAGAAAGAAGCCCTCCTTACAACTTAGGCAGAAACCGGGTCAAATACAAATATTATTGGGATCATTTTTGATGATTCTCGGTATTGGACTCAGTGATGTAATGCACAACCCATCCCAGCTAACTCAGATATCTCTCAAAGGTATTTGTTTTAATCACACGGAGATCAACACGTTATCTATCGATTTATTCACTCTAAATAAATTAGTATTGAAATGGTACCACTCCTCTCCAGCCTTCGATCACTAAAATCCAAAATTCACGATCGAGTCTAGAGCCATTTGAGACCATCAAATATCTCATTAAGACACACTTCCATATTCCCTTGCTTCTTCACACACTGTGAAAATATTAAGAGTCCTACGCAAAATCTTCATGATCTTGCCAGAACATATGAGTAATACGAAAGTATTTACAATGAAGATGGAAATACTTTTTGAGCGAACATCAAAAAGCTCATGGTAGATGACTTGTGTGATTCGTTATGAATCAGACTTGTGATAACTAGAAAGCAACAACTGTTTAAATTCTTAAACGAATTCAAACACGTTCCAGGCCTCTACGCAATACCTTAATGATCTTCCCAGAACACTCAGAGTGACACTCTTTAGTATTCACGGTGATGAGTGCAAAATCCTTCTAGTTTTAACATCAAACAACACTTGGTAGGTAACTTGCAAGATTTGATTAGAATCAAGCTCATGACAACTGGAAAGCAACGATGCTACGATTCTTAAATGAATCAAACTTGTTCCAGGAATCTGAATTGACGACTTCAATCATGCGGATAATTTTATCCAAATGATTCACTCTTTGTATTCGCCGTCAGCTTTGGACAGTCGAGTAAAGAAAACGGGTTTACCCGCGAAATCTTGTAAAGGAGATTCTTAATTGAAACTACCTGCCACAAGTACGATATTTAATATCGTCCAATAATCTTAACCGACCGGAGTTAAAATGCTACAAAATTAGAATGAAATGTCAAAGCCATTTCGTTCGTGTATACTTATGTTGCTGCATTTGAAGACGGTGGTATTGTGGAGTCCGAGAAGAAGTCGTCCCCGCATGCTTATACTTTCTGCACTTAATACTTCAACAAATTCAAGAAAGCCTAAAATTCAAGTCTTCCATTGTATCAAACTCTGAAGCTGTTGATACAAAAGTTGGATGATCCTTACTTAACCCGAATTAGGCTTAATCCGGGTAGGCTGGGCTCCGGCTCTTGCACCAAGTGAATATCTTGTTGAGATCCTACACACTAATACAACACGCGTTAAGCTTACCGTAGGAATGTATCCCACGATTAGACTCCGGCGTGAGAGTAAGTAATCGGTTTAAGGTTAGATAATCAGCTGTAGGTTGAGAGTATAGAGAATGTGATACCTTTGCGGAACCCTTGGGGGTTCCTTATATAGGCGGCAGAATCCTTATTGGGCTTTACCGAAACTTCGGCCCCAAGTAAGAGATAAGCATCCTAATTGGGTTATTTGATATCTTATAATTAAGGACAGTGAATATCCCCTTACTTCAAGGTAAATCCCAATCTTAGTTAGATTAGGATTCTGTCTAACCCTTGCCGCGTACGGCATAGATGTGGGTCGCGCTCTGACACGTGCGGCCCATGTTACCCAGAGCCTGACAAACTGGATAACATATATCCAACCCAAATGTATTGGACTGAATGCGGATAGCACCAATGGGCCAGGTCCAAGACCCGGTTCGGGGACTATACGTCATCATGTCCCCCCCAGTCTAGTTGTTACAGTCATAGCGTAATAACTAGACTAATAAATGCCCCTTAGACGTACCAAGAGAAGAACATTTGAAATGTTGAATTGAAAATTGTATCCTGACCGTACGTGATGACCAGGACAAAATAAATGTAGTCCTATGTTTCAATAAATGGTATCCCAGCCGCACGTGTCGACCGAGACAAAATAAATGAAACATTGAATATGGTCATATGTATGACCGCATATCCCGACACATTGCATTGTTCATCCGACATGTTGACTGACAAAGTGCAACAGTCAGTACCTCGAGCGGCGTAACTTCTGAGTCAGAACTGATTTGTGGGCCCCGCCTGACTCTTCACTTGCCACTTCTCTCCCTAGCCACACGATTTAGGTTAGTGGAGGACATGTGGCACTAATCCAATAGACCAACGTTCTTGAGGAAACCCTATAAATAGGCTGCCCACGCGGTTGTGTGTTACACACAGTCTTCTTTGCTTTTTTGCCATTAACGCTTTCCTCCCATTAACGCTTTCCTCCCAATCACCACTCTCTTTCACACGGATCTTCACACACGCAGGTTAGAACCCGACGCATTTCTTCATTTCTCAATAAATTATGGCTAGGAACAATCCCACTATTGGATCCGTGCTGAATGTGATGACGGACGTAAAACTAAGAGAGTTTTGCTCTGATTATTACATTCCTGACAACCTTCATCCCTCTCTTCCCGGTTCCGGGGACGCTATTACTGATTCCCCCGTGGGGAAGATAGGCATGTACACCCGCCTTTTTGATGCGGCTAACTACCGCATCCCTTTCACTAGGTTTTTGATAGATTTATTAGGGTACTATGATGTACATATCACCCAATTACACGGCATAGGCGCGTGTAAGATAAGCCAATTCGAAATTTTATGTCGTGCTCGAAACATCCCCCCAACCGTAGAGTTGTTTAGGGTGTTCTACCTCCCACACTTGGTGAATGGCTGGCTTTCTTTTAAGAAGCGGTCTTCAAACAGCCCCATGAGCCATAACAAGGTTATGGACTCACTAAAAAATTGGTATGACCACTACTTTTTCATTGACGATGTAGTGTGGCCAACCGAATTTGTGTATAAAAACCAAAGACGCCATGACTTCCTTCCTCATGCCAGTACATACAATGCCCAACACGTTCAAGAAATAGATAGGAACAGAACGGGTTTTCACAAGGGTTTACCCGAATCATTTCTTTGCCTCTAAGGCATTAGCCGCAATTATTATTGTTCGTCGAATAGATACCCCGTATTCTAGAGAAGCCGAGGCCAGGGTAGGTGTAGCATAGTCATATTTAAAGACATCTAAGCGTGTAGTCTGTAACTAACATACCACTTGTTTTGCAGAGATGAATTTCTTTGGAGTCCCGTTAGGGAGACCCTAAGGTCATTCCGGAGGGAATGCGCCCAAGACGAGAAAACGAGCTTCCTTTGCTCGAAAAGACCAAAGACGTTACCGTCCCTTTGGCTGTCGTGCCCGACCCCTAAATCTTACGAGGAAGAGACGACCCTCTTGAAATCCCCTATTGATTTTGATAACGAGGACGGGGACGTGTTTCTGCTAGATACCGGTGCTGGCCCCTCCTCACGGCCTAAGACCACCACCCATGCTCACGACGAGGAGCAGGGTGATAACATTGAGAAAACCACCTCCAGCCTAGACCGAATGATGGGCGATGATGATGAGGAGGAAGTTCAAAAAGATTCTGAAGAAGAAGAAGAACAGCCCACCCCCCGGCGTACCAGAAGAAAAAGTAAGAGGGTAAGAAAAACAACCGAGGCTGAAGTGGAGGAGCACAATGCTCCGCCCAAGAAGCTGCGTGAAGACCATCCTCTCTTCCAATATGGTGAGAGCACCAACCAGGCCTCGGGGCGGTGCAGGATGTCCGTATGGAACGAACCGTGCAAGCCCTGATTGTTGAGCCGGTTACGCTGGTTCCTCCTACCACATCAGAGCTGGAGAAGACAAACTTGTAAGTCTTCCTTGTATTTTTGTTGTCTTTTTTTACATAAGCTAAAGGTGTGTGCCTTATAACGATACTCATGTGAATTATTATGTTTACACAAGGATGACCAAGTTAGTGTCGTGCCAGTCACAGAGACGAGGAAGGAGAAAGAACCTACCCTTCAAGCCTTAGCTCCTGGAGCTGGCCCGACTTTCGAGGAAGGTTCCACATCTGCTCCCACCACGGCTTCGCAGGAAGCTCTGGTGTCCGGCCCTTTCACATGTTTTAACCCCGAGTGGAAAATATCCACCACGGATAGGATGAGAGACACGGAAGAGTGCTGGAACTACCTCGACCATTGTATTTCTCTCGGCCTTGTGAGGGATATAAATGAACTAAGTCATCATGACTTAGTGGACGAATACAATGGGGCCCTCGTGCATCAGATGTCCATGGTCACATCAATGCGGGTGAGGTTCGAGGCCGCCCTTGAGCATGTCGAGTACCTAAAGAGAAAGAATATCCGCAGGGAGAAGATTGTCGAGAAGCACGAATCCTTGATTGCGACCCTTTGAACCCAACTTGCTACTGCTGAAGCGATTGTGAAAGAACTGGCCGCACACGCCACTGCTCGTGACAACCGTGTTGCCGAGCTTAAAGCCCAACTAGAGGCTTCGAATACTAAGGTATTTATCTGTAAAATATATCATTTTATGCCCGCGTCCAGATTATGCATTCTTTGTTCTAACCTTAGCATAAGATTCACAGGTGGTCACAGCCGAAGCTTTGGCGAAGCCCGTGGATGACCAAGCATCCGTCCTCTCGAAGGAGTTAGAGAAGGCACGGATGTTGGTCAAGGGCGAGGAGACCTTGTGGGGTGAATTTGTTGAGGAGAAGGCAACTATTGAAAGAATAATGCTTGAGACTTCTTCCCAAAAGGACGCTGAGTTGGACGCCCTTGTCACGGATCGTGACGAGGTGTTGTGCCCCCAACTACTTACGGACATTGCTGGTCGTAGGTGGATGGTGGGTCATGGGTCACGCCTGGCCGTCATAAAGGTGATGGAGGCTCCCCAGTTTGTTCAGCAGTTTGTCGATCTTGTATCGGACGGCATTGACCGTGGCCGACACGAAGGTATGGTCATGGCTGCCGAGATAATAAGCAGGAAATAGAACTTCATCGGGCATGCTTACTTTAACCAGGGGCAGCAGAGAAGATGAATGCATCCATGGCCGCTATGAGGGACTTGGAGTACCCTTTCTTGGCCGAGCTTGAGGCCGTAAAGGACGCGTCCAACGAGGAAATCATGTAAAAACTGCGTCTAGACGCGTGCTCACAAGGTGAGGAAGACTCCCAGGCCCATTTCGTGCCTTCCCCCAGCCAGCTCACCCTATCTATTTATGAGGACGTCACGAGGATTGTGATTGGTGAACAGACGTCGTGTGAGACGCTTGAGGCGAACGCGGGTCGGGCCCGCAACAAGAAAGAAGTCCATGGTGAAGCATTCTCTTCTTGGCTAGCCGAAGAGAAGAACGAGATAGGCAAGTTCCTCCCCCTCCCCCTATGTAGGGCGTGCTTCAGTAGTTGTAGCTTTTGAACACCTATATTTGTAATGTATATTCGTCCGTGGATGTCCACGGCACTTTTGTGTAACCTTTATTTGAACACTTAGAATATTATATGTATGTGTCCGTGGTGATCACGACACTTTTTGTGTATTTGAAACTTGTATTTGTTCTTAGATAGCATGTATCTGTTTGCATGACGTGTCACAGCTGGTTAAGAATAAAACTAAGTCTATAATTTACTAGACGTGCACTGTGTGTCTTTATCATGTCCGGCACTATGTAAGTACGGCATGTGGGAACTTATTACAACGTCTTGTAAATAAGGTGTCTAGTAAGGATACATGATCCACGTCACGGGGGTTGCATCCCTCTTACGCGACAAGTTGAATTATTAGGTTCACTTAATCCTCTTACTCCGCCTAGGAGCGAATAGTACATGTACGGATGAATGAATGCATATGAATAAGAAATAACACACAAGAGAATAAAAAATAATTCTAACACATAAGACAATAATTTGCACAAGAACAAGCCGTGGAGCTAGCTAGGCACCATGGCATTTTATTATAACGGTTACGATTTTTTGACAAAAATAAAATCCTAAGACAAATAGAACCTAGAAAACATGAAAGCAACAAATACATGGATCTTCATTGAAGTTGACTACAACGAATTGTCCATGCGGAGGTCGTAGCCTTTCAGAGGTAGCATCTTTTAAGGTTGCAAATATTCCATGTACGATCCAAGTCACGGCCATCCATATCACGTAGCTTGTACGCGCCTATACCCAAAGCTTTTGTGACCTCATACGGCCCTTCCCACTTTGGACCAAGTTTCCCCGTGCTCTCCGCGCGACTTGCCTTGTTAGCACGATAGACAAAATCCCCTGGTCGAAAGGAAACACCCTTGACTTTGGAGTCGTAATAAGCTTTCATACGTGCCTTAGAATTAGCCTCATTGATGGCTGCTATCTCTCGTTTCTCCTCTAACAAGTCTAGATTGACCCGGAGTTGCTCATCGTTTGTGACGACGTTAACTTCCGTCGTGCGGATTGTTGGCATCCCAATTTCTACTGAGATAACAGCCTCGGTTCATTGGCTAGCGCAAATGGAGTGTCCCCATTGGCTGTTTTGATCATTGTCCTATGTGCCCATAGGACATGTGGCAGTTCGTCCACCCATTTGGCGCTTCTTTCATCTAAGCGCGCCTTAATTCCTTCACCTAGGCTTCTATTCGCCCGCTCCACCAGAACATTAGTCTGTGGGTGTTTAACTGATGTGAAGCGCCGTCTAATGTTCAACGTCACACACCAATCTTTGAATGGGTTGTCTGCAAACTGTTTTCCGTTATCCGAGATGATCTCTCCTGGCAAACCTGTAACACCCCACTTTGATAAGTGGACCGTTACGCATAATTATGGTGTGTCATCAAAGCATGCAAGGTAATATGTAGTAAAACATACATGACCATAGGGAAAACCGGAATCAAACATTGGTTCCCAAACATAAGCCCAAAACATAAATAATGTAAATGAACAAAAGGAAGACTAAACAAGCATAAATATGAAGGCATGAGGAGAAGAAGTCTAAGGTAGCTCCCATACTATGCGTGTCCTCCAAATGCTCTAGTCTAACTTTAGGTACCTGCAGTTTTGGAATATGGAAAGGAAAGTAACGGCTGAGCATAAAGCTCAGTGCACGGATATACAAGTAAAGCATGAATAATGTAAGCATATAAGCATGAAACAACGAAAGAAACTAAGTCCTGGATAATCTGGTTATATCTTAGTAAAACTGGTTTTATAGTTTGAAAAGCCTTATGTTTATCTTGTAAAAACTGTTCAACATATTTTACCATTAGCCAATATAGGTCATGAAATATCAACGTGCATGAATACTTGGAGGGGTGACCTCGTCATGAAAATTAGAGGGGTTGCCTCTAATTTAATATATTGGTTTTGGGTAGGAGGGATCAGCTCCTTGTGAAGGATGCAAGGCACACACCACATTCACACTGAGTAATTTGCTGAAAACATGTAACTAGGATGCACCCATACGCCCCACCTGATAATATAATAAATGGCCAAAAGCTAAAAAGGGACGCCACGAGCTATCACTCCGCCGTGGTGAAGTCATAACACTGGTGCCTCCAGTGTTATGGTTATGGTACCTCCATAACTAGGTGAAACTGGTCATGCATGTATATGGCTTTAGGTATTCTAATTAAACATAAGCAATCAAAACATATAAAACATATAATAGGGAAAACAGTTGGCTGCATACGGGGAATCATAATAAGGAAATAATGTCCATACTGAAAGGACGGAGAATCCGTACCTTATGTCCAGTGAACGAAGAAGACGAACGGAAGAGAGACCTACTTCGGTATCACTAATGCTACATAAATACATACGTGTATAAGTATCTGATTACTGAGTACGTAACTGGTTTTATATCATGTCTTAGCTTGTTTTATATGTTCATGTCATGTTTTACTGATTTAAGCTTTATACTGTGTTTATCATATATTTTGTCTATTCTGATTAAGTATTACTTGTATTTCATGTATTATGATACTTGTTATGTAATAATAAGTAACTTTCTAAAAATAGCAGGTTTCCTAAAATAGAAAGTTACAAAAAATAGAAAGTTTCCAAAAATAGAAAGTTTCCAAAAATATAAAGTTTCCAAAAATAGGAAGTTTCCAAAAATAGAAAGTTTCCAAAAATTGAATTACTGCTTAAAATAGATAAGTTTCTAAAAATAGAAAGTTTTCATAAATAGATTAGCTGCCTTAAATAAACAAGTTTCTAAGAATATAAAGTTTCCATAATTAGATATAAGCTGGATAATTAAGCTAATTATATAAGCTTAAGTGTTTACTGATTAATATTCTAAGTCATGTGATTATATAGTATAGTTTATTAATTATTACATGTAAATTAAATAAACTATAGATTTTAAGTATTTAATTCAATATAATATGATTTAATTAAATAAAGGTAAAATAAATACTTAGGTTAAAACATGTATTATTATCTATTAATGATATAACCTAAGTCATGTAAATTAATTAATTACAAGTCATGGTTTTAATAATTAATTAATTATATACTCTAATTAAAAGATAAATACTTAGGTTAAAATTCATGAATTAATAATTAAATTAATAACCTAAGTCATGTAAATTAAATTAATCATGTTCATGCTTTAATTAATTTAATTTTAAGTCTTGTAAAAATAATATAATTTGTAAATTAATAAACCATGAAAAATAACTCATGAACCGGACCGTGTTTTTATTCTAACATGTATGAACCGGACCCGTGATTAAAACCCATGAACCGGACCTGTAACCATCACCATGCCCCGACTAGGTCGGGGTTTCCCCTTGCCTTGTCGCTGCCGTGAGACCACCACCACCATACCGAGACCATGTGGTGCGAGTAAACCCAAGCCGAGACCCCCTTGGGCTCGGTTAGGCGTCGGCCACAACAAACAAACACCCCTTAACCCTAAACTGATTTAAACCTCATGATTACAACATTTTTATATTTTTTTAATTAGTTTATTAAAAACATCATGATTTTATGTGATTAAATAAATCAAAACATAAAATAAAAGAAGTTAGGATTTATACCGATCACGTGAAAGCAAGAGGGATGAACACACTACGATCCTTGCAATAAATCAAAACTCAAAATCAAACCGAAACACCCCTTTGGTGTTCTTGAATCCGGCGGCCAAAGAAGGAGAAGAAAAAGGGTTTAGGGTTTTCTTGTTTTCTAAATTTTGTAAATAATGAAACATGTTTTTTCCTTTTTCCCTAGGTTAGTAAAAATTAATGGGCTAGGCCCTTCCTCTTCCTAATTTCGTGGTATGTGGGCCCCCAAAGGGGAAACCCGTTGTTTTTCCCGTGTTCTAATTATTTACGTGTTCTTGTGTCGTGTTTACGTGATTTAATTAGTTATCGTTCGTGTCTTAATATATTTATTCGTGCTCGTAATAAATATATATACACACGTAATATTAGTTCGTGATTAATTTACGTTCATGATTTCATGTTCGTGTGTTCGTGATTACAATTATTATTGAAATATTTAACGTGTGTTAATACGTAATAAATACTTATCGTGTTATAACACATACGTAATACTTGTAATTAATATTCATGATACGTGATCATGTTATAAAAGGAAAGTTTTAATCATGTACGTACGATCCTAAGTGTACTGTTCATGGTAAAAGCATGCGGGTTTTACAACTCTTCCCCCCTAAAAAGAATAATTCGTCCCCGAATTATAGATAACGTAAACTGACAGAGGAACATACCCGAATCAAACTTAGAGGGTATGTACGATAAAAGGGCATGAAGGTGACATGGTAGAAGGGAACGTGGAACGTGACATGTCTTGAAAGGACATGGAACGTGACGTGACTGAAAGGACATATCTAATCAATAAGAGAAAAACGGATAAGAAATCCGGACAAACTTGTCCGTTTCCAAATGGCTTCCGCTTGGAATGGTTCCTTCATAGGATCTTGGCACAAAAATACATTTGGTCCTCCTGACCTTGACTTGAACATCCTTAAAAGTTCATGGTTATCAACGTAAGATAGATCCCCTGAATTTAATCGAGGGAATAAGAATTAACGTGCAATGGTAACTGAAACGTTATGGTGTAAAACAATCTAACTTAACTGATAATTAGCAACTATGCGCGAGACATACTGAAACGTAGTACGTGAAAAATTTTAAACGTGATACGTGAAAAATTTTGAACGTGATACGTGGAGATATGGTGAGTGTAGTATGAGCAAACATATCGTGATCAATGATACGTGTAACATATCGTGAACGTGATATGAGGAATGTGGAATGAACATGACATGTGAAACATATCGTGAACATGGAATACAACTGCGGTAACACCAAACGCCATAAGGTGAGACGTGAAATATGACGTAAAACGTATGTCTGAGGATAGAGAGTTATACTAGACTTGAGTCTGGTTTCTCAAGTTCTTGCAAAACCTCCAGAACGAAAATGAAAATAAAATCGTAAGCCAAGATATGATCATGAACGTGAATAGTGTCATGAACGTGAGCGTGAAAACAAGTCGTGAAATTAGAACAAGGACGTGGACGTAAATAAGGAGCACAATTGCGAACCCTTGTCTGACCCGATAGCGGACGGATTACCAAGTGATCGGATGAGCCTTGGTTGGAACATGTCCGATTAATCTGTTGGTTCTGAAATCCTTGCAGATGTAAGGATTCCGAAGACTTGATCAACTGTTGGCAATAACCCAGATAGCATCATGCTTCTTCTGAGTTTGTGTTAATCTGGTAACCAAAATCCATGGAGATCTTGTCCCATTTCGATCACAATTCCGATGGTGGGTAAACATCCCAGTGAGTTGGTGTTCTATCTTAGCATGTTGGTATGTCAGGTACTTAGATATGAACGTAACTATATCTTGCTTCGTAGAAACTTGATACATAGAAATTTGCGGAACTATGAGTCTCCGAAATTAGACTTCTCTTAGCGTAGGATTTTCGTGGAACACCTAACGTAGTGTAGGGTTCTCGCCTTTATGCATAAGCTGAGTCATGGTAAGATTAACCGTGAGAATCCATGTGATTCAGCATGTCATTGAAATCAACTAGAGTTTATATTGGAAAATTTCAAGGTGAAATTTCTCCTGTCGTAGAATTTGCAACATAGTGCAAATATGGTCTTCCTGCTCTTCTCTATACTTTAGAGAAGGTTAGGTTGTCATAGATGAAAACACTGATGAATTTGTTTATGATTTCATGGAAACTCAATTTATTAAGCCTATAATACTGCTGGAGCATTTATGAGACTAAAACAAAATCATGAGTCTAACATGACCGAGTCGTGTACGAATAGCAGTCATGGACATGTCCTGCTCTTTCACTCGTCACTGTTTGCAACATGATCATGAATCCGATCTTGGAAAGTGCTTAACACTCTAAATGAATCTGATCTTGTCAATGCGTTGAGGAGAGTAACGGCTATGAATGGTGATTTGTTTAAAATCGACGGTAGTCGACACATAATCTCATGTTACTGTCCATCTCCCTGAAGGTTCTTCTGGAGTATATGGGACGATTTTGGAATAAACCGATGGTTATGTGTAATAGGACTTAAGTGGTCGTGTCTTAACTGGCAGCTAGAATATTTTAGCAGTAATAGCTAACACGCACGTGCTTGTAAAGCATAAATAAATTGTACAGATTTTCCTGATGGAAAATCATGCTGAATATATTCAGGAGCCTGAACATTACTCTATAAAATCATGAATTGTAGCAGGGTGTGTTGTTCGTAGTCCATAATTAGGATTAAATTCAACTCGCATCTGTCCGAGGAAATGCCTAAGCAGCTTGGATCTTATCAGTAGACTGAAGGAAAATGTTGATCCCTTTGGTTGGATCTATATCCTGTTAAGAATTAGTATAATAGTTTGTAATCAAACTAAAACACTTTGAGCACTCTTACTAACACTAAATAAGTTATGCGGAATCTAACTTATAAAGCACAGAAGAACAGAATTACTTTTAACTATTTGATTCTCTTATTAATCGACTTGAATGAGGTACATGAAAGACATTGTACCTATGTTCCTTTTATAGAGTAAGGAACCCTAGAAACCTTAGAATATTCTATAAAGATAACTATATCACAAACGATATATTATCAATATTCTAACTATTTAGGTATATCACATAAGATATACTCCAACTATAACGATGACATATCTTATACAAAGATATATTTGTCCTAATCATCATAGCAGTACTTACTTTATAAGTAGCAGTACTTACTATGTACCGCGTTAACACTAACGGTACTTACATAACACTAACAGTACTTAGAATATACTAACGGTACTTGACACTTAACAAATAATTCCCAACAATCCTTCCCTATAGAAGAAATGATAACTTGTTGTCTTCTTGTTTCTCTTGTACTGGATGTATTAAAAATACATGTCTTCAGTCTTTCCTTCATCCTTGGATTGAACTTGGTAATTCGTATTTGTATCCAACTGAATGTAGCCAAACACTTCAAATGTAGATCTTCTTCTGATAAGACAATCTTGAAACATCATGAGTATCATCTTTGTCTTCAAACTATGATCTTCTTGTGTCTTCTAAACATTCATTTATCTTTTCATCATCAGTTATTGTCTTCTTGAGTTTAGTCCTTGAACTCTTAATCATAAACCTTTGTCTTGATTTGATGATGACAAAACCTTCTAAGTATTATTTTTTAAATACTTCTTTGCCTGCAACCTTCATACCTGAAATAAAACAGTTAACAACAAACACCAATCTGTATTGGTTTCATGATTTTTAGCAAATCACCAGCTATCAACGGATTTGATAAATTCTTTACCAGTTAGCCGTATACTCTGGAATAGCCAATACTTTATTCACAAAGAATAAGGTGTAATGAAAACCTTACAATTTTTGGTAAATTGTCAACCATCAACGGATTTGATGAAGTTTTTACCTAGTATCGTTTGTCTAGGACTAGCCAACTCTTTGTCTCGAAACAAGGTGAGTTAGAACCATATAGTTTTTAGCAAACTATCAGCTTTCAACGGATTTGATACGTCTTTACCACAAACCGTTTGCTTATGGACTAGCCAGTTCTTATGTGTGTTAGACATGGTGAACTGAGAACCATTTGTGAAGTGTGACTGAAAGTCAAATACTTAAGATTCTTTCTCAGCTTCTTCTTCATCTTTCAAATCCTTGATTTGTTGTTTAACCATTCTGATCAACTCCAAAGCATCAGCAGACTCTTCTGTAACTTCTAATTGTTGTTCTAACATCCTTTCCAACAATTTTCTTTTGAAAGGGTAAGTTTTCTCTTGCAGCATATAGTATGTAACATCATCTACATCCAAAATATGCAATCCACATGACCTTTAATATCTCCAGTAACTAGGAATGATTCTCTAATTCCTTCAACATTTTTTGATCATAATTGTGTGGCTCATACATAACGAGAAATTCCAAGTATAATAGTGATACTTCAGTTTTACCTGCACTCCCTTCTTGAACTAACCTTGAAAGATCTTGAATATCTTGTCTGTCAAGAATGTGAAGAATATCCTCCAAAAGTCTGAATACTCTTGTTGTGCCATCAGTTCTCTGAATTCCATGAGCTTCAAGTCCTTGATCTGTAGAGTAAATCCACTTAGCAATGGATGCTCTCTTTCCAAAAATCTTTGTATCAATACATTAATCTTCAAATTTCACAATATTCAAGTACTTCTTTAAGCTCTCATCATCATCACTATCCTCTGCTGTTGTTTTAGCTTTCTTAGCTTTCTTCTTTATCTTTGTTGACCTTTTCCTTTTAACACCCTTGGAAATTCCCTCAAGTTCTGTTGAACCCTCTTCCAAGTTTGTATGTACCGTCTCCTCAGTATGTACTGTTGTATGTACTATTGATTGTGTATGTACTGCTTGTATATTTTCAGTCTGAGCAATATCTTGAGTTTCAACTCCTGTATTCATTCTTTGAGCAGTCTCTTCCTTCCTTGAACTTACCTTCCCCTTTCTATTCTTCCTCACATAAGTGGTCTTGATAGGTGGAGATGTATTTGTAGGTTCAGCAGTACTTGGCTCAATTCTAGGAGTACTACCAAATTGTCTTTGTTGTTGCAGATGTTTCTTAAATTCTTCAACAGCTTTTCTATCTGCTTCAGATCCAATCTCAACAAAATTCAATTCAGTCTTCTTACTTTGCTCATACAAAGTCTTGATTTCTTCAAAATTATTCTTGACCAGCTGAATATGAGTAAATCCTTTAACTTTCTATAGAAAGTTCATCATCTGATTTCTATCTGCATAGTATGTAAAACCCGCATGCTTTTACCATGAATAGTGCCCTTAAGATCGTACGTTCTAGATTAAAACTTACCTCATGTAGTATTGATCACATTCATGTGCTAATAATCAAGCAAGTGCATACGTGTATGTCATGACAAGTATCGATTACGTACGAACCCATGATAAACAGTTAATGATATATCACGTGAACATAATTAAATCATGAACACCATTTAAAATACTAACTAAATAATTACGTAAATACTTATAATATATTTACGAGCGTTAAGTTTACGATAAACGACACGTTACATGAAACAGAAACACGTTAAACACGAGCACGTTTAACCACGAACGAACACGAAACATCGGGACACGAGAAAGGTACGGGTACCCCATGTGGGGCCCCCATACCCACGGCACACATGCATATAATGGGCTTAGCCCATGGACTTTTCAAGTTAAGGGGGGTAAAGTGTTAAACATGTTTTCATTTTCATTTTACAAGAAATAAACTAAAAACCCTAAAAAGAGTTTTCTCCTCTTCCTTTTTGCCTCCTTTGTGCCGCCACCTATACACCATCATAAGGGGGTGTTTGATTGATTTTGATCTTGAAAACAAGTGTTAGAATACGTGTTTGTTCATCCTTTTTCCAAGCTACATAGTGGTATACCTTTCTAACCCTTCTTTTTAATTCTTTTTAATTCTTTTGATCTTTGATTATTTTCATGAACATGTTATTATTTTTCTTATGAAAACAAGATAATTAATCATTGATCTAACATGTTTTGGTATTAAATAAAATCAAGGAATGATTTAAAAGGGGTGTTGTTTCTAGCCGCCTAGCAAAACAAACCCGAGGGGGGTTTGGTTTGCTATTGCCGCCACCACCAAGACCACAAATGGTCTTGGTTGGCTCATATGGGACCCACGGCAGCAAGGGGACACGTGTGCCCCGGGTTTGGCCCGGGGTACGGTGTCGAATTCATACCCGGTTCACGGTTCGTTGGTTAAAATCATGATCTATGTTACATGTAATTTTTATGAATCATGAACTTAGGTTATAATTAATTAATAACATGAAATATTAATTAAATCATGACTTAGGTTATTTTAATTATTAGTTTATCATGACATTAATTTAACCTAAGTATTTTATGTTATAAGTTATAATTAATTAATTATTAAAACATGCCTATAATTAATTAATTTAGACATGACTTAGGTTATATTATTATTAATAATAATACACATGTTAACCTAAGTATTTTCATTTCATTTTAATTATACATGTTATACTTTAATTAAAATGCTTAACCTATAGTTTAATTAAAATACATGAAATAATAATTAAACTATACACTATATCATATGACTTAAGTAGTAAGCTTATAACACTTAGACTTATATGTTAGCTTATATAAGGCAACTAATCTAATTATGGAAACCTTCTATATATGGAAATCAATCTAATTCAGGCAGCTAACCTAATCATGGCAACTTTCTATATATGGAAACTTATTTAATTAAGGCAGCTGATCTATTTTTGGAAACTTTCTATTTTTAGAAACTAATCTATTTTAGGCAGTAAATTCTATTTTTGGAAACTTTCTATTTTTGGAAACTTTCTATTTTTGGAAACTTTCTATTTTTGGAAACTTTCTATTTTTGGAAACTTTCTATTTTTGGTAACTTTCTATTTTTGGAAACTTTCTATTTTTGGAAACTTTCTATTTTTGGAAACCTGCTATTTTTGGAAAGTTACTTATTATTATACAGTAAGTATATTAATACATGAAACACAAGTAATACTTAATCAGATAAACCAGAAATACAAGATAAACACAGTTTAAGGCTTTAAACAGTGAACCAGGACCTAAAACATACCAAATCAGCTATAACAAGACACAGAACCCAGTACGTAATCAGTGAATCGATACTTATACACGTGTGTATTCATGTAGCATTAGTGATCCAGAAGTAGGAGTCTTTCTTCCGTTCATTTCACTGGACTTGAGGTACGGATTCCCGTCCTTTCAGTATGGACATTCTTTCCTTATTAGGATTTCCCGTATGCAGCCAACTGTTTTCCCCAGCATTTGTTTTATTGTTTTGAACTGCTTATGTTAATTTAGCATAAACTATAGCCATATACAAGCATGACCAGTTTCACCTAGTTATGGAGGTACCATAACCATAGCATTGGAGGCACCGATGTTATGACTTCCCCACGGCGGAGTGATTGCTCGTGGCGTCCCTTTTCAGTTTGGCCATATTATTATATCAGTCGGGGCGTATGGGTGCATCCTAGTTACATGTTTTATTCAGTTTATCATGGTGAATGTGGTGTGTGCCTTGCACCCTTCACAAGGAGCTGATCCCTCCTACCCAAATCAGTATATTGATTAGAGGCATCCCCTCTAATCAGCATGATGAGGTCACCCCTCCAAGTATTCATGCACGTGACCTTTTCATGACCTATATGGGCTATGGTATTTATATGTTAAAACAGTTTTCACAGGTTAAACATAAGGCTTTTCAAACTATAAAACCAGTTTTCATGTTACTTAACCAGTTTACTCAGTACTTAGTCTTCCGCTGTTATATGTTACATGCTTATCCTATATCATGCTTTATTGTACATCCGTGCACTGAGCGTCTTGCTCAGCCGTTTTCCTTTTCATGTTCCCTAAACGGCAGGTACTCAGGGACGCTCGTAGATCTGAAACGTAGGTGCATATGGACTGGAAGCCTTACTGTCTTTCTTTACTTTATGCATTTCCTTTACTTTGATACAGTTGCTTTGGACATTGTTTCGTCCTTCCTTTTACAGTATTTATGTTTGTGTGTGATGAGCTTTACTTTGGGATACCGATGTTTGTTTCTGGTATTTCCTTTTATGGTTGAATAATGCTTAGACATTTATCCTTGTATGCTTTGATGACACGCCATGATATGCGTAATATTCCATTTCCAAAATGGGGTGTTACAATTATGGTATCAGAGCCAAGGCTTCGACCTGTAGGCTCTCAAATATGACCTGTGATTAGTGGGTAGTCACTACGGTCTTCCTAGAACTGACAGTTGTTTTCATGTATTCATCATTTTTAAGCATACATATACATGTCATTGTTACAGGGTTTTTGACTAAGTAATGGTTGGTACAGGACTGGCCCTATTTAGTCGCATGTGTTTTATCGAAACTTTTAGATTTGGGACCGACCCATAGGCGTCCCCTCGATATGTCTTTTATTTTGAGTGAACTGACCGAAGGCGTTCACTCTCGAGCATCAAAAGTTTTCATAAAACTGCATCATGCATTCATACAAAGATTTTTTTTGCATAAAATTTTCTCGTGAAATTTTGGCATAAAATTTTTCTTTTATATATTTTATGTTTGAACTGTTAATCATATGTTTATGTTATACTGTCAGATGGTTCTCACACGCGAGCAAGAGCAGCTCAATGCTGCGATTCAGGCTGCCATGCAAGCCCTACTTCCTCAACTGAGGAATGACATTCGTGCTGAAGTCCAAGCTGCGAATAATCAGCAGCCGCAGAATCAGGCACCTCCTCCTCCTCCTCCCCCAGTGACTCTAGCAGTATGGTTGGAACGATTTAACAAGCTCCGTCCTAGAGCTTTTGAAAAGACTGATAGTCCCAGCGATGCTGAAAGCTGGCTGACTCACATTGAGAAAATCTTCAATGCTATGGGATGTGACCCCGCCTTCAAGGCAAGATTGGCGTGCTACAGGTTTGAAGGCGATGTACTCAACTGGTGGCTAGCTTTGACACAGTCAGAAGGAGGTGATGAATGGGTCGCTGGTTTGACATGGGCCCAATTCAAGGAGAGAGTGATGGAACAGTTCTTTCCTAAAGCAGAACAGGACAAACTCAAGCGTGAATACCACGGGATACGTCAGAGACAGGGCGAGAATAGCAACGAATTCATGCAGCGCTTTCTTCGCCTTGCTGGTTTTCTAGGAGCAGCGGCTGGTACTCCTGAGGAGCAGGCACACCATTTTAGGTGGGCACTTCGCACCTCGGTTGCGAACAATCTAGTATGTGCTACGTTCAATACGGTAGCACAAGTGGCTGACGCAGCAAGAAAGCTTGAGATGTTGCAGGAACGTGATGAGTTCGGGGAGGCAGAAAGACCCGACAAGAGGTAAAACCTTTCATGTTCTAGCGTTAACCAGACCGCATCCTATCGTTATATGTTCTATAATCATCTCTTAAACTGTATCTTCCAGGCAGAAAACTGGGGACCGGTCTCAGCCGGCTACTCAGCAGCAGCCCAATCAGCCCAAAGGAAACGGTCACTCTAACGACCGTTCTGTTGTGGAAAGGCGCAGCGGTAATGACAATTACCGTAACAATGCGGGACAGTCCAACAACAGCAGGTCCTACTATTTACGCATCTTCTTATGATTTCATGTTATATTTCTCATGCTGACACTATGTTAATCTCTACCAGGAACCACGGTAACGGAAGGGACCAGAACCACAGGGGTTCTCAGCCCAACCGTTCAGCTAACACTGGTAAGCATCTTACGACGTTTACGTCCTATACTCGTGCATATACCTTATTCTTAACACGTTCTGTCATCAGCAGGCCCTCAGCAAGCAAGAACTCCTGCTGGAGGATTCACTCATCCTCTTTGCAGCACCTGCCATCGCAGACACCCTGGCCCATGTCGTCATGACTCCGACGCGTGCTACAAGTGCGGCCTCCCTGGCCATCGTATGAGAGATTGCCGTAAGGGTGAAATGGAGGGTACTTCGGGTCATGCTGATACTAAACCGCCTCCTACCACTGGGCGTGTCTACACGACATCGCGCGATCAGGCAAACAAATCTTCAGGTACCATTACTGGAATTTTGTATATGTACGGCCAGGCTGCATGTGTTCTTTTCGACACGGGTGCCACTCATTCAGTTGTTTCCACTACTTATGCTAAGAACATCAGGACACTTCCCTTGCCATTAGAAACTAAGCTTACCATTTCCACGCCTCTGAGGGACTCTGTATTAATAACTCATGTATACAAGAGTCTTCCTCTAGAGTTTGACGATAAAGTTCGTGCAGTAGATGCACTTCCTCTAGACATGATTGAGTTTGATATGATTCTCGGCATGGATTGGCTATCCAAGCACCATGCTACCATAGACTGCCACTCTTATCGAGTGATCTTCGGCGACATTAATGCACCAGAGTACATCCATAACGGGTTCATACCCGGACGGTCTGTACAAGTCATATCTACCTTGCAAGCACGTGCATTACTGTCACATGGCTGCGAAGGTTATCTCGCTACGGTTCATGACATGGATGCTGAATCCCCATCGATTCAGGATCAACCCGTAGTTTCAGAATTTCAAGACGTCTTTCCAGATGAACTTCCAGGCATACCACCTGCAAGAGAAGTGGAGTTCAACATCGACCTTGTTCCAGGAGCTGAGCCAATCTCTAAGGCTCCGTATCGTATGGCTCCCATAGAGCTAAAGGAACTGAAGGACCAATTACAGGAACTTCTTGAACGAGGGTTCATTAGACCGAGCGCATCACCATGGGGCGCACCGGTCTTGTTCGTTAAGAAGAAGGACGGCAGCATGCGACTTTGCATTGACTACCGTGAACTTAATAAGATTACCATTCGCAACAGATATCCACTGCCACGTATAGACGATCTGTTTGACCAACTTCAAGGAGCCAAACACTTCTCAAAGATCGATCTAAGGTCAGGCTACCATCAGCTAAGGGTTAAAGAGCAGGATATTGCCAAGACTGCTTTTCGTACCCGCTATGGCCATTATGAGTTTGTAGTCATGCCATTCGGCCTGACTAACGCTCCAGCAGTATTCATGGATCTAATGAACAGAATCTTCCATGAACTCCTTGATAAATTTGTCATTGTATTCATCGATGACATCTTGATATTCTCAAAGTCCACGGAGGAACACGAAGATCATCTCCGTACTGTACTACAGATTCTTCGTCAGAAGCAGCTGTATGCGAAATTCTCCAAGTGTGAGTTCTTGTTAAACAAGGTGGCGTTCTTAGGTCACATTGTGTCAGCAGAAGGGATCACTATGGACCCAGCGAAGGTTGAGGCTATCACTAAATGGCCAAGACCAACATCAGCGACAGAAGTCCGCAGTTTCTTAGGCTTAGCTGGATATTATCGAAGATTCGTGGAGAACTTTTCTCGGCTGGCATTGCCTCTCACCAAACTGATGCGGAAAGGAGAGAAATTCGTCTGGACGGAAGATCGAGAGAAGAGCTTCGAAGACCTAAAGCAGAAGTTAGTATCTGCACCTATTCTTACTCTCCCATCTGGTACAGGTGGATTTCAGATCTATAGCGATGCATCGGGGAAGGGACTGGGCTGTGTTCTCATGCAACATGGGAAACTGATCGCGTATGCTTCACGGCAGCTTAAGCCCTATGAAGAAAACTACCCTACGCATGACCTGGAACTTGCTGCAGTGGTGTTCGCATTGAAGATATGGAGGCATTACTTATACGGAGAATCATGCGACATTTTCACGGATCACAAGAGCTTGAAGTATATCTTCACACAGCGAGAATTGAACATGAGACAAAGGAGATGGTTGGAACTGTTGAAGGATTATGATATTAACCTACAGTATCATCCCGGGAAAGCTAATGTAGTAGCAGATGCACTCAGCAGAAAGTCCGGAATGATAAACGGCATTGAGATCAAGGAGCAAAACATAAGGGACTTGGAGCGGCTTGACATTGAAATCATGGTACGTGGGCAGCACGGATACTGGGCGAATCTTACAGTAGAACCTGAATTACTGACTAGGATCAAGGAAGCGCAGAAGGATGATGGAGAGATTTGGGCGATAATTCAGAATTTGGAGAAGCAGACAGAATTCAGAATGGACGCAGACGGTATCGTTTGGCAGGGCACGAGACTTTGTGTTCCTGATAATCAAGAACTCCGGGAAGCATTGTTAGCTGAAGCTCACAGCTCCCCATTTTCTATACATCCTGGGTCGACAAAAATGTACCATGACATCAGACAGCACTTTTGGTGGAGTGGTATAAAACAGGATGTAGCCACGTATGTCTCCAAATGTCTTACCTGTCAGCAGGTTAAGATTGAACATCAGCGATCTGGCGGTCTCCTTCAACCGTTGGATATTCCAGAGTGGAAGTGGGACAAAATCACCATGGATTTTGTTACCGGTCTTCCGCCTACCAAGAAGAAGCACGATGCTATTTGGGTCATCGTTGATCGACTCACCAAATCAGCTCATTTCTTACCGATACGCAAGGAAGATCCGGTAAGTAAACTCGCAGATACGTACAGAAGGGAGATCATGAGACTCCACGGCACTCCCTCCAGCATCGTCTCAGACAGAGATCCTCGTTTCACGTCGCGATTCTGGAAAGGTCTGCAAAAAAGCTTGGGGTATACAACTTAAGCTGAGCACAGCCTTTCATCCTCAAACGGACGGACAGTCGGAGCGAACAATTCAGACATTGGAAGATATGTTAAGGTCGTGTGCGTTGGAATGGACAGGTGATTGGGACGATTACATCTGTTTAGTTGAGTTTGCATACAACAACAGCTGGCACGCAAGTATCAAATGTGCTCCTTTCGAAATGTTGTATGGCAGAAAGTGTCGCGCTCCAACTTGCTGGGATCAAGTGGGAGAGCGAACACTTGAAGGACCAGAGATTATAGAAATGACCAACCAGAAGATTGAGGTAGCTAAACAGAAACTGCAGGAAGCACGATCACGTCAGAAGAGTTACGCCGATAAGCATCGTAGGGACATACATTTTAATGTGGGAGATCACGTCTTCCTCAAGGTTTCGCCGGCACGTGGTGTTAAACGCTTCGGGATCAAAGGAAAACTCAGTCCTCGGTTCATCGGACCATTTGATATAGTCGAACGAATCGGCGAAGTATCTTACCGATTGGCGTTACCTCCTCAGCTTTCGCACGTGCATAACATGTTTCATGTGTCCTTACTCAGAGGGTACAATTATCATCCCCTTCACATGGTTCAGTATCCACTGGAACAGATACGTGAAGATCTCACGTTTGTAGAAGAACCCGAACGAGTACTCGACAGGCAAGAACGAGTCATGAGAAGGAAGACGATTCCATTCGTCAAAATCCTTTGGAGGGACCATACCGAGCGGGAAGCCACTTGGGAAACAGAGGAGTCTATCCGGGCTTCTTACCCTCACTTCATATTTTGAGTTCGGGTATGTCACTTCTTTTCAGCTTACTTTATCTATAATTCGGGGACGAATTATTCTTTTTAGGGGGGAAGAATTGTAAAACCCGCATGCTTTTACCATGAATAGTGCCCTTAAGATCGTACGTTCTAGATTAAAACTTACCTCATGTAGTATTGATCACATTCATGTGCTAATAATCAAGCAAGTGCATACGTGTATGTCATGACAAGTATCGATTACGTACGAACCCATGATAAACAGTTAATGATATATCACGTGAACATAATTAAATCATGAACACCATTTAAAATACTAACTAAATAATTACGTAAATACTTATAATATATTTACGAGCGTTAAGTTTACGATAAACGACACGTTACATGAAACAGAAACACGTTAAACACGAGCACGTTTAACCACGAACGAACACGAAACATCGGGACACGAGAAAGGTACGGGTACCCCATGTGGGGCCCCCATACCCACGGCACACATGCATATAATGGGCTTAGCCCATGGACTTTTCAAGTTAAGGGGGGTAAAGTGTTAAACATGTTTTCATTTTCATTTTACAAGAAATAAACTAAAAACCCTAAAAAGAGTTTTCTCCTCTTCCTTTTTGCCTCCTTTGTGCCGCCACCTATACACCATCATAAGGGGGTGTTTGATTGATTTTGATCTTGAAAACAAGTGTTAGAATACGTGTTTGTTCATCCTTTTTCCAAGCTACATAGTGGTATACCTTTCTAACCCTTCTTTTTAATTCTTTTTAATTCTTTTGATCTTTGATTATTTTCATGAACATGTTATTATTTTTCTTATGAAAACAAGATAATTAATCATTGATCTAACATGTTTTGGTATTAAATAAAATCAAGGAATGATTTAAAAGGGGTGTTGTTTCTAGCCGCCTAGCAAAACAAACCCGAGGGGGGTTTGGTTTGCTATTGCCGCCACCACCAAGACCACAAATGGTCTTGGTTGGCTCATGTGGGACCCACGGCAGCAAGGGGACACGTGTGCCCCGGGTTTGGCCCGGGGTACGGTGTCGAATTCATACCCGGTTCACGGTTCGTTGGTTAAAATCATGATCTATGTTACATGTAATTTTTATGAATCATGAACTTAGGTTATAATTAATTAATAACATGAAATATTAATTAAATCATGACTTAGGTTATTTTAATTATTAGTTTATCATGACATTAATTTAACCTAAGTATTTTATGTTATAAGTTATAATTAATTAATTATTAAAACATGCCTATAATTAATTAATTTAGACATGACTTAGGTTATATTATTATTAATAATAATACACATGTTAACCTAAGTATTTTCATTTCATTTTAATTATACATGTTATACTTTAATTAAAATGCTTAACCTATAGTTTAATTAAAATACATGAAATAATAATTAAACTATACACTATATCATATGACTTAAGTAGTAAGCTTATAACACTTAGACTTATATGTTAGCTTATATAAGGCAACTAATCTAATTATGGAAACCTTCTATATATGGAAATCAATCTAATTCAGGCAGCTAACCTAATCATGGCAACTTTCTATATATGGAAACTTATTTAATTAAGGCAGCTGATCTATTTTTGGAAACTTTCTATTTTTAGAAACTAATCTATTTTAGGCAGTAAATTCTATTTTTGGAAACTTTCTATTTTTGGAAACTTTCTATTTTTGGAAACTTTCTATTTTTGGAAACTTTCTATTTTTGGAAACTTTCTATTTTTGGTAACTTTCTATTTTTGGAAACTTTCTATTTTTGGAAACTTTCTATTTTTGGAAACCTGCTATTTTTGGAAAGTTACTTATTATTATACAGTAAGTATATTAATACATGAAACACAAGTAATACTTAATCAGATAAACCAGAAATACAAGATAAACACAGTTTAAGGCTTTAAACAGTGAACCAGGACCTAAAACATACCAAATCAGCTATAACAAGACACAGAACCCAGTACGTAATCAGTGAATCGATACTTATACACGTGTGTATTCATGTAGCATTAGTGATCCAGAAGTAGGAGTCTTTCTTCCGTTCATTTCACTGGACTTGAGGTACGGATTCCCGTCCTTTCAGTATGGACATTCTTTCCTTATTAGGATTTCCCGTATGCAGCCAACTGTTTTCCCCAGCATTTGTTTTATTGTTTTGAACTGCTTATGTTAATTTAGCATAAACTATAGCCATATACAAGCATGACCAGTTTCACCTAGTTATGGAGGTACCATAACCATAGCATTGGAGGCACCGATGTTATGACTTCCCCACGGCGGAGTGATTGCTCGTGGCGTCCCTTTTCAGTTTGGCCATATTATTATATCAGTCGGGGCGTATGGGTGCATCCTAGTTACATGTTTTATTCAGTTTATCATGGTGAATGTGGTGTGTGCCTTGCACCCTTCACAAGGAGCTGATCCCTCCTACCCAAATCAGTATATTGATTAGAGGCATCCCCTCTAATCAGCATGATGAGGTCACCCCTCCAAGTATTCATGCACGTGACCTTTTCATGACCTATATGGGCTATGGTATTTATATGTTAAAACAGTTTTCACAGGTTAAACATAAGGCTTTTCAAACTATAAAACCAGTTTTCATGTTACTTAACCAGTTTACTCAGTACTTAGTCTTCCGCTGTTATATGTTACATGCTTATCCTATATCATGCTTTATTGTACATCCGTGCACTGAGCGTCTTGCTCAGCCGTTTTCCTTTTCATGTTCCCTAAACGGCAGGTACTCAGGGACGCTCGTAGATCTGAAACGTAGGTGCATATGGACTGGAAGCCTTACTGTCTTTCTTTACTTTATGCATTTCCTTTACTTTGATACAGTTGCTTTGGACATTGTTTCGTCCTTCCTTTTACAGTATTTATGTTTGTGTGTGATGAGCTTTACTTTGGGATACCGATGTTTGTTTCCGGTATTTCCTTTTATGGTTGAATAATGCTTAGACATTTATCCTTGTATGCTTTGATGACACGCCATGATATGCGTAATATTCCATTTCCAAAATGGGGTGTTACATAGTAGTTGGAGGCTTAATCTTTTCTTTACTTCTCTTTTCATCAAAGAATCTTTGTTGCTCCCTTACCAGATCATCAATCAATTTTGATTTCTCTTCTTCATCATATGCATCTCTCTCTTCAGCTATCAATGAGTCTACAAGAAGCTCACTTGCATGTATTTCAGCTTGAATCCTGTCATACTCTTGTATGTTCCATTCTTGTTGTATTCTTTTAGCTTCTAGTAAATCCTGCTTTGCTGCAAGTTCTTCCTGCAATTCATTTTCACGAATTTGTGCTTGCATTCTATAAGCAAATTCCTCATCATGGTCTATTTGATTAAATCTGTACATGACTTTGTTTATATCATCATCTAAATCACTTTCATCTTCAGATTCTTATAATAATTGCTTCTTCCCTTTATCCTTTGGATTAATCTTAGTTAGCTTCTTCTTCAGCTTGGTAGTTGTTTCTTCATTAGCTTGCTGTTGAATGACTATACCTTTAGTAGGGTGTGAACCTTGAACTTTCTTACCTTGAATTTGATCCTTTTGGCAAGAACTTCTTGTTGTGTCTTTTTCTCTACTTCTGCTTGTTTAGTCTACTCAACTAAATTCTTCTTTCTTAAATCAAGCAGCAATTGGGCTAAAGTCTCATCTTCTCTAAAAGGAGTTTGACTTTCTAGTGAAGGATGATCACCAGCGGTACTTGCAATCGGCTTAGTTGGCTTAGCAGTACTTGGGTCTTCAACAATGTCAGCATTACTTGCAGTTGGCTTAGCAGTACTTGGATCTTCAACAATGTTGACTTCACCAGTATTAGATACACTTGTTTCTTCAATCACTTGTGTATCCCTAGATACTCTTTCTTCCATAGAAGCCATCATATCAACTTGCACCTCTTTTAGTCTTGTCTGATTCATTGATAATTCTTGATCTAGACAGTACTTGCAAAGTCTGTTTCCTTTGAAACCATACTTGTCTTTGTGGTGATGGAGTTGAATATACAGGAAACTGAATAGTAATTTTCTCCAACTTCTCATAGAAAGCCCTCCAATTAGCTTGAAGTGGTGATTGAGGTGGTGGTGCTGGCTGAGTTACCAAAATTTCTTTAACTTGTGGCTCCTCATGAGTAGGTTGTGGTTCTTCATGTTGAATCTCCATGTTTGAAGGTCCATCCACACCAGTATCTAAACCAGTTCCATCTTCATAAGTCCCCATGACATCTTCATCCAATTCCAAATTGATGTCATTTCCAGAGATCCTTGTCTGATTATCAGAAGAAGGTGGTTGTCCTTCATAATTCCTCTCATGTTTGGTTGCATTCAGTTGCCTTTTCTTGTGGTTCCTGAATCTTTGTTTCTTGATTGCAGATTTCTGAACAAATCTATATTGCCTCATCCAAGGTGACACTTTGTTCCTTAACTTGAGTAGGCTAGCTTCCAATTCAGCAATTCTCTTGTCTTGAACAAGTTTTTCTTTTTGCAATACCTGTACCTGTTGGGACAAACTTGTACATAAAGCAGTTCAATTTGCAACATCCACCACCTCTGGTACTTGTGCTTGTGGTGAACCACTAGCAGCAATAGAAGCAGCAGGTGTGTGGATCATCTCATCGGTGTTTGGTGGAACACCAACATTGTGACAAGAAGATTGTGAATCTTCTAGAGAGTGGGAGCTCTAGTGAGAAGGAGTTTGCTGAGAAGCACTAGCATTGCTAGGTTCCTCACCTTCTTGATTGGCAGGTTGGGCTAACATATGAGCAAACAATGGTGTTACTATTCCTATAAAGGCATTGCCTTGTTTGGTCAAGAAAGAGAAAGTTCTCTTTGTAAATGAAGGAACATCCCATGTATCAGTTAATTCTGGTAGGTTAGGTATTTGGTCACTAACTAAAGTCTGAATGAATCTAGGATACATTAAAAACTTCTTAGTCCCTTCCAAATTCCTAGTCATGCCTTCAAAAATTAATTTTGAAAAATTAAAAACCCTGTTATTTGCTAGACAAATACCAGCTGATGCCAATGTTGCAGTTATTTGATCAAAAGATGTACTTTTTGAACTTAAACAGTGAATAATAGCATGAAAAAGCAATTTCCATTGAGGTGAAAATAAAGCTTTAAAGAAAGTAAGACTTTCCCTACCACCTCCATAGCCCATGGCTGCAAGGCCATCATGAATCTCTGTATTATTAAGCATACTAAGTCCATTTTCGTCATTTAATCTCAAACTTGCTCGTAGAAGTACCTCAGTGACATATATATTTCTATGATTCACCCTAGCCTTAATGCAAGGTTGACCAAACTGAGTACCTAATATAGCAGTATCCTAAAATTGTTCAACAATGGGTATAGAGACAACTGGACTTATAGTGAGTGCGAAGCGAACATGACTCCGAGATAGGAAACCAAGCATCTCATGGAAACCAAGAGAGTCATTATTCGTAGCAAGATTCGCAACCAAATTATGCTTAGAGATTACTTGTAAAGCAGCCATTAGTATTTTTGATGATCGAAAGATTAGAGAGAAGGTTATAGAATCAAGAGATAAAAATAAAAGATTAGGTGAATCAATTGTGTAATTGGGGTAAGTATTTAAGTAAATAACAAACCCAAGCGCGAAGAAACCGCCAAATTTACAAAAGAGGCCCTTAACGGTACAACGGATATGTAGCGGTACATGGAACATAAGCTGTTGTCCCATATATTTGTGATTGATTAAGCAATGAAGAGAGAAAGAAAATAGTTGAAGAAGAGATGAATTCCTAGAGAGAGAAAGTAGTAAGAGAAAGTAGAGAGGAAGAAGATTAACTTGGTGAATATTAGATTAAGAAAAGATTTGTTACAAATGACCATCCACCCTCCTAACATGCTAGGAGGGTAGTATATATAGTCCACCCACTTGCGGGCTTTAATGGACTATATATTGGGCCGGGCTTGTCTTTTTGGACTTTAATTAGTTTAAATCCAAGCCCGTAAACCACAACTAATTTACTATCTATTACAACGTTCTAACTAATGTTACAATAATAACCTATAACCGAGCATTCTTGTTTGACTCAATATTTTGAGGCTAACAATCTCCCCCAATGTGAGGTCATACCCTTTTGATATTTGAAGATCAATGGAGATTACGAATCTCGTCATAAATGAGCCTTGAACGTGTAACAATAGTTTTGTTCCTTCATGCTATGATCTTTGAGCCTTTGTCGTTGTCTTTCGACTTTGTCTTTTAGTTTTGAGATCTTCAAATCATCCTTGACTTGTCATTGCCATCTTGCGATCTTGTGTCTTTATCCACATGCTCACACTATCAATTGTTGGATAAGTCTTTGGGCATGAATATGTGGTTGTGAATCTTTGACTTTGCTGAGTACACCGTGACGCCACCTTCTCAAGACAAAACATAGACACGGACTGAATGGCTTTGACATTCGTCCTAAATCGGTAGCGTTTTACCTCCGGTCGGTGAAGACCGTTATACGATATTAAATACCGTACCTGTGATTAGGTAGATTCAATTAAGAATCTCCTTGACAGGGTTTCGCGGCTGTACTAGCCGTTCTCTTTACTCGACCGTCTCAAAGCAAGACTGCGAACATAAAGAGTGAATCAATTGGATAAATATCCACTTGATTAATGTCGTCAATTCAAATTCCTGGAACAAGTGTGATTCATAAAGAATCTTACCATTGTTGCTTTCCAGTTGACACAAGTTTGATTCATAAGAATCTCACAAGTCACCTACCGTAGCGCTGTTTGATGTTGACGCTAGAAGGATTTCCATTCGTCACTGTGAATATTAATAAATATCACTCTGAATGTTCTGGCAAGACCATAAAGATATTGCGTAGAAACCTGAAACGAGTTTGAATCAATTCAGAATCAAACCACTGTTGCTTTTCAGTTTTACATATGTTTAATTCATAAAGAATCTTGCATATGACCTACCGTAGTGCTGTTTGATGTTAACACTGGAAGGATTTCCACTCATCATTGTGAATACTAAGTAGTATCACTTTGAGTGTTCTAGCAATATCGCAAGGATATAGCGTAGGACTCTCTTGATCTTCATATGTGTGTCCTAACGAGATTTGATTGATCTCTTGACTCTAGACTCGATTTGTCCACTTTTAGTGGTCGGAGGCTGGAGCAGATGCCACCTATTCAATATCAACTATCTCGGAGTGAGAAAGTCAATAGAAGTCGTGTTGATCTCCGTGACAATAAAACAAACTTCTTTTGAGAGAAGCCTGAGTAGCTAGGAAAGGGTTGTGCTTCACATCACTGGGTCCATGATGAGTTTGTCTTCATGATGAGTTGACCCGGTTTCTGCCTAAGTTGTATGTGTTAGGACCATTGTAATAGTTAAATGTAATAGGTAGACTATGAGGTATGTAGTTCCTGCTGGTCCTAGTAGTAGTAGGAGCAAGTCCTGCTCCTGGTCCTAGTCGAAGTCAAACTTTATTATTTACTTAATATTCTGTTAGGATATGCATGAGATATGTTAGGAAAGGATATGCATATCAGTTTTACACGTTTTCTTTAATGCTGTATTAGGGTTTCCTTGTAGTATAAAAGGAACCTTAGGCAGAAGGGTTATACACACCTTCAAAAAACGTAGTTCTAGTCATTATCAATATTAGAAATACTTATAAAGGATCAAGTCTTTATAGTTATTCTGTTCTCCTTGATTATATTTGTTTTCTACATTCATATTGTGTATAGAGTCTCTTTGTGATTTGACTTGTGATTACAGAAGTCATTCACCGGTCCTGACAGGCTGCAAGATCTACATCTAGTAGATCCAACAAGTGGTATCAAAGCCTGGGAGGGTCTCTATACAAGAAGAATCAAGTTTTCTTATTACTGACATTTTTTTTATCATGTCTGCCTCAACTTCTACTCAAACAGGAGAAGACAGCACTCCTAAAATTGTGCAACCTCAGCAGATCCTTGCTACGGTCTCAAACACGAATGGTAAATTCCCTCTTCTGAAAAAGGGTGAATATGATAACTGGGCAATGAAGATGGAATGGTGGATCACCAATACTGATCAAGATCTTTGGAAGATCATTCTGAATGGGAACAGCAGGAAGCTTACTGGAAGAGACAAGAATGGTAATATTACCCTTCTTGACCCTAAATCTCATGAGGAAATCATAGCTATTCAGAAGGAGGTCAAAGCAAAAACGATTTTGCTTCAATCTCTTCCTGAAGATCACATGGGTGACTTCTACCATTTGGATGATGCTAGAGAGATCTGGAATGGCATAAAAGCAAGGTTTGGTAGGAATGAGGAGTCAAAGAAAATGCGAACATCCATGCTGAGAGATGAATTCATAGAATTCAAAATCTCAGAAACTGAAGGTCTTCATCAAGGGTATGATAGGTTCCAGAAGATATTGAGCCAGTTGAATCAACTTCGGTCAAAGCCTGATGATGGTGATATTAATGCAAGGTTTCTTAAAGCCTTACCCTACTCATGGAATCAGGTGGTGATCTCTCTCAAAGCCAAAGGTGGGCTTGACTATCTCAACTTTGATGATCTGTTTCATAAGCTCAGAACTTTCGAACCTCATGTGAGAGGATTTTCGAGTGACTCTTTTCCCACTCCTGCTAATTCTGCCTTTGTGAGTTCTATGGCATCTAGTCCCATGTCATATGCAAGTAGCCCAAGCAATAATGTCTCCTCTCAGCATACATTTTAGCATACTTCTGCTCCTGATCCTACTGCCAAGTCTGGTAGTATGGTAGAAGTGGTTCTCCATTCTTTTGTGGCTGATGTTGACGCTCAACAACAACTTGCTTTTGATGACTTCAAACAGGTCGATAAACTTGACCTGGATGAAATGGATCTTAAATGGCAGATGGCCATGCTTACTCTTAGGGTTCACAAGTTTGAGAAGAAAGCAGGAAGGAAATTCAATTACAACCCTCGGGAGCCAGCAAGATTCGACAGAAGCAAGGTTTGATGCTATAACTGCCAGCAACAAGGTCACTTTGCAAGGGAGTGCCCTACCAAGAATGATCAGGAGAAGAGCAGGTACTCAGCTTTTAAGGTTCAGGAGGTAAAAGATGACAAGAAGGCACTAGTATCTGTTGACTCTATGGTCAACTAGAATGATCATCAGACTCCTACTTTTGAATCTGCTGAATCCTCGACTGACTTATTTGCAATGATTGCTGGGAATCTCTCTGATGTAGAAGAAGCAAACGAGTTTGCTCTTATGGGCATCTCACCTCAGGTACAACATTGTCCTCTTGGTTGTCATGATAAATACTCAGAATTGTTGTCCCAATTTAATGAAGTAAATGATCAAAATGATAAGTACTTTTTAGAGGTTCAAGCCTATAAGGCTTCATTAAACACATTGGAACAACAAAAGAGGTGGTTACAAGATACACAACGTGCGTATGAGGATAAAATCAGGATACTAAGCATCGATTTAGAAAACACGACAAATATGCTTAAATATACAGAAACAGTAAGAGATGCTAGTATCAAAGAAAAAGAGGAGATGCAAGGAAAATTAGATGCTACAATGCTAAGATTTGAAAAATGGCAAAAGGCACCTAAAAATCTTTCAAAACTAATTGATAGTAGCATGTCTGGCAGAACTAAAAGAGGCTTAGGATTTGAAAAATATATTGATTCAGAAGATGTGTTTGATTTATCTTTTTCAAGTGTCTTTTATGCCGACAAAGAGGATGAGGGAAAACCTAGTTACAATAGGTTTAAACCAGCAACAGAAATGCATGCTGTCCCTCCTCCTCTTACTGGAACTTTTATGCCCACTTCTTGGCATAATGACTTGGATGGATCACAGATGCTTGAGTCCCCAACAAGTTATACTAATACTAATGACTTTGTCTCATGTACTTTCAGTGACAAAGCCAGTGACTCTGCATCTAGTGGTTCAAGTGAAGAGTCAAGACCTACAAGTTCCAAGTTGAATGATCATGCTGCTACTGGTGCTAGGAAGTGTGAAGAAAGAGTTGCTGTTATGTCAAGTGTGTCTGGTCCTAGTTTATTGAGTCCTAGGAAGAATGTTTCTCCTAGAGTTAAGTGTAATAAAGTAGGCAGTATGAAACAATCTCATTCTAATAAAAGGTCGTTCAAAACATGTTTTGTTTGTGGCAGTGCCTTTCATTTAATTAAAGATTGTGATTATTATGACACACATGCTTCTGTTAATCATGCTTTTCCTGCTCCTGGTCCACCAGGAGCTGCCCCATATGCTTCTAGAAGGCTTAATCCTAGTGCTCAATCGTTTACTTCTTCTAGAAGGTCCTCTCCTTTAGTTTCTGATCATTGGAGACACTTTGGATTACAAACCACTAGTAATTATTTTCAAAATTTTAATCCAGTTTATCCACATAATTTGGACCACACGTATTTTGGTTTGGGAAGTTTGGGAACTGCTGTTAAGCCCTCAGCAGGTTGTTCTTGGTCCAATAATAATACCCAAATGATGCATAGGCAACCAAGGAACAACGGTGGATCTCATCAATCTTCTTGGCACTCTTCTAAAGATCCACAAGGCAGGCTCAAACCTGAAAAGGTTTGGGTCCCCTTAAGACACTAACTTTTGCATTTTTATTAACTTGTTGTTGTAGGTTACTCCATACCAAGATCCTAGTCTAGGCATTATTGATAGTGGTTGCTCCAGGAGCATGACATGAAATAAAAGTCTTCTCTCTAACTTTGTACCATTTCATGGAGTCAAGGTCTATTTTGGTGGGGTGAAGGCAGGATCACAGGCAAAGGAACGATAAAGAATCCTAATCTAAATTTTGAGCAGGTCTACTATGTGGAAGCACTTCAGCATTTCAACTTGATATCTGTCTCTCAGATTTGTGACAAGAAGCAGTTTGTTCTCTTCACCGATACTGATGCACTTGTGCTTTCCAAAGACTTTCAGCTTCCGGATGACTCACAAGTTCTACTCAGAATCCCGAGAAGACACAATCTCTATAGCATCCGTTGAATGAAGTCAATCCTACTGGTCAACTAGCGTGTCTGGTTGCTAAGGCCTCAGAAGATGAAGCCACTCAATGGCATAGAAGGATGGGGCATGTGAACTTCAAGACCATTCACAAACTTGCAAATCTGAACCTGGTCTCTGGTTTACCTCCCAAGTCATTTAGAAATGATATAAATTGTATTGCTTACAGCAAAGGAAAACAGCACAAAGCATCCTTCAAGGCCATTACTGCTCTTAGTCTTATTATTGAACCATTGCAGCTACTACACATGGACTTATTTGGTCCTACTTCCATTAGAAGCATTGACCACAAGCAATTCTGTCTGGTGGTAACTGATGGATATAGCAGGTTTACGTGGGTGTTCTTCATGGCTGCCAAAAGTGAGACCTACTCAATTCTTAGAGATTTTCTTACCCTGATAGAGAACCAGTTGACCAAGAAGGTTAAAGGTATTCGTTGCGACAATGGAACCGAGTTCAAAAATAAAGACCTCATCGCACTTTGTAATGCTAAGGGCATCAAAAGAGATTATAGTGCAGCAAGGACTCCTCAACAGAATGGTGTGGCAGAAAGAAAGAACAGGACACTAATAGAAGCAGCAAGAACTGTGCTTGTTGATTCCAAGCTTCGAACCATGTTCTGGACAGAAGCTGTTAATACTACAAGTTATGTTTTGAATAGGGTTTCTATTACCAATCCTCACAAGAAGACTCCTTATGAGCTGCTCACGGGAAAAGTTCCTAATATTGCTCATTTGAAGCCTTTTGGGTGTCCGGTCACCATTCTGAATACTAGTGACTATTTGGGGAAGTTTGATGGCAAGGCAGATGAAGGATACATTGTGGGATATTCAGCTCACTCTGGGCTTATCGTGTCTATAATCTCCAAGCCAAGCGGATCATTGAAACTATTAATCTCAGGTATTTTGAAGAGAAGTCAAACATCCAAGGCAAGGGTCCTGAATGGTATTTTGATCTTGATTATCTTAGTGATTTGTTAGGATATTTTCGTTTCAAAACTAACCATGATGTAGGACCACAAGTGTTTGCAACTTCTAGTACTGGTGTTCCTTCTAGTCTTTCTAATTCAGATGATGAGGATGACATTTTTGTGGTTCCATCCTACTCCACCTTTGTCTCTCCTACTCCTCCTAGTGATGCAACTCCATTGGATGTACAGGATTCCCAAGTAGCTCTTGACACTCTACTCAAACAACAACAAGACGCTACAAAAGCAGCTGCTCAAGGTGGTTTTGAGTTTCCCTTGGATAAGTCTAAGGACACAGTTGCTCCTGGTACCCCAGCTTCTGCTCCTAGTGCTAGCTTATCACCTACTGGTACTCCAGCTAGTGAGTCTGCTTCTAATACTCGTTTCTCCAGTCCTTCTGATTTGGGGAACCATCAAAAGAAGTCTACTACCAAGCTGGATGATATTCATAAACAACCAGTAGATGTGATTTTCAACACGGCCTCATATGATGCTGATTTTGTTGGTGATCTCAATAACTTGGCACCAGAAGTGGAGGTCACTTCCAATCCAGTCTTGCAATCACACAAAGATCATCCTACCACTTAAATCATTGGAGATCCTGGTTCTACTGTCAAGACACGCAGAATGCAGCAGAAGGTCTCGTCTGATCATCATGCTCTTGTGAGCTATATTGAAGATCAAAAGCGTAATAATCATACGGACTTTCAACACTGTTTGTTTGATTGTTTTCTTTCTCAGGTGGAACCTCGGTCTGTTTCTCATGAACTTGGGGATCAAAGTTGGGTGGAAGCTATGCAGGAGGAAATGCAGCAATTCTTGTTTCAGAATGTTTGGGTTCTGGTTGACTTACCAGATGGAAAGACAGCTATCAATACCAAATGGATTCTCAAGAACAAGAAGGATGCACGGGGAATTGTCGTGAGGAATAAAGCTAGGCTTGTCGCACAAGGACACACTCAAATTGAGGGCATTGACTACACTGAAGCTTTTGCTCCGGTTGCAAGGATAGAGGCCATTCGTCTGTTTTTGGCTTTTGCTTCTTATGTGGGCTTTACGGTGTTTCAGATGGATGTCAAGAGTGCATTTCTCTATGGTAAAATTGACGAGGAGGTGTATGTCACTCAACCTAAGGGCTTTGTAGATCCACTTCGTCCCAAGAAAGTTTACAAGGTGGTCAAGGCTCTCTATGGATTACATCAGGCTCCTAGAGCTTGGTATGAGCGTCTTTCCACTTTCTTGTTAAAGAATGGCTATAGAAGGGGTACTATTGACAAAACACTATTTCTTTGGAGGAATACCAAGGACATTATCCTTGTTCAGGTTTATGTGGACGACATTATCTTTGGTTCTACTAGGAAGGAATGGTGTGATGAGTTTGAACACTTGATGAAAAGCGAATTTCAGATGAGTGCGATGGGAGAACTTTCCTTCTTCCTTGGTCTTCAGGTCAAGCAACAATCGGATGGGATTTTCATCAGTCAAGATAAATATGTTCATGAGATTCTTCAGAAGTTTGACATGGATCCTCTTCGACCAGCAGCGACTCCTTATGAAGTTGCTAAAATCAAACTTAAGAATGAGCCAGACCCCCCGGTCAATGTTCACATGTACAGGTCTATGATTGGCTCCCTCATGTATTTGACTGCATCTCGTCCGGATATCATGTTTGCAGTAAGTGCTTGTTCTAGACACCAGGTGACTCCAACGGTTTCGAACTTAAATGCAGTAAAGAAGATTTTCAAATATATCAAGGCTCAACCTAAACTGGGCTTATGGTATCCCAGAGAATCACCTTTTGTTCTAGAAGCATATAGTGATAGTGACTATGCTGGTGCTAATAATGACAGAAAGTCTACTACTGGTGGTTGTCAATTCTTAGGTCGTCGACTTATTTCATGGCAATGCAAGAAACAGACAATAGTAGCTACTTCTTCCACAGAAGCTGAATACGTTACTGCTGCTAGTTGTTGTGGACAAGTTTTGTGGATCCAAAATCAGATGTTGGATTATGGATTCAATTTTATGAACACCAAAATCTTTATTGACAATCAAAGCACTATTTCCATTGTGAAGAATCCTGTTTTTCATCAGCGAACGAAGCATATTGAAATTCGGCATCATTTTATACGAGATGCCAATGAGAAGAAGCTGATTCAGGTTCTTAAAGTTCATACGGATGATAATGTTGCTGATTTGCTGACTAAAGCGTTTGATGGTCCTCGGTTTAACCACTTGGTGGTTCATATTGGGATGGTCAATCCTTGAGGTCTAGGATTGAGGGGAGGCTAAGCCTAAGGGGAGGCTTTGTGTACATATTCGTAGGACAAACTAACGTATTGATAGATTTGAACAACATATTTTATTGGTTCTGGTAGTGTGTGGTACTTCTGGTGGAGGACTTTGCTCACTTCTGGTGGATATGGTCTTTCATGACTGGGTTCTGGTCCTCATTGGTCAGCTTCTAGTCATAATTGGTTGGCTTCTGGTGGTTCAAAATCCTCCCCTGTCAAGTGGTGATTGGCTTCTAGTACTGGTCTGGGACACTGTTCATTCCTTTTGTCCTTGGTTAATCACGTTTTGCTCCTGGTCTGACCATTGTGTGCTTTGACTTTTGGTCAACGCTCCCAATCCTGGTATTTACCTTTTTAATTAAGTATGGTAAATTGGGAGTTGGTAATTATGTTATAAAGGGCAAGTGGTTACAATGCAATTATGTCTAAATTTGAAAGGGCAACCCCCCATTAATAGGGGTCAATGAACAGTTACTATTTTCCTTCTTAATGGTCAATTTAACCCCTTGACTCACTCATTCCAATCAACACACACACAAAACCGCTCCTACTATCTCCACCCTAATCACAATCCTTCTTCCATCAATTAATCAAGATCCATGGCTGCTCTTGCTTACCAACCTGCTCACAACCGAGTTGCTTATCTGGGTGATGGTCCACATCGTGAACATTTTGCTGACATTCTGGATTTTATTGAAGCTTCCAACCTAAGGTTTGCGTTTACTGTATGTCCCACTATTTATGATAGTGTTATTCGTCAATTTTGGGCGTCTGCTCGTCTTGTGGTTGTTGTTGGTCGACCACGTGAACTCCATGCTACCATAGATGGACGTTCATACGTGGTGACTGAGGCGTCTATTCGCTCTTCCCTTCATCTTCAGGATGAGGGTGGTGTTGAATCCATCCCCAATTCGGAGGTATTGGAGGGGATGGCTGCTTTAGGATACGAACATGGGGGGAAGTTTAACTTCCAGAAAAATAGGTTTTCCCCCCAATGGAAGCTTCTGGTCTACTTTCTAATCCATTGTATGAGTCCCAAGTCTGGGAGTTGGGATGCTTTCCCTACTCCCTTGGCTACTGGTCTTATTTGCTTAGCCCAGGGTAGAGTTTTTAACTTTTCTCATTATCTATTTGAGGGGATGGTTAGTAATCTATCTAATGTTGGTTCTAGAAAGAAGTTTCTTATGTACCCTAGGTTTCTACAACAAATACTGGTTTGCATTCCTCGTGATTGGACTGAACATGTGCCGTCTAAGCTTACTGCAAAAGTGTATTACAATATGGTCCATGGGTTTACTGGGGAATGGAGGCCCCTGACTGAGGCCATGTTGGGACTGGCTCAGGGTCCTATGGGTGAGGAGGAGGAGGCTCCTGAGTTTGTTGTGATTGATGATGACCCGATGGAGGAGGAGGCTCCTACTGGTGGTCCTTCTCATGTGGTTGAGGAGGAGCTGGTTACGGAGGTGGTGGTTGAAAAACCATCCCCCTCCAAGGCTGGTCCATCTTCAGCACCACACAAGTCTCCATTTGTGGAGACTCCACCTCCTAGTCCTGCTCCACACTCGGCTGATAAACCTTTTGGTACTAGTACTCTACAGGTTGACCCATCTGTTGCTTCGGGCTCCAATGACGCTTTCCCTGATCCAAGTTCTCTTGGTAGGCAGGCGGAGGAGCCTACTACACTTATGTCTTTACTTGATCTTTTGCGCAGGTATCATGAGCGGATGATTTCATTGGAAGCTAATTTGAACCAACACCGGAAACTTACTAGGGAGTTTGTTCTTCCTTTGGCTGATCGCATCAAAGCTTTGGAAACTCAGCAACGGCGCCGAAAGAAGCATGTGATCCATTCAGATTCTGATGCGGACGATACGGAGCATGTTGAGGATGGTTTGACATTATTGGCAAAGGTTGCCTTTGCTGATAAAGTATATGATGATTTGCCGGTTCCTCCGACAGCCTCCAGTGTTCCTTCTCCTGGTGCTATTCCCACTCCTATGGATGGTGATTTTGGTCCTGCTGTTGGTTCCAATGTTGGTCCCTCCCATGATTCGAAGGGCAAGGCCCCAATGACTGATGCTCCATCACCATCTCGCAAGCGTACCCGTCGACAGCTTGAGGAGGAAAGGCTCGGTGAGGAGGCTGCTCGTCGGATCCAAGCTGAGATTGATGAGGCTGAAAGGGCTGCAGAAGAGGAGCTTCGACAGCGGAGGCGTGAACAAGTTCAGCACGATGCAATGCATTGGAGTGATAGTGAGTGGATGCAGGTGTTGACTATTCTCACCAGGGATTATGCTCAGTTTACAGATCTTTTGGGTGACGATGTTGATGAGCACAATTGTATTCCGAGAGCTATGGTATTGATGCGCAAGCACCAGTTGGCACTTGCTGCCCAGCTTAGGGAACAGAGAAAGAACATACCTTTATCTAGGACTAAGGAGCGCAAGCAGATGCAACGTTATGTGAAGTATCAGTCTGTTGCTCATTTTAATGCTCCTTGGAAGTGGGACAGGGTTCGGGCTTTAACTTTTGATGAGCTCAAGGAACTTTATGAGCGTATGGTTAAGCGACAGAGTCAACCAATTCCGGAAAGATTTATTTACCATCCTCGTGGTGTGACCTCTTCTTCGCCTGCTGCTTCTACTGGTCCTTCATCTGCTCCTACTCCTGGTTCTGCTGCTAGTCCATCCGGTTTTGTTGCTACTTCCGTTGGTACCTCTACTTCTCCTTTGGTTGCTCCTTTGGGTTCTACTGCTGGTCATGCTTCTACCACCACACCTGTTACCACCACCACCACACATGTTCCAACCACCACCTTTGCTACCACCACCACTACTGCTGCTACACCTGATCTGCCATCTCCATCACCACCGGTTCCTGGAACTCAACCAATTCCTACTTCTGATGCAGCTTCTATTGATCCATTGGGTGGGTGAACTCATGAGTCTACTTCTCCTGCTTCCACTGCTGCTGCTGAGGTTACGGTAAAGGTTGAACCCACACCTAGTGATTCCACACCTAGACGTTCGCTTCGCTAGAAACAAGCTCGACGTGTTCGCCGTGGTAAGACAATCCCTTATGAGAAGCGTGATCCTGAGAATTTGATTGATGCGGCTTCTGACAGTGATTCTGACTTACCTTTGGGAAATGGGAACGTTACTGGTTATACGGTTGAGCGTTCCACAACTCTTCCTGGTGTGGTATCCCATAGAATTACTTTGAGTGATGGGTCTGTGCGTTTGGCTACGGGTTTGCAGGGTGTGTTATCTTGGGCTGATCGTATGGATCTTATGGCCTTATATGGATTAGTGGATTCTAGCATGCCTTTTGACCCCATGGCTGTGTCTTCATGGCCTGGTCTGCGTATCTGGGCTGATCTTAAGCTGATGTTGGATGCACCTCCTCATGCTCCTGTTTCGGGTATATGGAAGGATCAAATGCAATGGGTGATTCAGCGCTGGAAGTTATATGCAGGATGTGGTGTGCATATGTTGGAATTAGAATCTGGTCATATGGTTTTTATGCTGACAGATGTGGAGTATCCTTTGACAATTTCTTTGATGGAGGCGATGTTGGCTAGTCATTTGCAAATTTCCAATGCTCCATCAGGAAATGAGTCCTCTATGGCCACGGCGTTGGTGGAAGGAATTCAGGCTCGTTTGATAGCAGATAAGAAGGTTGCTTCTGGTTTGTGATGTGGTTGGGTTGTAAGTGTTTCTGTTTTGTATTTTTGTTCATTTGTTCTTATAAACATTCTTTTCACCAACATGTAAAGTGATTGGTGAATTTCATTCTTTATAGTTAAAAAAAAATCAAATACAACTACATAAAAAAAATACTTTTTATATAATATCTGCTTATACTTTTCACACATATTGGATTTTATACTTGTGAATATGATACCCCTTGCTGCTTCATACTATGGGTTCTGCTTACTGATTTGTGCTTGTATTGGTTCTTGGTTTCACTTGGTGTTGGACTTGGTCCTCACAACAAATGTTTCTCAACTTACCATGTCTAATCGACAAGAAAAAGTTGATTCACCTTGAGGGTACGGCTCCTGGTGCGATTCTCAAATCCGTTGATGGTTGCCAGGTTACCCAAAACTGGATGGTTTTCACTTGCCATAGTCTTGGACTGAAAAGTGGCTAATCCAAGGGGGTACGGCTCTTGGTAAAGATCTTATCAAATCCGTTGATAGCTGTAATAGCTTGCTTAAAGCTATAGGGTGTTCAACTCATCGATGCTTCATTGCTAAGAGTTGGCAAGTCCAGAGGGGTACGGCTTCTGGTAAAGACGTATCAAATCCGTTGACGACTGTGATGGTTTGCCTAAAATCATCAGGGTACTCCCACTCACCATTGATTCACGTTCTAAGAGTTAGGCTGGGTTCTAGTCTCCCAGGGTGATGCTTATTCCACCAGAAAGACTGGCTATCCCAAGAGCGAGCAGCTACTTGGTAAAGGTTCATCAAATCTGCTCATGTTGCTGAAAAGATTCAACACGATGCTGATTTATTCCAAGCTTTGGAGAAGCTTCTAGTGTTTCATGTTGCGGCGGTTACTCTGATTCTTATCTTTCTGATGCTGCTATTTGTTTTGCTGATACAATCCTCGGGCTTCATTTGCACGTTTTCCAGGAAACTTGAACTCAACAGGTCAAATTCAAGTTTAGGGGAGGATTTTTAGGACCATTGTAATAGTTAAATGTAATAGGTAGACTAGGAGGTATTTAGTTCCTCCTGGTCCTAGTAGTAGTAGGAGCAAGTCCTGCTCCTGGTCCTAGTCGAAGTCAAGCTTTATTATTTACTTAATATTCTGTTAGGATATGCATGAGATATGTTAGGAAAGGATATGCATATCAGTTTTACAGGTTTTCTTTAATGTTGTATTAGGGTTTACTTGTAGTATAAAAGGAACCTTAGGCAGAAGGGTTATACACACCTTTAAAAAACGTAGTTCTAGTCATTATCAATATTAGAAATCCTTAGAAAGGATCAAGTCTTTATAGTTATTCTGTTCTCCTTGATTATATTTGTTTTCTACATTAATATTGTGTATAGAGTCTCTTTGTGATTTGACTTGTGATTACAGAAGTCATTCACCGGTCCTGACAGGCTGCAAGATCTACATCTAATAGATCCAACAGTATGGAGGGCTTCTTTCTTTACACCCTTTATCCTTACATTTCTTTTTCATTCTTCAACCCCTCAATGCTTACCAAGACATCATTAATAGCACCTTGTTGTGATTATTCCAGTGCTATCATCAGTACTTAGTCGGCATTCAGCTACGTTCACATTCTGCTCCATCTTTCCTAAGAACTTCTAATAATCTATTGGATTGTCCCTGGGAAGATCCCTCCGGTTCTGGTTGGATCATAGGACTTAAACCTAACCACCCTTTTAACACCAATAACGTCGTGAATTAAAGATGTTGTGGGTATTTGATCGTAACCATGAAAACCACTTTAAATTCTAACAAAGTGTTTGAAAAACATTTAACACCTTGCTAGTTTTGTCGTTTCAGAAATGCTCCCCCTTCACATGTGTATCGATAATCGAAAGTGTTTCGCACATGTGGGTAAGAGTTAAAGTGCTTGAGTCTTATAGATCACATTTTAATCACATTTTCTCCCCCTATCTCTAATATATAAAATCTTTTGATATTAGAGATACCAAATTTGATTAAAATATATTGTGAAAAATAGTCTTGAAAATCTTCGGGAGAAAGATGTGCTAAACTTTTGCATGAAGTTGAATTGCTCCCCCTCAAAAATTGATCCAATGGAATTGTCATTACGAGGATTTGATCCACATTAAACTTTTGAGGATAGGAGTTGTTGAACACACAATTTTTGAAATATTTTGAATATCATTGAGAAATTCTTGAAAAAATTGTGTTCAACGCTTTTTGAAAAATCAATTCTTTTTGACGAAAAGGTTTTTCTAAAGCATAAACTTGAGTTCATAGACTTTGAATGTCTTGACGAATCCACTCAAGTGTAAGAAGATCTAACTTCTTTTGCTAAGGGTAAGAGTACAAAAGCGTACACTCCCCCGTGAATTTAGATCCGGGTTGCAATTTGAAAGTGATTACAAGCCATTGTGTTGAGCTCAAAATGTTGAATGTTTTGTGACAAGCTCAACCCGAGATAGATTGCTCTACCCGTTGTTGGAAATATTGTCCAAAATAGACAATTTCCTTTTGAAAAGATAGAAATGACATGTTTTGAAAAATATTTACAAATTTCATTCGAGCTTTATGTACACACCCGTGTCGTTATTGAGCGACATTTCTAGGTACGTCCATATTATCGATACTGAAAGACATGTCGAGAAGAATATTTTTGGATTATCAAAGATTTTTTAATTTTGTATTTTGCTTTTTGATTAATATTTACAGGTAGATGTTTGATAGATGAATCAAGCAGGCTTCTTTGCCAGAACCTCCAGTTCTGCTGGAGTCAAACATCTCATACCAATTTGCCTAACTAGATACGCAAACCTCTCTTTCGAAAGAGCTTTTGTAAACAAGTCAGCTAATTGGTAATCAGTTCCAACAAAGTATAATTCAACGATACCTCTTTCAACTTGTTCCTTTATGAAGTGGTATCTGACATCGATGTGCTTCGTGCGGGAATGTTGTACCGGATTGCAGGAGATGGCTATGGCCGACTTAGAGTCACAGTACATAGGTACTTTATCAAAGTGGAAGCCATAATCCGTGAGTTGTGTTCTCATCCAAAGAACTTGAGCACAACACGCAGATAGAGACACATACTCCGCTTCGGCTGATGAAAGTGATGTGCAATCCTGCTTCTTGGAAGACCATCCCACAAGCTTATCTTGACCTAGAAATTGTGCACCACCAGACGTACTTTTTCGTGTATCAAGACACCAGAAATTTCGAGAGCTCGTCGTACCACGCCCTTGGAGCTTGCTTGAGTCTATATAGTGCTTTGTGGAGACGATACACCTTGTCAGGATAATGAGGATTGACGAATCCTTCCGGCTGCGTGACATAAACTTCTTCCTTCAAAGGACCGTTAAGAAACGTCGTCTTTACGTCCATTTGATAAACGATGAATCCCTTATGTGCAGCATAAGCAAGAAAAATCATGACCGCTTCTATTCGAGCTACTGGTGCAAATGATTCTTCGAAATCAATACCCTCTTTCTGTCCATACCCTTTAGCCACTAGCCTAGATTTATTCTTGATGATCGTGTTCTCTTCATCCATCTTGTTTTTCCAAATCCATCGAAGATTTAATGGTGTTACATCGTATGGTCTGTCAACAAGTTCCCAGACTTTAAGTCTTTCAAATTGTTGAAGTTCATCCGTCATCGATTCAATCCAAGCATGATCAGCTAATGCTTCTTTGATGTTTTTCGGTTCAGCTGAACTCACGGCGAGTGCGAACATACAAACATCGGCATCGGTGTTAAGCTGTCGTCTTGTGCGAACGGGCTGTGAAAGGGTTTCCAATGACATGAACCAAAGGATGATCTCGGGTCCAATGATGTGTTGAAGGATGTCGTTGGTAGAACGTGTGCATATTTGACGGATCAACATGGCGAGTAGAAGACTCTCCAGTTTCGTGTACCGGTGTACCGAATGGGTTGATGAATTCGGCTTCGTCAGATAATGCATTTTCTGCTTGATTTGTGTTCTCTGGAGCAATGACAGTAGTTGTGGATGTTGTAGGATCGATTGTTGAAGTGATATTCTGAGGAGGTAAATCTGCAGCAACCCGTGTTGAAGTAGATGAAGTTGTATCCATTTGTTGACGATGATCGGTATCATCATTCATATCATGAGTGACAGCGGAAGACTTCGATACAACTTGTTTCTCCCCCGTGAAATATTCATCATACATTGGTCCATATAACATTTCCAACTCTTCAATTGTCGTGTCGACTGTCATATCAGCTCTAGGAACATTTTCTGGAACCAGCGTTGAACTTGACGGTTCATTGCTGTGGTCTTGAGTTCCGAGTTCCGTGCGGTTGTGAACGGAAGTCGTTTGTCGTTGTGGGTCGGGACTTAAACTGTTTTGTTCAAGTGCCATTTCTTGTAATTCATCAAATCGGATGTGAATAGTCTCGACTATCAATTTTGTTCTCTTGTTGAACACTCTATATCCCTTAGACTGAGTTGCATATCCCACAAGAATACATGCATCACCTTTTTCTTTCATCTTATCCAAGTTTTCACCATCTCGAATGATGTAACAAGTACATCCAAAAACATGAAGGTGTTTGAGTGAAGGTTTTCGATCATGAATTATGTGATATGGTGTCTTTTCGTGTCTTGGGATAATTAAGGATCGGTTTTGTGTGTATCATGCGGTTGACACGGCTTCGGCCCAAAAATATAGTGGAAGTTTTGAAGCGGATAATAATGTTCGAGCAGCTTCAACCAAAGTACGGTTTCGTCTTTCAACAACGCCGTTTTGTTCGGGTGTTCGAGCAATAGATGTTTCATGTTCAATCCTTTCGGCTTCAAAATACTTTCTCAGATTTGAATTCAAAAATTTTGTACCTCTGTCAGTACGAACCACTTTAACTTGAGCCTGAAGACCACGTTGTATCAATTTAAGGAAGCTGATGAGAACTTCAGGTGTTTCATCCTTGGACCTCAAGAAGTGAGTCCATGTGTACCTTGAGTAATCATCGACAATTACCAGAATATATTTCTTTCCATTGATACTCTGAACACGCATGGGACCACACAGATCCATGTGAAGAAGATCTAACCGTCCTTTAGAGCTTGGTGTGGTCTTTGTTTTGAAGCTACTTCGTTTAGCTTTACAAAGTTCACAAGAAGAACAAAGATGATCTTTGGTGAATTTCAAGCTTGGAAGGCCTCTCACAATATCTTTCTTGGAAAGCAAGTTAATGGTATCAAAGTTGAGATGAGAAAGTCGTTGATGCCATAACCATGCTTGAGTCGATGAAGCTTTAGCCATGAAGCAAATTGGAGTTGATGAAGCTGTGTCTTGTAGTGAAATTGTGTAAAGATCAGTACCCCGTGTACCGGTAAGTAAATCATTCCCATCATAATCACGAACAAAACATGTCTTCTTTCTGAAAGCAACCTCCAAATCCGCATCACAGAATTGACCAACCGAGAAAAGATTGTGATTGAGCCCTTCGACGTAGTATACCCTTTTAATCGTGATATTCCCCTGAACCAAATCTCCATATCCTAGGATCGGTGCAAATTGATCATTTCCGAATCGGACCGTACCCAGGAACTTCTCAACGAAGTTAATTAGAAGCTTGAGATTCCCCGTCATGTGCTTCGTGCATCCGGAGTCCGGTATGAAGAGAATTATTTGTATCACCTGCAGAAGTGTTAGAACACGATGGAGCATTTGCTAAATTGGATACCACAGTAGTTGTGATAGTAGAATCATTAGTGTCCTTGTCAACATTTAGAGGCAAACTAACACTCGTTTCACATTTTCTGTCCTAACTTTAGGCATCCATTTATATCCGGGAGGACATTGGTTAGCAAACCACCATTTCCAAGACTTACTGGCAGACTCATATAATTCCTTAAGTTTGCTTCTAGGATTCTTAGTGATGGAGTCTGATGCATTACTTTTCTTAGTGGGGGTTGCACCAGAATGGTTCATTTTGCGTTTGGGTTTACTAGCTCTAATAGGCATTGCAACTTGCTTCTTAGTTCTAGTATCTACGCCTTTGACTTTATTCATAGCACACATAGAATGATTAGCATTAGCACACTTTCCACATTTGACACAAACAAATTTCACATTCATAGCATTCAAATCATTCACAGCATTCAAATCGTCATTACATGCGATTACAGACTTTTTATTCTTAAAAACATTCAAATTCCTTGGGTGTTCTTCTACTTCCTTCATCTCCCCTTGATTCTTGTGTTTCCAGACCTTATCATTCACTTGAGTGCGCTTAAGCTGAGGCCGGCTAACACTAGTAGTGGAAACTATTCATGTAGTAGAAGACACACGAATATTAGTGTTTCTAGAAGTCTGAGGTGAGTGAGTATCTTTGTTTGTGGGCTTCGTGGACATTCTATACATCCCTGGTTTAATAACATTATTGTGCTTAACGCTTGGTGCTACAGGATTCCTTATGGGTTGAGCTTGTGGTAACCTTTCCTTTCCATCCATCTTGGGGGCAAACACAGGTTTTGCAAACGAGGAATTAGATAAAGCAGATGGTTTTCCCAAGATAGAGGATCTATTCTCTTTAGAGGCATTGGGTTGTCTAACAACATTTTTCTTAATGCTAGGTTCCACAATTTTCCCACCCATTTTAGCAATGAGTTTCTGCAACTCTGCTATCGCTCTGTCCCTGTCTTGTAATTGAGCTTTCAACCCTTTAATTTCCAAATTCTGTTCATTCATTTCTCGAAATGTTTGGGAAAGTTTTTCTTGCAATTTATTATCATGTGGAAAACGACCAACGTCTTTTTGCAAAGCAAGTTCAAGTGAATGACAATGTTTTTGAAGGAAATCAGTTTTGTGTTGAAGTAACTCAAAAGCCTTTTTGTCAACATTTTCTTTACGTTTCGAAAGCTCAATTTCAAGACGTTCACATTCTTTGATCTTATCAAGATATTGGCATGCAACTTCAGAATATTCATCAATATCAGCACAAGATGTAAAATAAGCACACATAACATCTTTAGAAACGCATTCTTGCAAGAGTAAATCATATTCATCTGAGAAATCAGACTTCTCCATTTGAAGATCATCAATGTGTTTCTCAATAGATTCAACATATTTTAAATCATCAAACATTTCAATCCGAATGAACTCCTCAAGTTGAAGAACAGTTTCTTTAATCAACGCCGTGTTTGGAATTAAGAGTTCTTTGACAAGCAAGGTAATATCGTGGGGAATCGGACGTGTCCACTCAGCATTTTCACGTTTTGCCCAGTCTCTTTCAACAATAGATTTAACATTATCTATGTGGTGTTTAAAAATACCTAATGTTTTCCTACTCTTGCTTTTAGATTCATCTAGAGGGAGGTAGTTTATGTATTTGTAAACATTAGATTTCTTAGGGGCAAATGCTTTCTTCCATTGAATTCTCTTTTGTTTGCATTCAAGGAACACTTCCTCACGAGTTTTCTGAGTTTGTTTATTGAAAAGGCCATAAATACTATTCTCATAAGCATAATTATATGGTTTCACAAACTCCTTATTAACAAGTGGTTGAGTATCAGCGTCCCAAAGGGCAGTCTCTTCACTATCGGCACTTACCGGCATGCAATCAAGATCGGTCCTTTCAGTCTCATCAAGATAGAGACACGGGTTCGCAGCTTGAGCTTTGGCAAGGTACTCAGGACTTGCAAAGCTAGCTTGACCCTTAAACATCGATGGAGGTGCTAGCATTCTTACGGATTGAATAGAATCGTGCGTTTTATAAACAACGTTCTTCAAAAAGTCGACTTGTGCTTCTAGTTTCGTAACTTTTTCGGTTTCTTTATCATATCTACTTTTGAAGTCTTGTTTTAACGCATCTACCTCTTGTTTCTTATCCTCAAGAATTTTAGCAGAATCTGCAGTGGTCATAGAGAGCTTTTGTTCAAGTTCATTAACTTTGGTATTGGCAAGGTACGTTTTTTGACGTTCATCCATTAAGAAAACATTATATTGACGCTTCTCTTTGGCTAATAACTCAAGAGTGGTATTATATTTGTTTTCAAAATCGTCCTTTTGACTTTTTAACGCACTTCCCTTGTACCCCTCAAGCTCTTTGGTTTTCTGAAGGAGCTCATCTCTATAGCTTTCAGTGATCTCAGTAGATTTGATAAGAGCAGCTTTACATTCTTCAAAACTTTGAGTGAGCGTAGCGTTTTCCTTCTTTAATTGCTTTTGACTCTTTTTATTTTCAATGACATCTTTTTGTAAAGTAGCAATTAAATTAGCAAGCGTAATACGTTCCTCGTCATCATATTCATTTGCATGTTGATCATCCTCAGACTCATTATTGCACATGTCTGATGAATCGGGTGTGGTATTGCTATCAACCGTTTCCATCATACACGTGTCAATAATGGCATTGGGTAGATCACTATGCTCAGGAATATCACCAAACACATTATATTCATCAGTAGTGTGTACCTTATCGATTGACTCAGTGTCAAAGATAGGGCCATTGTCATCTTCAGTGACTTTGAGAACTTCTTCAACCTTTGCCATGTACGAGTAATGTGCATCAAGCTCTTGATCAGAATCTTCATCATCAGTATCATCAAGCATGGCTCCTTCCTCAGCTGACAATTTAACCCCTGCTTCCATCTTTTTGCATAGCAGCATCTTTTCCTTGTGATAGCTGGAGTCTCTAACCCTTTTCGGCTTCCTGCATTCCTTTTCCATATACCCATAACCTTGGCAATTAAAACATTGAATCCCACTCTGCTGAACCACTTGACTTCCAACCGTTTCCCTATTCCCAGTAGTAGCAGCAATCCTCTGAGTATCATACTTGGCAGTTTGTCGATCATATCTTGCAGAACCCTCAACATGCGTTGGATTATGTCGATCATACCTAGAAGGACTTTCACCACGTCGACGTGTGTCATACCTTGGAGGACTCTCAACATATCGGTTCTTTGTGTTAGATGATGTGCGAAGATTGTTGTTGGTGGGTTTGTAGATTTTCTTGTAAGTCTTCATTATGTAAGCAATTTGTTGTTTCATCTCTCGGTTCTTTTGAGCTTGGTCTTCATCACTATCTTCTTCAGATGAGGACTCAGATGGTGGTGATGGTGCTCTTGGCGCTTTACCTCGAGATTTTGTGGAAGATGAAGACTTAGATGATGTGGAATATCGTGGTGAAGATGATGTATTGGAGTATGGCTTAGGAGCACGAGAGTGAGGATCTTGAACATGTTGAGTGGTGGTCACTAAAGCAAGTGGATTAGTCATCTTGGCAACAAGTTCAGCTCGAATCTCATTTGCTTCATTCTTAAATTGCTTCAAGATGTCAAAGAGTCGATGATATGAGACCTCGTCTAACTTTTCTTGTTGTTTCACCAAAGTGACGAATCGTGTCCACTCGGGTTGAAGTTGTTGAAGAAATTGAACATTGACTTGCATGGTGGAGACTTGCAGATTATTTCTTGTCATGTCATTCATCATCTTATAAAACCTAGAGTAGTAAGAGTCAATTGATTCTCCATCCCTTGAAGTAAACTTGCCAAAATTCCAAAACAAGTTTGTTTTGACATCTTGTTTGTTGAGTGATTCTCCTTGTTGCAAGCGTTCAATAGCAGTCCACATTTTATGTGTTGTCGGGCATGCATCAACCGTGGAGTAAATATCATCTCCAATCCCACCTAAAACCATATAGATGGCTTCCTTCTTCGCATCATGCCAAGCACAATTTTCAGGTGTGAGATCAGCTCTTGTTTCATCACGTTCACTTGCAGGTATTGGATCAGTAGTATCTGTGGCTGCTCTTGGAGGAACTGAGATCTTCTTAAATATATATGGTCCATGAGTAATACATTTCCTCAAGGCATCACCATTAGGTCTTGTATCAAGATATCATATGGAACGTGATTGCCATTGAGCATACCGACCAGATACAAGCATTGGTGGTCTCTCTTTGTTACCCGCCACCATTATGTTGTTGTTCGTCACACGATATTCGGCAGTAGAATCCATCTCAATATTCTCTGAAATGATGAAGTGAATATGGATCTTAAGTAGATTTGTTGTGATTGTTGTAATTCCGAAAATTGTAATGTTTCTCCAGTCCGACAATAAATTCTCCAGTCCGACAAAACGGTAGACCAAAAAATTTTGTAATCGCCAAAATTTGAAATCGAGCTAGAAATGTCCTAAAACTAGTATGGAAAATTTTTGAATTTACTTGAAGGAAAAATTTTAACTCTTTTTTTTATCTTCGTGTAAACGATATTCCGAAACTAGTCTAGATGGTGGCTAAGTCTAAAAAAATACTCAAACAAAATTTAGCAAAACACATCATCGGAATGTCCCCTAATCGGAATGTCCTAATCGGAATGTCCTAATCGGAATAACCAAATCGGAATGTTATCGGAATGTACTAATCGGAATCCTTGTCGGAATGATCTAATCGGAATAAGCTAGTCGAAATAACCTAATCGGAATAACCTTGTCGGAAGACCCAAATCGGAATGAAAATCGGAATGCAAATCGGAATGTCCCCTAATCGGAATGCAAATTGGAATGCAAATCGGAATGAGCTGGTCGGAATGTTGTTGAAGAACCCTTGATCGGAAAGTCTAATCAGAATACTGATAGGAATGTTTAAACCCTTTTCCGATGCGAGTGATCGGAATCACTAATCCCTTTTCCGATTGCACTGATCGGAATAATAGCACTGTTACGAGATTTTGGGGTAAAAAATGAATTTTTCGACAAGAAATCCGTGATTTTAACCAACCAAATGCGACCAAATCCCTACCACAACTATGTAGCAGATTTATATCAAGATTTAGAGCATAGAAACACAAAAAGAATCTTGAATTCGAGATGATTATAAGAGAAAATCACACAAACCAAGTAAAATCAACAACTAATCACAAAACTACCCCATGGCGATTGATACCAAATGTTGTCCCATATATTTGTGATTGATTAAGCAATGAAGAGAGAAAGAAAATAGATGAAGAAGAGATGAATTCCTAGAGAGAGAAAGTAGTGAGAGAAAGTAGAGAGGAAGATGATTAACTTGGTGAATATTAGATTAAGAAAAGATTTGTTACAAATGACCATCCACCCTCCTAACATGCTAGGAGGGTAGTATATATAGTCCACCCACATGCGGGCTTTAATGGACTATATATTGGGCCGAGCTTGTCTTTTTGGACTTTAATTAGTTTAAATCCAAGCCCGTAAACCACGACTAATTAACTATCTATTACAACGTTCTAACTAATGTTACAATAATAACCTATGACCGAGCATTCTTGTTTGACTCAATATTTTGAGGCTAACATAAGCGGTACTTGGTTTTGTGCTAGCGGTACTTGGAGTGACAACGGTACCTCACAATTTTGACCAGTTCATGCTTTCCACTAAAAATGTATCCTCTTTTATCTTTTTCTATAAACCTGCAATAACATCAAAAACACAAAACAATGACTATACTAAAAATTATAAAAATTTGTACAGCCATTACCTCCCCTCAACATATGCAGCATGTTATTGGTTGAGCATACCAATGTGTGTCACCAAGAATTCGAGTCTCTTTGCATCAAATGCCTTGGTCAACAAATCAGATACATTGTTGTCTGTATGAATCTTCAAGACTTGAATAAGCTTTTTGTCATAAGCATCTCTTATAAAGTGATGTCTTATTTCAATATGCTTAGTCTTGGAGTGAAATACTGGATTCTTGACAATGCATATAGTACTTTCATTATCAATGTAAATCTTGGTGTTCATGAAGTTAAACCCATAGTACAACATTTGATTTTAAATCCAAAGTACTTGTCCACAGCAATGAGCAGCAGCTACATATTCAGCTTCAGTTGTAGAAGTAGCAACAATGGTTTGCTTCTTACACTGCCATGATATGAGTCTTCTGCCTAGGAATTGAAAACCTCCTTTTGTGGATTTCCTATCATGATTTGCTCTAGCATAATCACTATCTGAGTAAGCTTCCAATTCAAAGGTGGAATCTCTAGGATACCATAATCCTAAATTGGGTTGACTTTTAAGATATTTAAAAAACTTCTTCACAGCATGTAGATGTGACACCTTTGGATGAACTTGGAACCTTGAACAGGCACACACAGCAAACATTATATCTGGTCTTGAAGTAGTAAGATACATCAATGAACCAATCATTGACCTGTATAGATGAATGTCAACATCTTCTCCATGTTCATCTTTTGATAAAGATTTCTTGGCTTCAAAAGGTGTGCTTGTACTCCTTGTATCCATACATGAAAATTTCTTTAAGATTTCAGCAACATATTTATCTTGGCTGATAAATATTCCATCTTTCCTTTGTTTGACTTGCAATCCCAAAAAGAAAGTAAGTTCTCCCATAGAACTCATTTGAAATCTTCCTTTCATCAAAGCTTCAAACTCTTCACACCATGTCTTCTTGGTAGAACCAAAAATGATGTCATCAACATAAACTTGAACTAGAATGATGTCCTTGGCATTTTTCTTGATGAACAGAGTTTTGTCAATGGTTCCTCTCCTATATCCATGTTCTAGCAGAAAGTTGGATAAGGTTGCATACCAGGATCTTGGAGCTTGATGCAGACCATAAAGTGCTTTGATAACCTTGTAGACTCTATTGGGGAATTTAGGATCTACAAAACCTGGAGGTTGTGAGACATATACCTCCTCTGAAATAGTACCATATAGAAAGGCACTTTTCACATCCATTTGATAGACTATAAATCCCATATATGATGCAACGGACAAAAATAACCTAATGGCTTCTATCCTTGCCACTGGTGCAAAAACCTCATCATAGTCTATCCCTTCTTCCTGTCTATAGCCTTGAGAAACAAGTCTTGCCTTGTTTCTCACAACAATCCCTCTTTCATCCTTCTTGTTCCTGAAGACCCATCTAGTACCAATTACTCTTTTACCTGAGGGAAGATCCACAAGAATCCAAACTTTTTGTAGCTCAAATTGTGTTAATTCTTCTTGCATGGCATCTACCCAACTTTCTTCACCAAGAGCCTGAGAGATGTTTTTGGGATCTACTTGAGATAAGAAACAGGAAAACAAACAATGCTGAGTATCTTTATGATTTGTTCTCTGTTGTTGTTTGACATAAATCACTAGTGCATGAGTCTCAATATTGGTTTGTAGTTGTCTTCTGGTTTGTACAGCAGATTTTGGATCACCAATAATCTGTGTAGTAGGATGGTTGTTGTTGACTTTATGAGTGGGAGTAGAACTGACTGGAATTTCTGTTTCCAAATTGTTGAAATCAGTTACTGCACCCTGCTCATCATAGGAAGCTTTGGAGAAGATTCCTTCAGCTGGACTGGCA